>CM040792.1:15422936-15757936 GCA_022829025.1 Squalius cephalus | reverse complement strand
CTGAAGCTGCGTTTGTATGAAACAAGAGAGAGCGAGTCCACGATACTGGATGGCATAATTAAATATCTATACACAAAATATTGATTCGACTGAGTTTTAATAATTTATTTGCTCACCAAATACAAAACTTCCATGAAGAAAAAACGTTCCTAGGAATGTATTACACTGCTGACTTAAATTACCCGGATGAGCCTGCATTTCTGTTTTGAGTGGTTGTTATCTGGGAATAATATACAGCTGGATGACGCGATTGACCAATCAGAATCAAGCATTCCACAGAGCCGTGTAATAATAGTTACGGTAGTTAATAGGGAGAATTGGAACTTAAACTAAAGTGTGACCATAATATGTTCATGCCTTATAGGCGCATTTATCGGATTAGAGCTGGGCAATAATTATATAGTTATTTTTGTCAATTATATAAACCATACATTTGTTATATAAACTATGTGTATAAACTAAACATTCACAAACTAAACAGAACATTTTTGTAAATTTAAATAATTTTAAATAAAATATAAGTATTAGTTGAAAAATATTACCTTTGGTAATATACTGGAATAAGTTTAAGTTTAAGCACTACAATGATTAACTGGAAATAAAAACTAAAACTAATTAAAACTAAAACTTACATACATTTTTCCGGAATAGCAATATAAAAAAAACAATAAAATGACAAAATCACTGAACGAAATTACTAAAAAAATGAAACGTAAAAAAAAAAAAAGAAATAACATCTAATTCAAAATATTAATAAAACTAAAATAACACTGCTATATATTAATCGCTTGATGTGAGTGTACTATATATCTGTGTGTATATATATCTGGGAAAAGTTGGATATACAGTAGTTGTATAATCTGTAATCAATTCATTATCTGGTTATATAGAGAATTATGTGTGATAATTTATAATAGTTTCATGTAGTGCAGCAGCTCGTCCAGCTATACTTTGGTGAAAGATTATGACATTTTTGTGCACAATAAGACATTTATCATATTCAATTTGAGTCGTAAATTATGTTTTTTTTCTTCTCCCAACAGTCGCGGTGGCCACCGTTCCCGACAGCGCGAAGGCCAGCATCATTGACAGCCGGCTGGACCAGATCTATTCAGACCTGCTGAAGTTAGAGAAAGACATGCAGGACCGGATGAGATCTCCTTTAGATCGCGCCGCTCCCGTAGGAGACCTGTCCGCCAGAATCAGAGACCACGAGGTGAGAAGGGTCCAAACGCAGCTTTTATTAGGGGTAATCCACAATCATAATCCATATGACAGGCAAGGATCAAAACCACAGGGTAGACAATCCAAACAATAACAGAGTCCAAGATTACAGGCAAACAGGAAAGTCCAGGAAACCATGCAGAAGTTCAGAACCAAAGCATACAAGACTTCGCAATGAATGCGTGAAAACAAAAACGAGTTAATCACACACTGGGGGAAGTAATGAGACCATAATGAGTCCAGGCAATGGGTTATGGGAAGCATAGTTAATGGTGGGAAAGTAAATGAGAAGGGAGAAGTGCCATCTAGTGGAGATCAAGGGCACTCCAGCTGGTGGATGTAACAGAAACAAATGTAAATCTCTCTCTGTGGATACAACAGTTAGTATAAAACATTGACAATCATTTGGTTTGATCGCTCTAGAGTTTTGTCGTGACTCTGAAGAATCTGGAGGCAGAGAAATCATCAGCTCAGAGGGACATCCAGCCCCTGATATCCCAGAAACCCCTGGGGCCCACCACGTCCACACTGCCTCTGAAACTGAGCAAAGTCAACAACAAGATCGAAGACATAACCGCCCTCTCTGATCTCTACACCAAGAAGTAAGAAAAAATACCTCTTGCAGTAAATCACAGAAATTGACACAGCATGGTATTACATGGGATCATTTCCTCAGGGCCACATCTTCCATGTTCCTGGAGAAGCAGATCAAGAAGGTGGACGGTGTGTTGACGGCATTGGAGGATCAGCTGGCTGAAGACATCGGCCTGTTGGACAAACCCAACGCCATCCGCATCCACTCCAGTGAGCTGCAGGTACACACTCTTACACACACACCTTGCATTCAAAAACATTCAAAACTGGATGACAAACATTTGATTGGTAGAGCATTATACCTTACAATAGATTTGGGTGATAAAAAGACCAAATTAGAAATCAAAGTCATTTTTAACTCATTTTTAAACCGCCATCGTTTTTTTTTTATTTTTTTTAGTTGCCAGCAACCGCCAGCATTTTTGATCATTTTCACAAAATTTTCATAGCCCCAAGAATATTTTGTTGTACGATTATCTGAATATGCAATACATCAAAAGAAAGAACAGACCCTCTGCTTTTAAACACAAAACAGTTTTATTCTAGCTTCATGCATTCTTTTTTTATCTACACATGAATGTGTGTAAGTTTCATAAAAAAAGCAACATTTTGAGCAAAAAGCTGAGAAAATCATGTTTTTGTCAAAGACTACATCCAGATCGGATTCAGAACGATGATCAAAACACAGATGGAGTAGATCGAGTCCATCAACACCCTCAAAGCTTCACAGTCCTGCAGCTCGTCCTGAGTCGACATTTCATTCTGTAACATTAGGCAGTTTTGTTTTTTTTATGCTGATAATCGTGTTATTTTACACATGCATATGATTACAAATGAGATCGCTTCTCCTGTATTTTGATCAGGAGATTCTGTACTCTTTCAGAAGATGTGTAATAGCGCCCCCTACTGTATAACAGTGAAAACACTGAAAGCCGGAAAATGCAGTCATTGGCAGGGAAATACTGAAATAAATGTTAAACATATTCCTTTTTAGATTTAGGGGCTGTTTACACCACACCGTTTTCAACTAAAAACACTGTTTGTGCATTTTGGCTCTTCTCAAATGGTTTGGATATGATACAACTTTCTAAACAATCCTTCATTCAAAACATTGTAATGATGTTCCTGCATCCTGTAATTATTTTCTCCTTAGAAAATGAGTAAAGACGTTTCCTCCAAGAAAGACGACATTCAGCAGCTGAACCGTGAGTTGGAAGTCACAGAGCAGGCGTGCAGTTCCCTGCAGAAAGGCTTTCAGGAGTTCTGCCCTGATATACGCCACCAAGAGACCAAGGTCAAGCGCTTGAGGAATCGCTACTCCAACATCAACAGCCAGCTGCAGCAGAGGTAATATTCTTTTATATTGTGTACTGTTTGTTTACTGTTTACTTGGGGCAAGTACAATGCTTCAGATTTGTGAACTGTATTTGCAAACTTATTACTTCACAGGGCTACTCTGTTGCAAGAGGCCGTCAATAAGAACCAGGAATTTCACAGCGCCGTCCAATCGCTCAGTGCTTTCCTCATCAATATGCCCAACAACAAGGTTCTGCCTGGTGAAAGTGTGTCGCAAGTCTACGCCAAGCAAAGCTCTCAAATGGTCAGTTTTATTGCCACAAGTTTTAAAATTTTGATACATTTTTTTTTCTATATTTTTTTTTTATAAATTGAAATATTAAATATATATAGCATTTGTAAATATTTTAAATGATAATAATTTTTTTAATTCTTCTTATTAATAATAGTAGTAGTAGAAGTTTTCTTAAATATTTATCTTAAATATTTACCTTAAATTATTAATATTTATTATTATTATTATTTTGATATATTTTGAATGTGATCTCATGTACTGAAAAAATGCAGATAACAATAATTTAGTTTTTAGTAGGTTGACTCTTTATTTTTGCAATTCCGTTTAGTGACACTAGTGGTGCCGAAATGACATGCATCACCTTTAAATATCTCAGATACAGTGGATTTGGGGAATTTAGTGTAATACCTACTCTGTAAATTTGTTTTTGATTGCAGAGAGCAGTTGAAGACATCAAGAGAAAGCAGGGTGATGTAAACCGGATCATCAAACTTTCTGGTGATCTACAGTGTCTTCTTAATGTGAGTTGGCCATTTTGAACATGATCACTGCGCATTTCAAATGTGAGTTGCATTAATGTAAATAGTCTATTGTTTCTGTGTCTCCAGGAGTATGATATGAATTCTAATAAATACCGTAGTGCATTGGGAAAACCAGAAATACATTTTCAAAGTCGTGATTACCTTACCCTGGCTGAAGCTGTGGAAAAGAAGGTATTGTAGGCTGCTTTGCCATAATGACCAGGATATACTTATTGTTTACGTACATCTCCAATTATCTGTATAATTGATTACTTCTTAGGAAAGGGATGTTGTGAACCTTTACTCTGAAGTGTCAGCGCAGAATAATCAACTCCTGAATCAAGTGATCTTGGCCAAGGACCTCATCAACAAGGTACAGAAGCTTCAACATTCATTGGAATAAAAAAGTTAATGCTTCTTACAATATTTGCAGTCTGAATGGTCACCTAAATTTCTTGGGTGTAAAGCTACTGCGAACATCTTTATTTAATCTGAATGAATCTTTATTTCTATCCAATGAACAGAATGAAGAAATTGTAAGCCATGTGGTAGTAAAGCAGCAACTGCAGTTTCAAAGTCAGCAGAGAAACATGGACGAATTTGACGGCTTGAAGCAAGAGCTTACTGACGAGATATCTCGCCGCGCTCATGCTGAGAATGATCTAGCGACCTACAGGAAACGGATGATGTCCCTAAAGAGTCGGAGAGGTGTGGAGCGAGTGGAAGAAAAAGAAACTGTGCATTACTACCGTGATCCGAAGCTGGAGGCCGACTTGGAAATATTGAAGAGGAGGATAACCGAAGAGATCAATAAACGATCCGAAATGCGCACAGAAATTGAGATTGTCAACAAAAAAATTGTCACTCGTGAACACGAGGTTATCGAAGTGAAGCCCAGGCTGGTGACAAAGGTGTTTACAGAAATTGAGCGTGATCCCAAACTGGATGTGGAAATGGCGAGGATCAGGGAGCTCATACTCAAACTAAGGGAGGAAATTCGATTGCACGAGAGTGAAACAGTTCAAATGAGAACAGAAGTTACTGTACTGGAGCGCAAGATGCCTGTGATAAAAGAGAGAAAGATCCTGAAAGAAGTTGTGAAGCTGGAAAAGGACCCAGAAATGCTGAAAACTGTGATTAACTTGAAGAACGAGATCTCGGATGAAGCTATCAGATGCAAGAACCTGAACGATCAAATATTCCAATTTAGGAGTCAGATTAATAACCTGGAGAGGATTATTCCCACCATACAACCAAAAATTATCATCAAGGAGGTGAAGAGGGTGGAGCAGGATCCCGAACTCCTACAAGAGTCCAAGACCCTCCGTGTAAGCCTGGAAGAACTGATCCGAGAAAACAGTATTTTGATGAAAGAGTTCTCCAGCCTTCAGCTCCGCTTCAGCCAAGTGGAGACCATCAGACAAAAGGTAGAGTTTAATGAGATCATCCATGAGATCTACAGAATCGACCCTGAGACGGAGGTGGAACTGAGACGTCTGAGAAATGAGCTTCTCGAAATAAGCAGACGCCGTACTAGCATTGAGAATGAGATAAACGTGATCATGGTGGATCTGAGGACTCTGCGTGCCGAAAAGCCCAAGATCGAAGTGAATGAGGTCACTCGAGAGGTGGTGAAAGAAGAGAGGAGCCCTGAGATCGTCAAAGAACTTAAGAGGTTGAATGAGCAACTTACCATTTTGCGGACGAACTTTGACACGACTATGAGTCGGGTGACTCGTCTGCGGAAGGACAGAGATGAGTGGAAGACTGAAAGATCAAAGGTGGAGACCAAAGTGGTGACCAAAGAATTGATCAAGTATGAAAATGACCCTCTTCTGGAGAAGGAAGCTGAACGTCTAAGGAGGGAAGTACGTGACGAAGTTCAGCGGCGCCGAACGGTGGAGGAGAATGTGTTTGACCTTCAAAACAAGTACATTGTGATGGAGAGACAGAAACCAGAGGAAAGGGTCGTGGTCCAAGAAATTGTGCGCCTCCAGACAGATCCCAGTCAGATTCTGGCTCACGAGAGGTTAGTCAAGACTTTGGAAGAGACTGTCAAGACTCGTCGACAGCTGGAACTGGAGGTGCAGCAGTTGAGATCTCTAGTCCTGGAACTGGAGAAAAAACTGGAACTTGTGGATCGGCAGAAGAAGATCCTGGTAGAGACAGAGCTGAGACAAATCAAGGCTAGAATCTATGAACTTGAAACTTGTCCAACACCTGTTGAGGAAAAGATTGTTATTGAGGAGGTTTTGAAAGTTGAGAGAGACCCTATAATTGACAAACGAATCATTGAGTTTCGCACTCACATGGACAACGAGGGTGCCAGCATTTCCCATCTGGAGAGAGATATTCGAAACCTCAAAATCAGGATAGAGTCCCTGACCAAAGAGAAATCTGTTGAGAGGATCATCCATAAAGAGATAATCAGGGTTGAGAAGGACCCAACGGTGGAGGCAGAGAGAGAAAGCCTCAGAGCCCAAGTCGCCCAGGTAAAGAATGCCAGGGTCCTCAGAGACGAAGAACTTCTGCGGCTCAACAACAAAATAACTCGAATTCAGACAACCAGAACAAATTTCTCTCAAGAAGAAATCACCTTGATTGCTTACAGGGATAAAATCAAGAAAGAGCAAAATGAACTTCTCCAGGAGTTGAGAAGACTGGAGTCTCAAAAGCAGGAGATCACCATAACTTTCCAGCAGCAATCCAAAATCTTGAGTGAGAGGAACCAGGTCAGCAGGCAAAAAAGCATCAAGATGGAGTCTGATATCCAGCGCCTGGAGAGAGAAATCCTGGAGGTGAAAGAGCAAATCAACCTGCGGGAAAGTACTATCATAGAGATCCAGAAAGAAGCAAAGGCATCACAACTTTCAGAGACAAACACCAGGGAGACCAACGTCTCCACCAAAATCACCATTCTGGACCCAGACACTGGCAAAGATATGTCACCCTACGATGCCTACGTCGAGGGTCTGATTGATCGCAATCAGTATATCCACCTCCAAGAGCTCGAGTGTAGTTGGGAGGAAATCACAACCACCAGTCCTGAAGGCGAGACGATGCTTCTGCAAGATCGTAAAAGTGGAAAGCAGTACTCCGTCAAGACGGCCATGCAAAATGGCAGACTGACCCAGTACGACCTTCAGCGCTACAGAGAGAGCAAAATGTCCATTTCAGAGTTTGCTCTTTTGGTTGCAGGGGAGAAGAAATCCGCATCCTTCCCTGTAACACAAACACAAGTAAAAACTAATCAGACACTCCCTCCACCAAGCCCCAGCTACAACTCCTCCACTCTGACCCGCCGCCTGTCTTCCAGCACCAGCAACTTGAACTCGCACTCTCAGCTGACCACCAGTGGGGATGAACTCTACCCGATTTCTGGCATTCTAGACCTCACCACAGAGAGCCGCATGTCTGTCCGAAGTGCCCTAACACGCAAACTGATTGATCAAGACACAGCGATGAGGCTTCTGGAAGCTCAGGCTGCCACTGGAGGTATTGTGGACCTGAACAAGAAGGACAAGATCTCCATTCACAAGGCGGCAGAGCGTGGATTGATCGATTCCAGCCATCTTAGTAAACTCCTCAGTGCTCAGAAGGCCTTTACTGGTTTTGAAGACCCTGTGTCCAAAGAGCGTATGTCAGTGGGAGAAGCCGGTCGCCAGGGATGGATCCCGAATGACAGCGCCACGTGGTTTATGGAGGCGCAGCTGCTTACCGGCGGACTGGTAGACCCGAAACGAGCAGGCCGGATCGCCCTGCAGAATGCCGTTGACGCAAAATTGATCGACGCATCCATGGTCAAGCGACTTAAGGATGATTCGGCCTCTGTGAAGAATGTGATCGACCCCATCAAGAAGGAAAAGATCACGTATAAGGAGGCCATGGCTCGATGCAAGAGGGACCACAGCACAGGGCTGCTCCTGCTCCCAGCTGCCTCCAATGACACCGTAGACGCAGCCTCCTATTCCAGCTACAAGTTCTCCAAATAATAATACCACAACACGCAACAATGATAACAGATTTAAGTGCTGTATAACAAGGGACTTTTGATTCTAGGGGTTTTTCCATACCCATATATATATAAGATAAATTATCTCTAGAGCCTTTAATGTCATGCTGAGGTGTTTATCTTGTTTTCCTGTTGTTTGTTTTTTCAGTTACTTTTTTATTTTCTGATTCATCTTGATGAATGGGCGAAATTGCTTTTTGGACTTCATATACAATAAAATATACTATTTCATACCTAAAGCGACTGTCTCTGGAATGTCTATGTATTTCTAACTAGGAAATGTGAATATCTACTACAGTAAAAATCGATCTCTGAATAATAGAGATAAGTCTCGTTTACTTGATGTCGACCCTCTACAGTGGAGTTTGAGAACCCCTGGGGGTTTGCGAGGGAACTGCAGGGGGTTTGTGAGTTTAAGCTTAATTAAATAATTATAAAATAATAATACAAATAAAATCAGAATACAACACTTGCAAGTTAAACTGCATGTCATGCATCAGAGAACCATGAAAATTAAAATGTTGTTAAATTATTAAAATATTACCTTCAAGTAAATATTTTAGGTCAAAGGGTTTCGGCTGACAAAAAAGTTTGGGAATTGAAGAACTAACACAATTTTGCTTAAAAAAAGGCCTAAACATTAAATATTTTCAACCAAGAAAATGCCAAGAAGCATTCATTTCCATTCCACTCTAATATTAATAATCTATATAATTTTCAGTATTTTTACTGATTCACATTTATGAACTTAGACATAAGGACAACACATATACACACATAAATGCACACACATAAATATGTTTACCATCTGAAGTTTTGTTAATATTGTGTATCTTTATTTTTTCATACAAATGTATGACTTGGAAAAATATATTACTTATATTTATATATATATCAAGTATACAGAGAATGCAATTTTAATATCACAGTAACAGTTGTAATCATATGCACATTTCTGATTCGCAAACAAATCAAAGCACTTTTATTCCCAATGTTTCTGCTCTCCACAGAATCCCTTCTGGTCACATATTGTGCAAAAACTGAATGTCTCAAAACAAACAAACATCCATACACAAATCAACTACACATGTTAGCAAATTTCACACTAACACATGTAGATCATCTATACTGAATCTGTCCATTAGCCTGCATCTGGCTGGTCCGTACAAGGTTGTTTCAAAATGTTCAAGTTTGTGAGGAATAAAAATGCAAATTTAAATAACCGTCATTGAAAAACCCATTTTGATTCTTTGCACTACTAGCCTACTCAATATAATTTATGCAAATACTTGCACTTCTAATACCCAGAACATCACTACCAGATTAATGTTTTATTAAACTCAATTTCACAATAAAGTGAACACAGTGATGATTTTAAGCTCAAGCTTTGGTTATGAGTGGATGTTTATTTAACTTTTAAACCTTCAACTAACAACATCACCCAGGAAGTGACATCATCCTGGAGGAGAAACATTAGTAAGTGTTTTCATTGTATTTAGTGTATTCTGTGATGGTATTAGTTGGTTAGTCTCTCTCTAAATGTTTCATCTTGTTCGCTGAAATTACATAAATCAGTTCAAATAATATCAAATGAAAACGACCTTCAAGTTGACGAGTGAATGAGCAATGGCTAACTTTAGCTCGTTATGAACATCCTGTTGATTTTCTTGTTGGTTTGTAAATAAAATTGTAATGTAATAATGATAGATGTGTCTTTTAACTTATAGAAGCAAATCAAATATGTCAAACATTGTTTTTTTGGTCAGGTTTCATTATTGAAAGGACATTGAGCGACTGGCTAAAATGCTACAATTTCAACAATACAATATATTTAGCATGGATTTAGTATGTCGTTGATGTAAAATGCAATGATAAAGTGTGACAAACAAAATTTCCCATTATTCTCTGTTTTAGCACAAGAGCAATAAAATACACAGATCAACCACCAGTTACACACATAATATGCATGATTTGTGCTTCATTTTGTTGCATTATATCACTAAAAACCTTCCTGTATTTGTCAATCAGAGAAATAGAAATTCCCCAGTGCATCCATTTCATTCTGACCAAAATCACATGAAAGCCACAAGTGTCATTATCATTTAGATTAATTTTAAGTGGGATGTAATTTCCCAGAGGATCTTAAGGCGGCACATTAAAATGCTCTCTTAAATAATAAAAAACATATACTGTTTGCTTTATCATAGAAAAATAAAGACGAACAGCGATATCATATGTTCAACGTTGGCACTTCTGAAAATCAAGATTGGTGCATCGCAGCAGCATAAACTCCAGCATTATACAGATGCTCGCGCATCAGAGGCCGGGAATCTCACCAGGCCTCACCCCAAAAACAGAAGAAATTATTATAAGTTTATTATTAGATTTCAAAATGAATAAATAAATGTTAATTACTCCGCTGTAAAAAAATGCAATACGAATTAGCAGTTAAATGGTCAGAAAATAATGTCACAATTTAAAAAATCTTAATGGTTGTCTCCATTTTCATAAAGCAAAATATAATTTCTCATTTCTTTATTTTAATGTTTTTGGAAGAAATTTGACCTGGACAAGTTTTCAGATGCACAAGCATCAGAGATGAATCTCATTCAATCTGTTCAGCTCATTTTAAGCTCATATTTCAGCTCATATTTTTAGATTTGAAGTGGATATTTTGTATTGTGTAGTTTTGTCATAAAAATATGTTGTTTACTATGCTTAACTGACATGAAAAGAAATAATGCAAAGGAAAAAAAAAAAAAAAGTGGTTGTAAAAATAGTAAAAAATAAATAAATAAATTCTTCTTCAGATTTTTGGGTTGTTGAAACTTGGACATGTTGTTTACAGATGCTTATATTTCACCCTAAAAAGAAAGGGACAAATAATAGATTTTGCATAAAGAAGAAGGGGATGATTTGAAGTGGATCTTTTGCATTGTACGTTTTTTTAAATAAAAATTCTGGGGTTTAATAAGTTTAACGGGCATGAAAATAATGTCACAATGTAAAAACAGTACATTTTCTTAATGCAAAACAATTTTGTTAGATTTTTGGGTTGTAATGTGACCTGGACATGTTTTCAGATGCTCATATTTCACCCTAAATATGAAATGAAATTATGTTTTCACATAAAGAAGATGAAGCTTATATTTTTTAGATCATATGCATTTTACACTAGTTTTGCACAAAAAACAAAACCAGGGTTTATTTTAATTAACTTCTATCTACACAATGTAAAAACAGTCCATTTTCTTAATGCAAAACATAATTTTGTTTGATTTTTGGGGTGAAATGTGACCTGGCCATGTTTTTAGTGAGATTCCCTCAGTTACAATTCAAAACAAACAACCAGGTGAAGTTCAAGTTTAGCAGTCGGGATTGTGCTTTAATAACAGCGCTGGAGTTCAGAGGTCACGAGGAGATGAGTCGGGCCACCCCCCTGTGCACCTGTGCCTGAACGGGCCCGTACTCAACGCGCTCCCCGTCCACTGTCATCACGCCGGCCGGGCTCAGCGGCTCCAGCCTCAGCGCTCGCACGCGCCGGTACACCAGGTGTGGGCAGCCGAGGTCCAGGTGCGTCCCGCTCTGCATGGCCCGGAAGAGTCTCAGCAGGGCGGCCCGGGAGATCCCCGCCGTCACGTAGAACAGGTGCATTGTTCCGTCATCGGAGCGAGCGTCAGGAGCCGCCATCAGATCCTCGCTCAGGTGCGACTGGAACATGGCGAGCACCAGCACGAACTCGCGCTCCTCCACGAGGGTCCAGTCCTGCGGGACGGGCTGGTCGAGCGGGACCAGCAGGTGGTCGAGAAGCTTGTTTTCGTCGGAGTGTGTTTCCGGCTGGTTTTCGGCGGGTAGGAAGGCTAGTTTTCCCTGATAGACCCGTAGGGACGCCAGGCGCACCAGCGTTCCCAGGAGGAAGCGTAGATCTCCGATCTGCCGAAACTGCTCGCTCTCGATGTCCACGTCGGCCACGAAGCCCCAGGCCAGCGAGAGGAAGGAGAAGAGGCGCGCGCCGGAGGACAGGCGGATGGAGATCAGGTCGAGCGCTGAGGTCTGGCCTTTACACAGTTGGAAGCCACAGCTGGTCAGCAGATCTTCACCACACACCGGAGACACACTACAGACACAATATTAATATTCAATTAGTCCGACGGGAAATCTCAGTAAAACCAGCAGAAGTGAGAGGGGTAACTCGATTTTCCTGTCGTCATGTGTTTATTATGTTGTTTCCTGATATCACATGCGCAAACACCTATATTTATATATATAAAACAATTATGTCCCGCTGAACGATGTATTAATTAGGCTAACTTCAGATTGGATTGTGTTGGTAATAGGCACTTATCTAATGCTTAAAGATGTTTCGTGCCTCTCACAAGTGCTTTCGATCTTCTTTCTGATCAGAATGGTGTGTGGAATACACTTGAGTTTTGCCACAGACTCGTCCCAGTGTCTAGAATGCAACTGAATGCTTTTTCAAGCGTCTCCATACTTGAAAACCCGCGGGAAAGTACTTTTAAACAGGAAATGATGGAATATTTACGTACATATTAAAAGCGGGTCTATTCGTACGGGATTACTACTGAGGTAATTTTTCCGGACCTTTTTACAGAAGGTAAAAGTCGGCATAATCTTTACTGACATTGTCCCTTATGATCACTGAGATGGCACATTCGGATGGGAATAAAATCACTGAGAAGCTCTGGTAATTATTAATTTACCCCACCTCTGCTACTTGAAAACAAAGAATGGCTGCTGCTTCTGGAGAACAGTCTTTCGAATCGGCTTTGGCCGCGACTCTGGAGGACTTGGAGTTTTTCTTTGAGAAAAGAGCAAAGAACGGCACTTAAGTCTTTCTTAAAAAAGGAAGATGTGTTCGTAGTTTTGCCGGCCAGATTCAAAAGTTGAATCTATCAACTAACGTTAGCTCCGCTGTTGGGAAAACGCTCTGGTTGGTTGAAGCGCTGTCCTATTGCGTGCAGAGGGAATCTGAAAGACAGCCGTTTATCCCGCCCCTCGGATTGAGCCGTGTCTATGGTGAGTTCTTGATGTAGGTCTGGCTTGCCAGGCTAGCAAAATGCATGTATATGCAACAATGACGTTGAAAACACTTTGAAACCGCAGCGCGTGAACTTAGAATAACAGACCGTTATCGTTCGTTGGTGTGGACGCAAATATAGTTATCGTTATAGTTATCGTTCTTGGTGTGAACGGCCATTAACTCCGCCCACTGACGCCTGGTTGGGCCAGACAAAACATTTCTTACCAATATGTTATTTACACTAAGTAGAAATAGCCATAGATGGCCATTCTTTGCAATAAGTGTAAATAGAAGTTAGATGCTATTTATATTTATACATAGTGGCAGATACTGTTTGCACCTCAGTGTTGTTTTACATTAAAATGGCATGCAATTACAGAGTGCAAATTATTTGCACTTAGAGCAAATAGTCGCTGCCTATTTATGTACTATTATAGTATTAATATTTTAAAATAACTTTACAGTTTTCATTTTAGTTTCAGTTTTAGTAATTTTGTTATGTGCTTTTTTATCTTAAATATTTCAATTTAGCATTCGTTTAATTGTAGCTAAGTACTTTTTTTAAGTTTAAGAAAGTTTTTCATCTAATATTTATATTTTATTTCAGCTTTATTTCGATTATCAAAAACAGTTTTTTAAATAGTTTTAGTTAACTATAACAGTCGATCACAGCACAACTTTTAACACTAATATCAGTGATCATGAAATGAAATATTGACATAAAACAGCATACTTTTACAATTAAAGCAAAGTGAACTTTATAATATTAGTCTATGTCAAAATATTCCCCATAACAGTTATTTTAGTATTGTTTATAGGCTATATTAGGCCTATTTATTGATATTTTTAATTCATAATCATTTTTTATTTCAGTTTTGGTTAAAAATAGGCTGAACACCACTGATAGTAGTCGATAGTCTGACAGATATAATAAACATTAATATTAAACAATTTAATATTAAAATATTAATATTATTTAATATTAAACAAATAGGCGATTGGCGGGACGACACAATATCCGTCATGATTTCTCGCATTCATTTTCTGTTTTTCTCTGCTTATAAATAACGCGATGTTGAAATGAATAAATTGGAGCATGGATTTACAAAGTTATTATCGACATATGCGCAGATCTACTAATAAAAATTATCGTGTTGAAGCATAAACAATGTGCTCGCTCTATTCACCAATAGATGGCGCAATTGTACTTCGATACTAAAAGTCAAGCGGCTAAACAACAAAACTGCGCGCGAGTGGACAGATTGATTATTGAGAGGTGAATCAGTCATTTCGCGTGTGAATCGTGTCCTGATGAATGTCTGCGGTCTGACTGATCTTCATGAATAGAAATGACTCTATTATAGTGAGTTTAGAGTCAGCGTTTGTCTCCAGAGCGAGTATTTAACCTATCACCTGCTTTATTCTCCTGAATCCAGCAAACATCAGCTCTGACTGGATGTAAGTCATTAGCGATTCATTATTGCTTTCGTTTGTTTCCCCTCTCTCAGCAGATCCGAACTTTTATTCTTTTGTTGAAAGAGATGATGAGTTTAAACCCTTAGAGATCCAGCTCTCTCGCATTGAAACACGGAAATGACTGGAATAATGACTCGTCTCTGTAATGAAGTGCTTGCGTTGCAAACTTTAAATTGAACAGCAGAACATCCTCCATGTGAACGAGCACAGCTCAGCGTGACTAGGCTATAATGGCGATTACTAATCCAAATGAAGCTCTGCATGAACACTGCACCTTATGGTGCGTACAAGTCATCTTGTAAAGATCGTATTTACGAGCTGAAAGCACATGAACGCCACCACAATGTCGTATACGAGTGGGAAGCTCGGGATTTTCTTTAAGCCCCGATCTTTACGAGTTGTCAGATAGAAACATCGGAATACCACACTTAAGGCTTTTTGCCTGCACAGAATATGATGGCATTATAATATAACAATGAAATAATGACAAGCTTAAAGATTCGAACAAACGTTCTTCCAGTAACATTAATAGAACGTTCGTTTAAAGTTATCTGGGCTGAGTTTGCCAAAAGCATCGTAAGCCAAGTTGATCGTAGAACAATAGCCACCACCACCAATGGTCTCTAAAATCAATTTAGGCTTACGATGCTTTTGGGAAACGCAGCCCTGGTCTTTAATTATGTTTTAAAACCTTCGCAAATATTTTTTTATTTTTACATCGTTCATGGAACATTTGTTTCTGAAACGTTTTAGTTGGACGTTTAGTTGTCTAAACCTTTTTAAATGTTACTACTTCATAGTACTTGTTTCAGAATGTACAGAGAAAAAACGCTTTTAAAACATTTAAATACTGGACTTTTTGAACATTGAAGAAGAAACAGCAAACCACAACCATCCAATCAATTCCCCACGGACAAAATCAAGCCCCGCCCTACATTTGCTCTTGTCCGAGAAGCCATAGATATGCGAGAAGCCGCTTCACTCGGATATACGTCACAATAGGGAAGAAAATACCAGCAAAACTTCCGTTTCATGCCGACATTAATATATAAATATTCTTCAACATTAAAATCTAATTCAATCTAATCTAATTATTCGAAATCTAATTATTAAATAGGCTCGTTTTCAATCATTTTACCCTTGCTGCCATCTAAAGCTCTCATACATTTTTTTTTATCTATAGGCCCTATGTTTTTATATATTTATATTCTACATATTTTTTCTTTTCTTTTATATATCATACATGCAATCTATAATAATTTAATAACACTGTTACATGGAATCTTTAGCAAATCTCAAAATGGATATGCATTTTTTCATATTGTAAATTTTAAATGCAGCATTTTAAATGGCTGGTTTATGTTTTATTTATACACATTGGTATAGAATTTTAACATCGGCCATAACTTGTCTGTATTTAATAGATTTCAGATTGAATACAAAAGCTGAATGTGGTTTGTCCCTTCACATGTCAATCAGAGGGTTTGTGGGCGGGTCTTGGCTGAATGAATGAATCTGATTGGCTCTGAAAGCTCACCGTGTGTAGTGATGGATAGAAGCAGCCAGTGCGTTTCCCGAACCTCCAGGCAGGATTCCCAGAGGAGTCTGGATGGCCTTTTCCCAATCCTGCCTCTCCATTAGACCGTTCACCACCTAAAACACACACACACACACATGAGCTGGACGGCACACACACACATGCACACACACAAGCGTTCCTCACACACCTCAAACAGCAGCCCGTCTCCAGACAGAATCACTAAAGCGTCCCACTGCGTCAGGTCGGCGTTCCTCACCAGATCTCGAGCGTGATTCGGGCGCTCTGTATGGATCATACATCACATTTCAATCCCATGAGTCAGTTCATATACTTCAGTTAATGCACTTCATGAGCAGACTCTCTCTGCTACATTAAACACGTCTGCTAGACCTGATGCTCCAGCAGAGAGAGATCTGATAACATGCTTCACAAAGCAGTCTTATCTACTATCATTGAGATATGGGTAGAGCTTTTATTCATATTTTGAATTAACTATTATATTTTCTGTATAATAATTGTAGTTTAAGTTTTAGTATTTATTAATTGTGTGTTTTTGCTATTTTTATTAAAAAATCTTTTAAGGAAAATATATATTTTAAATGGTTTTAGTTGACTATAATAACTAAAACAGTAACGTTAGTTATTAGTTATAGTCTCAACAGTAATACCACGGTACTCTTTGATGTAAACACTATACTATTATGCTTTATATACATTATATATTTCGAAAATAACACTTTTTTTGCATTAAATTGATCAAAGTTGGCAGTAAAAACATTTATGTTTCAAAAGATTTCTGTTTCAAATAAACAGTTCTTTTGAACTTTCAGTTCCACAAAGAATCCTGACAAATACATTTATCATGGTTTCCCAAAAATATTAATCAGCACAACTGTTTTCAACACTGATAATAAATCATAAATGGAGTAATGATGAGTAATGATGCTGAAAATTTAGCTTTGATTACAGGAATACATTACAAGTTAACATATATTCATAGAAAACAGCTATTTTAAATTATATTAATATTTAACAATATTAATGTTTTACAGTATTTTTGATCAAATAAATGCAG
Organism: Squalius cephalus; assembly: GCA_022829025.1. Classification (NCBI taxonomy): domain Eukaryota; kingdom Metazoa; phylum Chordata; class Actinopteri; order Cypriniformes; family Leuciscidae; genus Squalius; species Squalius cephalus. The sequence continues at coordinate 15,740,862 of CM040792.1, read as the reverse complement.
CCTTGGTGAGCAGAAGAGACTTCGTTCAAAAACAGAAATACCTTATTGACTCCAATGATACATGTTTGTTTTTTTTTTTATAAATTTGCCATTGTACATTTTGAATATCATTGGCTCTTATGGCAACTTGCTTGTGATGTTCCTCATTTGTAAGTTGATTTGGATTTAAGCATCTGTTAAATTAAAAAATGTAAATGATACATTCATTATATACAGTAGCAATTGATTGATGCATTGAAAAATGCATGAAACTCCTCTAAAAGTATCACAGTGCAAGTAAGTCAGAAGCTTTAATCTTGTGAGTGTGTGTAACAGCAATGATGGAGTGTGTGAGAGTGTGTGAATAACAGCACTGATGGAGTGAGTGTGTGTGTGTGTGTGTGTGTGTGTGTGTGTGTGTGTGTGTGTGTCTCACACACACTCACACACACACACACTTTCTCTCTCTCTCTCTCTCTTCTCTCTCTCTCTCTCTCTCTCTCTCTCTCTCTCTCATTGGCTTCAGTGTGGATGTGGTGTGATGTGTTAATTGAGAGAGACACTTCACAGAATAGTGACCCATGTTACTGATCACACACACGTGTGTTTACGTTCAAACAGCAAATATCTGCTTCATTCCTGATATATCTGATTAACATTGGATTTGAACTTGAAAAACCGTGTGTACTGACGTCTTTAAAACAACTTAAAACAACATTCCTTCTGATGTTCATTCATGTTTATTTGATGCTATAAATGAACTAGAAGGAAGAGATGATCGGTTCTCGAGCAGCTTTAACTGAGGCTCTACAGCGATCTTGTCAGACACATTAAAGAGCAACAAAACGGTATTTATTGTTTAAATTTCTTTAAAAAATGACCAAATTTGAACGTTGAGACTTTGTTTCACATCAAAAGTAACCTGGTCTGTCCTGTCTGTCAGCGCGTTGTCAGTGTCCTCTCTCCTCCGCAACGTATATTTCACTGCGTGAGAACATGGTGTGTGGTGTGAGAGCCGGACATAGCAACAGTAACTAAAGGGGGTGGGTCTTTGCGAACGGTCAATTAAGAATCTTTGGAAATGGAATGGAAAGATTCTGTGGATGTTAAAGATTCTTCATGGAACCACTGATAGACCATCAGCGCTGCGCTCGTTGTGTCTTTTGTCTTCCGGTCTGTATTTTCACAGCGATGATTTTTACATTTTTTTATGTGTTTATTAATGAATGGCTCGTTTTAAAATCTTCCCGGTCGACTGACATTTGTTAAGTCATCTGCTTTAAACATTACAGTCCTCATGATAACTTTCGTTAACTTTACATTAAGTAAATCCACTTCAAAAGCTAATTACTCCTGGACAGCAATGCCATAGAAATGTACAGAGCGACCACAAAAATGGAAGTTTAAAGACAATATTCTAAAGATGGCTGAGCCCTCGCCTCGTTTCTCTGGCGCATAAGGTCTATAAAGAACCTTCATTATATTACTATATAAGCTGGAGCACAAAGGGCACAGAGAGAGTAAATCATGCACAACTAACACACAAACACACACTGGACATTTGACTGATGGGTGTATAAATAGATCCATCAACACACACACACACACACACACACACACACACACGATCAGCCGCAGCATCACTCAAACAGCTCTCTCTCTCTCTCTCTCTCTCTCTCTCTCTCTCTCTCTCAGAGGTAACTCTGAGTTCACAGTTTGACAGTGAAGCTCTTCATCTCTTGTCATTCCTGCTGCTGTGTTTTTCACTCATATGTGACTAATAGTGTGTTTTATGTATAAGGCAACAAACTCTATATACAGAAGCTTGTGTTTGAGTCCATAGACTCTAAAGATGGAGCCCCTAAACAGATCAACCGCTGTCATGGTGGAGCCACAGTGTGAGGAGAAGGTTTTAACTTGAAAAGCACTTCTGGTTTGATACCGACATTGACAGAACCAGAAGTTTGAGACAGTTCACCCAAAACGATCATTCCCTAATCATTTACTCAAATCGTGGAGTAAAAAAAAAAAGCAAGTGACAAACTGTCATACATCATGAGGATGAGCTGAAACTCCCTGCTGGCTGCAGATCATCTAATGTCATTCATCTACAAGAATGAATCAGTCTCAGAGAAATCTTCTCACACTCGTGTGTGTGTGTGTGTGTGTGTGTGTGACACACCTGTGATGACAAGTGTGTGTGGTATATCTGCCTCAGTGAGCATCCGCTGAACGTGGCCGTTATAGAGAGCCATCGCTTGGCCCCGCCCACTCTGAGGATTGACCAATACCATCACGCCACACGGGCAGCGGACCTCAGAGAACAACACACCTGAGAGAGAGAGAGAGAGAGAGAGAGAGAGAGAGAGAGAGAGAGAGAGAGAGAGAGAGAGATGTAAAGAGTCTGGCAAACACATTTACATGCAGAATAAAAAAATAAATCACTGATCTGTTCTGCACTTGAATGCAGAAATTACTCCTGAACTCACAGTGGAATTAAATTAAATTAAATTAAATTAAATTAAATTAAATTAAATTAAATTGTTAAATCAAATTGTTAAATTAAATTATAAATAAAATCAAATTAATTTTAAAGTAAAATTCAAATTCGATTATAAAGTAAAACAAAAATGTTTTATAAAGTAAAACAAAATAAAATAAAGCAATCATACAATAAATCGAAAAAGACAATAATATTTAAAATAAGTAAATAAAAAATAAATAAAAATAAATGTAACCATAGCAAATATTATATATATATATATATATATATATATATATATATATATATATATATATATATATATATATATATATATATATATTATATTATATTATATAAAATACCTATATAATAATAAAATAAAATATTTTTTTTTTTTACCATATTGAGTTCTAGAGGAAAAAATAATTGTATAAATAAATATAAAAACGCAAATTTGATGTATTTTTAAATTTTACATTTTTTATTTAGGCTACATTTTTCTTTTCACGCATTACAGTGATTTCTCTATCATATTGTCCAGCTAACTAATTTCCTCTTCCTCTCGGTCTGGTTGTTTTGACATCAGCAGGTTTTAATTGGCAGTTGAGAACATGATTTAACTGTGTGTGACACACACCGTGAGAGTAAAGCGCGTGCCGCCTAAGGCAGGATCACACGCCAACAGAGCCAGATAAACACTCACTAAACACACACACACACAGATTCAGGATTGTATTGATCATTCCTCTGAATCTGACAGCTTGTCTGTTACAGGAGGACCGCTCTGGGTTCTCTTGGGACATTATTACCCAGCCGGTTCTGCTTGACAGACCTGTTTCCCGGGAGCGATTTAGATGCAGGACATTTTATTATTTTTAATTATATTTTATTATTCTTGGCTGTGTCTGAACCTGCCCCTTATACCCTAAACAGGGCACCATTAGAGGGAACAGCCATTTGTAGTGGTGTCCGAAACCATAGTGGACGATATCGAGTGCACTCATTCAAGCCCACAATGCACTGCAATAACGAGTGTACATCCGATGTACACTCAACAGCTAGAGAATACCCATAATGCACTGTGAGACTTGAATGAATTCCCGCATCTGACCAGAAGATGGCGCCTACAACTGAATCATCCATTCATTTTCCACACCGCTGGTCCAATGTGGGTGCAGCGTAATATCATACAGGTGTAAATTAATTTTTACTTGATTTGTTCAATTTGGTTAATTAGGGTTATAGATTGTTTCCATAACAGAGTTCGAGATAAAAAAATGATCTTACTACTAGAGCTGCCAGTTTTCTAAGTTGGAAATGATTATTAAACAGCACAAACTATGCAAAAGCGGCGCACTCAGTGTCTGAATACACTCACTCGTTTCCATTCACTCCTTCAGGTGAACTGTATTAGTGGAATAATGAAGGGAATAGGGAGTGAGGGCAACAGGGGGCGATTCGAACACTTCAGTGAATCCTGACAGGTTCGACGGCATCAGATAGAGCTATTACAGGAGGAAGAAACACAGCGAGACGACAAACCCTCAGAAAGAAAGAGCTCAACTGCCACAAAAGGGTTGAGTGTCTCAAACAGGTTGTGGTTCTTTAGTTTCACTGGAGCACAAATGATTCATGATCAGGTTTGGTTGCCGCTCATCTATCCGGGTAAAGGATTATGTGAGGCATTTCCTTTCATTTTGAGATGATTTATTCATATTAACGCTGCCTTGATTACTTGAATGCAGGGATCACTCCTAAACTCACAGTGGAAAAAAAAATGAATTGAATTAAATTATAAATAAAAACAAATTAATTTTAAATCAAATCAATTATAAATCATATAAAAATAAACCATAGCAGATAATAAAAAAATAAAATAAACAATTATAAAATAAACAGAAAAATTAAATAATATTATTTATAAAATAAGTAAATAATAAATTTAACCAACCAAACATTAAATAAAATAGAAAATAAAATACAATGAAATAATAGCAACCTATGCAATAATAAAATAAAATAAAAAAACATCAAATGTAATCATAGCAAATATGAAATAATAAAATAAAATGTAACAATAAAATGAAACAAAATAAATAAAACACAATAGAACACAATACATTAAAACTGTAGCAAAACTGCGCTTCCTTTTATTTTGAGCTGATTTATTCATTCTAGCGCTGCCTCTGTAATTCATCCAAACTCAGCTGAATGAATCAGTGACAATAAATCAATAACATAAAATAAACCATTCATTTCTTATATTTAATTTAATAGAATTAAACTTATTTTTTTAATGGAACGTTCTTTGATTCTAATGTTATTCTTGACAACTGTGAGGAAAAAAAAGACTTGTTGCATTTGTATTAAATGATTTTAAAATAAATAAAAATGAATAAAATAAATACATTCTAAAATGTAGCTAAAAAAATAAAAGAGTGTTATCAAATCGATTAATCGCACCTAACTTAAAAGTTTGTGTTCATGTAATATATGTGTATATATGTATAAGATCCCGAAAGTCTTCTGTTTTGGAGGATTTTGCCACATTTACAGGGGTTTAAAACACTCTTCTTCACACTACTGTGGTTAAATCCCTATAACGCCTGACTTGTTGCATTAGTAAACGATCTCTCCTCTTCCTGTGGGCCGAGTCTTCATCAGCGGGAGGTTGTTGAACCCGAGCCGCATCCGTAACCCAGAATCCTGTAATGAGCTCCTGCGGGTCAGAGAAACCTGGCGAACAACAGCGCTCTGTCACACACACACATACACCCGCTGCGCTCCTTCATATCAGTCAGTGATTAACATTCACTCAGCAGCTTCACACACACACATAATTAGCACTCGAGCCTCTGACTGAAACTAAAGCGGTTCAGCATCACATCTCAACTCCGATAACCAGCAGAGACTTTCATGATGAGAACGGCCCTGTTCAAACACCAGAGAGATCCCTACACTCAGCTCATTCATAAATGTTCATAATGAAGACATCACTAGCGTGAACTCAATCAAAAATCATGGGTGTTTTGGGGGTTAAATGTGATTTATCTGAGGGCTTTGCTACGGATGTGAACTGTCTGGAAACTTGCATAAAGTTTTTAAGTTTAAACTGAAGTAATGGTTTGACAACCAAAACCAAAGGACAAAAAAGAGCATGTTTGCGATTCTACAAATAGACTTCTATATTTACTGCTAGAGAGAGAGCGGTGTGTGTGTGTGTGTGTGTGTGTGTGTGTGTGTGTGTGTGTGTGTGAGAGAGAGAGAGAGAGAGAGAGAAAGTGTGAGAGAGTGTTTGAGAGTGTGTGTCTGTGTGTGGGTGTGTGAGTGTGTGTGCGTGTGTGCGTGTGTGTGTGTTTGTTTCATTTCTTACGCTGGTAAAGCTCTCTCAGAATCACAGCTGCTGAACTGTGAACATATGGTGAGATACGAAGGTGTGTGCGTGTGAGTGTGTGATTACACACCTCTGTTGTGATGTGTAATGTGTTGAAACTATTCAAACACAAAGCCACAAGCATTCAGAAACTCTCTGAATCTCACTAAACCTGTCAGGAACACGTCCAGGTCATATTTCAGCACAAACACAAACCAACACGAGCAACACGAAGACTGTATTCAGAAGCGGTCACATTTGTTCGCATTGCAACATTATTTTCATGACAGTGAAACACTACTTGATCAGAAGTCTAGATATACAGTAAATGAACTCAGTCTAATCTTCCCTGTTATACAGTGAGATGATAAAGCGTTTAGTCACACTGTAAAAACAGCTTCCTCCACTGTGTGTGTAACATGTTCTTAGCGTGTTCTTGCGTGTCTTTGTGTGATGAATCTCATTGTGTGACAGCTGTTCTTCATTCATCATTCACGGGCTTAAACGACTTTCTTTAGAGAGAACGAGTGCCAGAGTTATAGAAAAATGAAGCAAGAAGGCCATTCTTTGTGTTCAAGTCTTGCTGACCTTTTTGTAAAAGATGGAGGAGGTGAAACATCCTTCATAAATCATCAACTGAAAACTCCAAGGCATTTATCATGAATTACTGCCTTCTGAGAACTGCATAATGCAGGAGAGCTTGAACACTGCTGAGTGTTGGAGATTTCGGCACATCATTATCACTGATGCTTGACTGACACTCACAATTAAAGCCTCAGGATCAGAGACATGGAGACCTCAGCTCGTTAATCCAATCAGGATTTCAATATTAATTATGTGGGAAATAATTACGCATGTGATGCATGCCATGCTTGTGTGAGTTATGTGTGTGTGTGTTATGTGTGTGTTATGTGTGTGTGAGAGAGAGAGTGTTTGTGTGTGTGTGTGTGTGTGTGTGTGTGTGTGTGTGTGTGTGTGTGTGTGTGAGTGAGTGAGTGAGTGAGTGAGTGTGTGTGTGTGTGTGTGTGTGTGTGTGTGTGTGTGTGTTGAATGCATCAAGCTGCATCAAATCAATGTGTCAGCAAAAAGCACCATAAAACACTAAAAAAGTCCTTATGACTGATATAAATTACAATAAAATAAAAATTAATTAAAACAATTAAATAAAATAATTATATATAAATACATTTGAAAAATGTAAATACAAAAATAAATAAAACATTTTTAAAATGTTTAGAATTTTTGGCAGTGACAGTATACAACACAACACAATACACACACACACACACACACACACACATTCTGTTAGTGTGATTTTACCGCATTTAATCTGTTTTTAAACACTCACTATATCACATAACATTCCTGCATTACAGCAGTGGATTGGTGACACACAGTGAACGGATGGATGGAGTGTGTTCTGGCTGAGGGGCTCATGGGTATCTGATCAGAAGCGGCCTGACAGCATCATGCCACACAGCCTAAAGGTCAAGGGGTCAAAGGGCACAGAGATGAAACACAAGAGGACCCTTCAGGCTTTCACAGCAGAAGATATAGATCCACACACACAAAGTGCACGTGTGCCTGTGGGAATACCATGAGAGTCAGGCTTCAGTATTCACCATCAGTAGATGAGCGCTCTCTCTCTATCTCTCTCTCTATCGCTACAGAAACTGCATCTAATTCAACATACGATCAGTGAGTTCAGCGCTAATGAAACTCTCCTGAGCTCTGCATGACTGTAAATCATTAGAGGCTCCATCTGATTTCCTTCTGAAATTACTGAATGAGAAAAGCCTTGGAAAGTCCATGGATGTGATATTTAAATGGCATGGAACATTTCAGTTGGTTCATATGTTATGGGTCTATGTACTAATTATTTTATACACAAATAACAGAATATACAGTTCTGCTCATGGATGTCTATCGTAGGCTAATTTTATATTGTTACATGAGGTTTCTGTTTTATTTGTGTTAGTTTTTGTTTCCTTTGTTCCTGGTCATTAGTTGTCATGGTTTCTAGAATGTTCTCATTTGTTGCCATAGCGACTCTTTGTTTAATTGATTTGATCCACCTGCTCCTTATTTAGCTCTTGTGTTACTGTGTGTTTATAGCCCTTAGTTTGAGTCATTCTTTGTCCGTTCTCGTCGCTGCATAGTTTGGTTGTGTTTAACCCCTTGAGGAGCACACACTAAAGTTTTCTTTAGATCTCGCTCATTTCGTACATTACCCAAACAACAGCCTCTGCACATGTGTTATGGACATTTTGAGAATATGTGAACTGGGTGCTATTTCAATGTGGATCCCTCCAGCATCTGCAGTCCACCCAGCGCACTCCTTTTGAACCCACCATGAGTCTGAGTCCATCGCAGACACAGACCCCGAGCCTGAAGCCATGTCCATCCTGAAGTCAATACCCGCTGTTAAGTCTGACCAGGTGTGTGAGTCGGCTCCAATGTCCATCCCAGAGGGATTGTTAGTGGAGCTGGATGATGAAGAGTGATGTCCAACCCATCCTCCAGCCTCAGAAATCTGTATTCCCCTGCCTGGATTAATGGATTCTCAGATTTCCTCCTGTTCCCAAGTCCTTCCTTCTTTACTTGTTCCAGGGGTGCGTTTCCCAAAAGCATCGTTGGCCAACTATGGTCGCAAGTTCCATTGAACTCTATTGGTAACAACAGAACTTGCGACCATAGTTGGCTTTGGGAAACGCACCTCTGCTCGTCTCTGCCGGTCCCACCCAACTTTCAAGTCTCATAGTCTCCGTCGGTCCCATCCGACTTCCTAGTCTCCGTCAGTCCCGCCCAGTTCCAGTTCAGCTCGTCTCCACCCATCAGGCTACCAAGTCTCCTCGTCTCCGCCAGTCCCTCCCAGCTTCCAAGTCTCTGCTTCATCTCTGGTTTCTCCTGGCTCCAAGCCTCTTTCGTCGCCCAACCCCAAATATCCTTTGTCGCCGATGGACCACCCAGCCTCCCACTCCCTCCTCCTCTATCGACTCCATCCAGTTCTTTGGCCATATCTTTGCCCCCAGCTGCTCGGATCCACCTTGGGATTCTCGGTCGTCAGCTCCCCCTTGGTGTGAGGATTTGCTTGCTCCGCCTCGGGCCTCCGAACCCATTACTCCACCGTGGCCAATTGACCAGTGGGCTCCTAGCTCCCTTGGCTCCACCTGAGGCCATTGTCCTTCCGGTTCCACCGGGATCCCTCGTTCCTCCAGCTCTGCCTGGGTCAGTCATCACTCTGCCTCTGCCATGGACTTTCGTCCACCCCTTCGGTTCATAGTTCTCCTCCTTCTCTCCGGCTCCTCATCAGTCCTCACTCCCACCGGCTCCGCCTCAGTCGTCTGACACCCTGGCTCCACCTCGGCTGTTCATCACCACAGCTCTGCCTTGGCCTCCTTGTTCTCTGATGTTGCTAGGTCTTTCTAGCTAAGTTAGCAAGGTATTTCTGTGCGCTAGGTCATTGGACTCTGCCTGGGTCTCCACCTCTCTCGGCTTCACCTCTGTTAGGTCGGCTCATGACTTTACCCTGGCTCTTCCCTCTTCGGCTCTGTCGTGGGTCATCCTCCTCCTGGCCATGATGACCAGGGTCATCATGGTCTCTTCCTCTGCCTACTCACCCATGGACCAGTATTTTTGTTTAGCCCCCCTTCCCACCACCAGAGTTTTGGCATCCCTCCCTCCCACTTCAGTGATGTATTGGCATACGGTGCCTACTGTGGAAGGGTGTAAATGTTTTACCTGTGTTAGTTCTTGTTTCCCTTGTTCCTGTTTGTTGCCTGTTTGTTCCTGTTTGATCTGTTTGATGTTAATAACCTTGCAAACTTGGGCAAATCCATTTTTTTTTCATTCGTTGTATCGAACCTGCTACCTCATTAACAGACTGTTTCTACACAGACAATTACAAAAACTCCAGGAAGTTGCATAAAATCATCCATTTAGATTGGCGATCAGCAGATAATATTTCCAGTTTAGTGTGTGATATGGATCAGACAGTTAGTGAGTGGAGGATGGAAAATTGACTTTTTTGATGCAAAGTGGACCTACGATGATTAAATAATGCACCATATGACCGCTTTAAAATGATCCAATACTCCCACCCACTGATTACTGTAAACTTCTAGCACAATAATACAGAAAACAGCACAAGCCAAACCCTCCCTCAACGAAAACAGATCATCATCATTTTTGCTTTAAGCATCGTGAAAGATTCTCACGAGAGTGTCTCGGGGCATGTCAGCTTTCAGAAAGAAGAATGAATCACGTTTCACCATTATTTTCTGGTTCATAATACAGAACAGGACATTTTCACATGTGACAGTTCTGTGCCATACAGCAGAGGCTCATTTAAAATACATGTATTCTGTTAAATAGTGTATTATCGTCTGCTCGGGATCACACATGCTGAAACAAACTCATCAATTAAACATGTGAATGCAGAGTGACTGATCCAGTGAGTAGTAATGCCACGCTGTGCCCGCAGCACATACGCTGAACATGCCACTATCTGAGAGCTTCAGACTGATGATAAGTGTGTTTTATAGGATATTTAACGTGTCAGGCCTCTAACGTGTCAGTTTAATGCTCTGAGAAAACCTGACAGCAACCGCCCAGGAAGCATGTAGGCCTATATATATATACGAGGAAGTATATATCTCACCAAGGCTGCATTTATTTGATCAAAAATACAGCAAAATCAATGATATTGTGAAATATTATTACAATTTAAGATAGCTGTTTTCAGTGTGAATATTTGTTAAAATGTAATTTATTCCTGTGATTAAAGCTGAATTTTCAGCATCATTGCTCCAGTCTTCAGTGTCACATGATCCTTCAGAAATCATTCTAATATGATGATTTGATGTTCAAGAAACATTTCTGGTTATTATGCTGCTTCATATTTTTGTGCAAACTGTGATTATTTTTTTCAGGAATGTTTGATGAATATATAGTCCAAAACAGCAGCATTTATTTGATTAATATTTCTGATATGTAAATTTAAATCTCACAAACGTTGGCAAATCTATCATCCTGAAAAGTACGAGATTTGCATAAGCAAATACTAATAAAAGTTATTTATTTTGGTGCTTTGATTTACTTTGACACATGGAACTTATATATATTAACTTATTCAATATTTACTTATGATATCTAGAATGCTCTTGCACTGATATCATCGTCTTTATTTTTAGTTTAATTTGTATAAATACCACTGGCTTGCATGGGCAGCAGAAATACTCAAAGAGCTACATAGAAATCTAGAGATAACAACCATCATAAATATGCACACACTTACATGAATATGCATTGTTATGAATTCTTTGATGTCAATGGAGGAATGTTTTTTGCTGCGAGGAGTTATTTGATTTGGCTCATTCTATTCATTCCTAAGTTCGAGTGAGGACAAAAAAACGTGTTCACTAGAACTCAGAGTTACCGTGATAACAGAAGCGTCACTGAAACGACCTCATCATTCAAAACTCCCTGATTCCGGGACTAGAAGCCCAGATGTGTCTCGTCCTGATCAGACTCTCGCGTGTGTGTTTCAGAAACAGAGGATCTGTCCTGAACGGGATCTGACAAAACTCACAGGAATAGTCTGTCCTATTTAAATGTGCTCAAAGATTTAAACAGCTGAATAATGTAATAATGTACGGCATAATACAGTATCTATTGCCTAAATCGTGCCAGAGCGTTTTTTTCCACGTGCATAAAACAACAGCCTACAGAAAATATTAGTGGTATTTGCTCATGCAAAACTTGACTGCATAATGCACTGTTCTTTATTTATTGATTTTTTCAGCAGTTTTCTGGTCCAGAAGGTGAAAACGGTGCGTTTGATCAGTTAGCTCATACTAAGTATCAAAGTTGGTCCTGCAGCATTAAGTGATTCCTATTAACCCTATTAACCCAATTATTCCTATTAACCCTATAAAGCCTACTGTATGATATTTGATGCACACATTTATAAGGCCTTTGAGTGGATCAACATGATCAAAATATGCTGAAAAACCTGTTGCACTACATGCCTTCTGTCATCTGATTAGACTTTATAAGCAAGTAAAAGGCATTTTAAAGTAAATTAACGTAAAACGTCCAACTTGAGCTTGTGCTTCACGTGTCTTTCTGCTGTCAAATCTGCACTGTTTTTTTTATAAAGTTAACATAAAACTAACTTTTGTATTGTTCATTATATTTCAAGATGTACACTTAAGCAATTTAGGTTTGATTCTTATTTGGTTGTGTTGCAAACTTTTGCCGCTCGTTTCTGTATTTGGTTGTGTTGTGAGTATTTGGAGTGCACATGTGTTGTTAAACTGATGAAGATGTTTTCTTAATTTGTGGGTGTTTTTCTATTTGCATATGTGTTCTTCAGTTGCAGCGCATTGAGCTCTCTCGGCCACCGTATTTTTTGTAGAAAAACCACCTTCAGATGTGAGTCTCAAATATGATCATCAGGCTTTTGAGGAAGGTTTATTAGTTCATCTGTCAATCATACTGCATTATATGCTTTAAAAATACAGAGCTTTGATCATAAAACTAAACATATATCATCTTACTAAGACATATGACAGAGTGACGACTGATATTTATATGCTATAACGGCTCCTGAATGTTTTTACAGATCAGAAAAATCACGCTTCAACTGATGCCTTCGATCTTTTAATGAATGGACACCGTGAAAAAAATGAAAAATAAACCAAAATTACAATCAGATTTGTTGAAGCGATTCTACCATGACATCGCTCGAAACATATCCCATTAAAACTGAAATCAATAAATACAGTACATCAAATTAAAAATAAACAATAACCAAAATACATACAAACATACCGTGTGCTTTCCAATCGGGACTCAGGAGACATCAGTAGACAATTTTTTTGATCAAACACTTTCTATTTTACCTCTTTCGAATTGTGTGCGACACCTCGTGTTTCTCTCTTATCTTTTTTCTTTTTCCTTTTTCCGGTGAGCACGCAAAAAATAAAATCACATGACCAATACGTCTTATGTTACTACTTTTCCCAGTAGGTGTCACTATTACAAACTATCATGTAGATCAATACAATTTTCACATAAGTATTACACAAAATTTATAAAACAAAACAAACAAACAAACCAAAAACCTTTCAAAGGTGAAAAAATATCTGCGACAGCTACACTGCCACCAAAATTACAAGGATTTATGTCAGTAATATTTTGAACAAATAAAATAAATCCTACAATTTTCCTATAAGCTGTTACTTAACTTTCTTTCATCTTTCAACACTTTCATAAACAGTATTATTTTACCTTCATTTGAATTCTACTATTTTAGATAGTACTAATTAGTCTAATCCTTGTGGTTTCACTCATAGTTTAAGAGTTGTTTTCAACTATTACTACAATTTTTTGGACGCTCCAAAATGGATATGTTTGTCAATCGCTCACCCTTTTTTCCTAGCTTACTTTGTCCCATTTGCATTTTAACCTTTCGCACTAACCCATCATCGTCTGCACTTGAACAACGTGAACATTTCTTCTAGGTGTGTGCCACTGTTGTCTGAGGCTTATGTTGGCCAGGTATTCTTTGCGCCATCTGCTCCAAAACTGTTCTGACAAGTACTGCACTCTCCTCCATCTTTTCCTAGCGTACAAATCTTCACGTAAAAATTTGCCAGGAGGAGGAAGGGCCACTGAGGTCTTCATTGTGAGCAGATGATTAGCCGTCAAAGGCTCAACACTCTTTGGGTAATTTATTGTGTTAGTGGTAAGCGGACGACTATTTACAATCGACATTGCCTCATACAAAAATGTCCTTAATGAAGTGTCATCCAGTCTTCCTTTAGCTTGTGCCAGAACAGCGTTCATCACACTCCTAACAGTCCTTATCTGGCGTTCCCACACACCTCCCATGTGGCTTGCTTCAGGAACATTCATAAGGAAGTCACATTGTTTGCTTGCAAGATAGGTAGAGATCCTCTCTTGGTCCAGATCTTTCAAACCTTTCTCCAGCTCATTCTTAGCCCCCACGAAATTCGTGCCTTGGTCGGATCTGATCTGTCGCACGGCTCCTCTGATTGCTATGAAACATCTTAAGGCATTTAGAAATGCATCGGTGGAAAGATCTTCTAGCATCTCTAAATGTACAGCCCTGGAGCTCAAGCACGTAAACAACAGTCCATACCTCTTGAATTCCTTCCGACCTTGTTTTGTGTAGAAGGGGCCAAAACAGTCAATACCAGAATACGAGAATAGAGGTGAGGGTTCCACTCGGTCAGCTGGAAGGTCAGCCATACGTTGTTCTTCGACTGATCTACGCAGCTTTCTGCAAGTACCACAATTTTTGATGTTCTTGGCCACTACATTGCTTGCACCTAATACCCAGTATCCACTGGCTCTGAGCTCATTCAAGGTTTGACCGCGGCCTTGATGTTGAGTTTTCTTGTGGCAATGGTCAAGTATTAGTTGTGTGACAATGCCTTCCTTAGGAAGAATTACCGGATGTTTCAACTCAAACGCTGTGTTAGACTTTCTTAGTCGTCCTCCAACCCTGAGCAGTTCATTCTCGAGGATGGGATCAAGTTGGTATAACTTCTTGTTCTTTGGCAGCTTAGCAGGGTTTTGACTGAGCAATTTCAGTTCTTCTTCAAAGGCTTCTTTTTGTGGTGCCTTGATGAGCACAATAGCTGCTTTCTCTTTCTCTTCTACACTAATGAACCCTGACTTGTCTTTGTTCACCAGGCTTTTGATCCTAGCAATAGTATTGAGGGCTGTATTCCAATCTGAGAATCTTGAGAGTCTTTCAAGGAAGCTACCTCTTACACAGGCATCTGTTTTCAGGACCTTTACCTCTGGGTCACCTACTAAAAGCACTGGGGATTTTTCATGAGTGCTAATCTCTCGTTCCCATAAGAACTTGGGACCTATCAACCAACTTGAGTCTATCAGGTCTGCCACCTTGAGACCCCTAGACGCACAGTCTGCAGGATTCTGACTTGTTTCCACATAGAACCATTGTCTTGGATCTGTAGAGTCTCTTATCTTTTGTACACGGTTAGCTACAAAAACATGAAAGCGCCGTGCTTCGTTCTTGACATACCCAAGCACTACCTGGGAATCTGTCCAGAAAAACTCATTTACCTTCAGATCAAGCTCTTCCCTAAGAACATGACTTACTGCCGCAGAAACTGTGGCTGCGGTCAGCTCAAGGCGTGGTATGCTGAAAATCTTCTTAGGGGCTACTCTGGCCTTACCCATGACCAGTGCACAATGTAATTGTTCATCAGCAACAATCCTGATGTATGAACATTGCCCGTAACCCTCACTGCTTGCATCTGAAAAATGATGCAGCTCTATTTTCTGGATTCTGCCCATATTTTCAGGAATGAAGCATCTTGGTATTTTAACCTTTTGGAGATTCTCCAAGTCATGGATCCATGCATCCCACTTTGGCTTCAGATCAGAAGGAAGAGGTTCATCCCATCCTACCCCTCGTTTGCACATCTCCTGGAGCACTCTCTTCCCAGTCAACATATAGGGAGCGAGAAAACCTAATGGGTCGTACACAATTGCAACTACTGACAGAATTCCTCGCCGAGTGGCAGCCTTTTCAATAAGGTCAACTTTGAATGAGAATGTATCCGTCTCTATGTTCCACTTTACTCCCAGTACACTCTGCATTGGATGCTCATTGTAGTTCAGATCTACATCCTTCACAACACTGGCACGTTCGCTCTCTGGAATTGCGCTCAAGACTTCTCTGCTATTGGACACAAACTTGTGCAAACGTAAGTTTCCCTTAGCCAAAGCTTCTTGCGCTTCACTAACCAACTTGTTGGACTTCTCAATGGAATCAACGCTGACAAGTCCATCATCCACATAGAAATTTTTGCGAATGAAGCTCGCTGCTAGTGGGTAGAGTCCCTCTCATATTTGCTGGCAAGATATTTCATGCCGTAGTTCGCACAACCCGGAGAGGACGCAGCTCCAAAAATATGTACTCGCATGCGGTATTCCTTGGGTTCCCTTTCGGTGGTCCCTTCTTCCCACCATAGGAATCTCCATAGTGCCATAGTGCTCCTCAATCATCCAAAACCTTCAAACCATGTACATGAGGCATTGCATTTTTGCAAGAGTCCCTTAATTTCAGTGATTCTTTGGGTCCAAGTTTTGGCCAGTTATTAAGCTTTGCTCTGAACGCTCTTTGAACTACAAAGGGGTGTCCATAACGTTTGTTCAGGGCATCCCAAGCTTGTGTGTATGCATCCTCATCACTCCTATAAAACGTTCCCTCTAGTACACTAAGCACATCTCCACTTATGTACCTTTTCAGATAGAACAACCGATGTGCTGGGCTTGTACAGTTCGTTTCGATCAAAGCTTTAAAGCAGGTGCGCCATTCTGTGAACTTGAGTGGGTCACCCGTAAACGTGAATGGCTCTGGAGCTGGAAGTTTAGTCACTGCCAGGGATTCTTTTAGTGCTTTCACTAACAAGACCTCATCTACTTTTGTCTCTAGCTCATTTTCAGAGCAAGGTCGAGCTAAAGTTTCTTTCTTGACTCAAGAAGGGTTATTGTGGTGCGGTGGCAGCTGACTTGGAGGCATAGTGCTTATTTCTTTAGCATTTCCTATTTCAGCATTCAATCTTATTTCCTCTTCTGCACACACAATATATTCAGCTTCCATTACTTCAAGATCTCTTTGCTCTTCCAGCATTTTTAACTTCTCTTGTTGGGCTAGTACCTCTTTCCTTTGAGCTGAGATTTCTTGTTCTCTCTTTAGTTCAGCACGTTTTGCAGCTAAGCGTGCCGCTGCTTCTGCTCTTTTTACTGACATATTACTTCCATGCTGACTATCTCTTTCAGCTCTCGACACAGTTGAACCATAAATTGACCTGGCGTCATTTCTTTGCAGTAACTGAGTGAGTGTTTCTTTTACAGCTTCAGCATCAAACTCCTTTGTGCCAACTTCTGCGCAACGTCCTTTCAGTAGTGCAGTTATTTCACTAGTAACTGAAGTGCAGCTATCCATTCTCCTCCTTATATCTTGAGATGGGACGTTATATGAGAATACTCTCATATATTTGTTTTAACTCTGCTTCACGTTTCTCTGATGTCACCATCATATCATCTAACTCGGTTTTAGAGCACTCTTCTTTCAGCTTGGATCTGATGAACTGAGCTTCAGCTTTGAAGTTTAAGTACGTGAACTTCCGTTCTCTTTTTGCTAACTCGTCATGTCTCAACTCAAGCATTTTTTCTGTTGGAAGCCTTTCTCTTTCTGATCGCCTAACTTCTTGCTCAACTCGTGATGATGATTCCTGGAATCTCGTCTTATTAACTTCCAGATCTGCATTAATTTCAGCTAAGCGTTCTTCATATTTTTCTCTGTCAGAGGCTTCAATTTCCATTTCTAATTTATCCTCTAATTGTGCCTTTTCTTCTTCAAGAGCTCGAATTACTTGGTCTAAGACAAAGCTCTCTGGTCTATTTTGATCCATGTTTGGTAACTTGCTTTAAACTACACTATTATTCAGCTTTAAACCCTGATAACAAGCTGTAATACCATGAGGAAATTGCACAGTCAATTATTAAACAAGTTACACACTTCTATCAACTTAAAAATGATCAAAAGCAAATATTTGTTACAACCATTTGCTAAGAATTTTAACTTGAATAAATGTTAGTCAACCAAGAAACAAAAAATCAAGTTGAAAAGATAGTCTGACCTGTAAATCCAAAGGTAGCAACTCTTACTGAAAGCTGAATTGTCCAAAAACATCGCACCATTGCCGCCTTGTGGCTGTCATTCGTCACTTCAGCACTATCGTCTTGCGTTGCCCTTCCGCACGGCAAAGAATGCAGTCACGCGAAACGCAAAAGAGTTTCAATCAGGGGGGCAGGGATTTGTATTATTTTGAAGTACCCCCGGGCGCCGCCATTGGCTAACGGAACCCCACCTGCAGTTAGCATCCCATTGACTCCCATTCATTTTGGCGTCACTTTGACAGCGAATAACTTCACATCTGAGGTGTTTAAAGACTCCATTTGTCCATTATTTATTTCTAAAGAAACACGACAATGTATAAAATGCTCCATTACCTTGTATCTTACGTTATGGCCCTGTAGAAGCAGTTTTTGTAAAAGTAGGCTAACGATTGCGTCACAGCCACGCGACTCTCTGTCGCACAGTAGAGAATTACCGTATGGACAGGAGGAGAAGCTCGCGGGCAATCGGGAGGACGTCGAGGCAAAATGACAAAGTAATTAATCAGAACACCTACAAAAAGTTTCTCCTGCTCCAAGATCATGGACAGCTCCTACTCACGCTCTCCGTCTCTGCGAGTTTCAGAAGGGAATGATTCAGACTGATCTTGGCACAGCTACTAGAAGACAGACGGTTTTCTCACGTCACATCTACGTCGTCGAGCTCAGTTTGAGTCTGCGCAGTACGCTGGACCCCCAGGAAGTAAGAGTTTCTAATTGGCTTCACTTTGTCTCCGTTGAATCCAATGGGGTCGCTGTGTCCATTTCTTTTACTGTCTATGGTTTCAATGCGACGAAATCGCGTAGAATGGCGGCGTCCTCACTTTACCCGAGGTCGACTAGACTATGCTCTTCACTCTTGCACTCTTCCAGGGGGAGTAAATACACGTTTTTTCACTATAACGACTCCTGAATGTTTTTCCAGATCAGAAAAATCACGCTTCAACTGATGCCTTCGATCTTTTAATGAATGGACACCGTGAAAAAAATGAAAAATAAACCAAAATTACAATCAGATTTGTTGAAGCGATTCTACCATGACATCGCTCGAAACATATCCCATTAAAACTGAAATCAATAAATACAGTACATCAATTTAAAAATAAACAATAACCAAAATACATACAAACATACCGTGTGCTTTCCAATCGGGACTCAGGAGACATCAGTAGACACTTTTTTTGATCAAACACTTTCTATTTTACCTCTTTCGATTTGTGTGCAACACCTCGTGTTTCTCTCTTATCTTTTTTCTTTTTCCTTTTTCCGGTGAGCACGCAAAAAATTAAATCACATGACCAATACGTCTTATGTTACTACTTTTCCCAGTAGGTGTCACTATTACCAAACTATCATGTAGATCAATACAATTTTCACATAGCCTAAGTATTACACAAAATTGATAAAACAAAACAAACAAACCAATCAAAAACCTTTCAAAGGTGAAAAAATATCTGCGACAGCTACATATGCATTGTATGGAAGTATCTGCTATACTGGTATAAAGATCTCACTGATTTACTTTTTTGACCGTATAAATATCAGAATCGGCACAACTACAAAAAATGTGCTTTTTTCCTCCTCAAATATGAGCTCCATCCATAAAATCCTGATGTGAAATACATGATATCCGATAAAAAACACATGCAACCTTTTTTTTAAGGCTCAATAAACTGTAATAGATGTTCTGTTATTTGATAAGCCAGGTTTACAGGGTTAAACCCGCTCAGTGTTGGACAGGTGGAGATGAACAGTCCTGTATGATGTCCTCTCAGCATCTCTTCACAGCTCAGCATCAGTTATTCCTGTCCATCATGAGCAAACCAAATCAATCTAACCACGACTAGATCATATCTAGCTATATCAGATGTTATTTTGGCTTTAGAGCCTAACAATTCGTGACCTGACCTAATAACCTGAGGTAAAACTATGATATCAATTACAGTAAAAACCGTCACCCAGCAGGTCAAACTAGTTCAGTATGTGATCATCTGTCACATTTTCCTCCTGGCAAAGGCAAACCGTCACACATTATCCTCACTCGTTGAACAGGTGAAACCGCATGTGAATGTAGGGAACAGGTATGACACAGCCACATATTTACCATAGTACTGAATGATTACCATGTTCACATAGCTACTATTTGCATTGTGCATGTAGTACACAATCCACTACTTTTTATTAGTCACTGGCTAAAGCAAGGTCTAATTGGAACTATGTATGTTTACTAAAAGTGACAGTAACTAAATGAACAACATACTGCATGATTTCAATGGTAGGAAGGACAAGAAACTTCAAAACATATCATATCAAGATATATGCAAAAAAAAAAAAAAAACATGGTTTTGTCATTAAGAGTTGTGTAACGTGTGTTGATGTTAGTGTTACAAAGTTTCACTCTATAAAAACCTCTTTATTGAGTGAAAAAGAGTTCAACTTTGGGGTTTCGCTCTTTAATAAGTTAGTTTCTTACCGTGCGTGTTTCCCGTGCTGCGCGCGATGTTGATGGCGCGCGCCCACCGTTCCGCCTCGCGCAGGTTCACGTCCTCCTCCTCATCATCATCGTTATTATCCTCCGTATTTAGCACGAGCCGAAAGCGACGCTCGTCCCTCTGGCGAACCGGACTTGAAGACATCCACCGGCGCCGGTACGGGTAGAAATACGCGCACAGATACGCGCCCTGGTCCTCGCGCTCGCCCCGGTGCGCGCGGCTCCCCAGGCAGTCGCGCAGGTCTAGGTGCTCGGATGAGGATGATGGTGGTGATGAAGGGGGGTTGATCCTCTGGACCGTGAGGCAGCTGTCCGACAGACTGAGCGCGTATGTGAGCCGCCCGGTGTCCGCGTCCGTAAACACCCCGTGCATGCGCGTATCCGCGGCGGGCCCGTTCCGCTGATGCTGACGCGAGTCACGCGACGCGTCCGGTTCATCCATCCCGCGACGGGACGGTGCTGCAGTGAGTGCGCGTGCTGTGCCGCGGGACGCTGTTTAAACACGTGCGCGCGCGTGTGTGTGTGCGCGAGAGAGAGAGTTCACATATCTCTCCCTAGTGACAGAAAAGCGGCATGACATTAAAATATCGGAGGCAAAGGGCGTGACCGTGACAGTCTGAAGATCACACACACTCCTCCGTCACCAAAAAATGCTGAGATTATGACGGTGATCTCTAAAGAATACCGTTGCCATAAAAAAACGTATATTACCTTGGTATTCAAAAAATCACAGTAGTTTGTGTAAGGTTATTACGTTTACTTAAGGAGCGCTTGCTTACTTAAAAAACAATAAAACAATAAAAACGTAAAATAAATGTTAACTGAAATAAAATACAATTAAAAACATAAACTTATTTATTTTATTTCGTTTATTTTAACAAGCATTAGCCTAATAAAATAACTAAAACGTATATAAAAAGATATAGACGTAGGCTATTAAAAAAACGTACTAAAATGACAATAGCACTGTAAGAATTATTTAAACTAACAGCAACAAAAAAACTTTTTTTTTATTAAGGGATTTTATTAAGCACAAAAATTCACATTGCATTGCTCTGGCCCACTGATCTATATAGAATGTCATTATATAGATCAGTGCTCTGGCCTAGTGAACTGTATAGAGCTACAAGAAAGAAAGAGAGAAGAACAACTTTTGAACCTGATGATGATATTTATGTAACAAACTTTGTCCTCCTGAGAACAATTTCCTTCAGTTCAAATCTCGTCCTGGTCACTGCATGTCAGAGTGTTTTATGGTGACGTTCACCTGTTACCCTACAGATATCACTGAACGAGGTGTTTGAAACCCAAACCAAACTGCTGGAGAAAACAATCATTAGTGTAATTGGACATCAGACTAAAACCTCTAAATAATAGAACACAGTTTCCCCTGGTTGTCTCAACACGTTTTAGTGTGAACTACGATCCCTTCCTTATGCTTCAGTCTGGAATATTTGTCAGGATATTGCATTGATCATTATGTAAAAGCATCAAAACAAGGTGGAACCTTTAGTGTTCATTCCATAAAATTAGGCTTTATTAGATTTTGTGTTAATTAGATTTAATAAACGAGGTATATATATATATATATATATATATATATATGGAGAGGTGAAGTGTCTAAGACCCAACATCTAGCTACTGGAGTGCCTCAGGGTTCAGTGCTTGGACCACTTCTCTTCTCCATCTACATGACATCACTAGGATCTGGGATTCAGAAACATGGCTTTTCCTATCACTGCTACGCTGATGACACACAACTCTACCTCTCATTCCAGCCTGATGATCTGACAGTAGCTGATCGTATCTCAGCCTGCCTGACAGACATTTCTGGCTGAATGAAGGACCACCACCTTCAACTAAACCTTGCGAAGACAGAGCTACTCGTGGTCCCGGCCAACCCAACACTTCATCACAACTTCACCATTCAGCTAGACTCGTCATCCATAACTCCATCAAGGTCAGCCAGAAACCTTGGTGTAGTAATTGATGATCAGTTGAACTTCACAGACCACATTGCTAGAACTGCCCAGTCCTGCAGATTTGCCTTGTACAACATTAGGAGGATCAGGCCCTTCCTATCAGAGCTACACAACTCCTTGTCCAAGCGCTAGTTCTATCCAGACTTGACTATTGTAATGCCCTCTTTGCTGGTCTTCCAGCTTTCACTGTCAAACCTCTGCAACTGATCCAGATTCAGCAGCTAGAGTGGTCTTTAACGAGCCGAAGAGAGCGCACGTCACTCCTCTCCTCACAAAATTGCACTGGTTGCCAGTTGCCGCTCGCATCAAATTCAAGTCATTGACGTTGCCTACAGAACAACCACTGGCTCTGCTCCCTTTTACCTAAACTCATTACTTCAGACTTACGTGCCATCCAGAAACTTGCGCTCTGCAAGCGAACAACATCTTGTGGTGCCATCTCTGATGCACAAAATCTCTTTCTCTGACCTTTACCATGACTGTTCCCTGCTGGTGGAATGATCTGCCCAACTCAGCCAGAGCTGATGAGTCCATAGCCATTTTCAAGAAACGGCTGAAGACGCTTCTTTTTCGACAGCACTCTAACACTTTCTCTTCTATTCTATATATATATATATATATATATATATATGTGGCAGTTCGCTCTCTTAAGCGCAACACAATACCAATTATGGCACAAAATAGACTACGCCACCCCGGAAAATGGGCCGGGGACCCGTTTGTACATCAAGTGCAAAGCACACAGATACGCGGTGACTGGGTCAGATAACAGACAACAAGGAAACGTTTCAAATTGTTTATTAAATACAGATAAGAAAAGTACCAAAAGACACAATACAAACACACATTAGAATAAATACGCCAACTATAACACTTATCCGTTTCAGAATTGGGGATTCAGTTCGTCCACCCAGTAAACACTGCAACTAGTGCTCTCACCACACAGCACCCAATCACCCCCTGTGAACACAGCAAGCGAGAAGCACACCACCACACCAGAGGACGTGGGCGTTGAACTGGCACCCCAACTCTGGGTAAAAGAAAAGAGAGTACAAATTGAGACATAACCATACACATACACACACACACACACACACACACACACACACTTTCCACGTAATAGTCTTTTGGTTGAACCCTTATCACATGTGGACGGATGGAATCAGTTGTTTACAAAGAAGATAAAAGCAACCACTCACTGGCCAACGCTCATTAATAGCTTTCCAACACTGCGTCGCCTGATGATTACAGCATTTTAAAAGTATACCATTCTCAGGATTTAGAAATACATGCAAGACATTCAAAAACAGACAATAACAATTTGACAAACGTAAATACTTTAAATGACAATGTTTCTGCTAAAAGACCAAGTAGAAATGACAACCCAGTTATTCGCCGCTGTACGCCAGCCCAGAGATCAGCACTGAATTTGCTAGGTTTGGAAAGCGTCAAGTAGTGCTACGGCCGAAAATGCGCTATTGTTCCGGCCGTCTCAAGACGGATGAGAGATAAGAGAAAATGTTAGTCAGATGATCACAACAAATGCGCTGTTCCAGTAATAGTCACTGAGAAATGGTCGAGGAGTTTCTGGCAAGGGGAAACGCAATCCATTCGGTCATCACTAAGCCCAGCTACTCCCACCAAGCCTGCTGCAACACCTTCCTCGTATCACTATCAAAAATACAACGCACAACGTTTGTAAATTTGAGTTTATGATCTCATTAACCGGACATTCAAATAGGTATGACTTACCGCTTGTTGGTGACTCGCACCACCCAGTGTACTCCGTAGAGTGCAAATTACCGGCTCGCCATGACGGGCGTTAAGCGACGCGTCTCCGATACTCCGCAGTCGCACTGTAAATTAAATGGGTCTTAACTTATCCTTCCCAACGCACATTAAAAATTAAGCAGCTACCAGTAATTCTTACCTCCCAATCCTAAACACTGCGCGCCCAAATGACGTCACGTCCAGAACCCAGAATGACGCGCTCCCTTAGACGCCATTCTCATCCCTTTTATATCCGCCAAGCATACTGAACCCGCCCCTAATCCTTATCATGGTGGATCGCATCACCACATATATATATATATATATATATTAGGGCTGGGGGAATTAACGCGTTAATCTGTGCGATTAATTTGAAATGTTTAACGCGTTAAAAAAAAATAACGCATTTAACGCAGCACTTTTTTTTTTGCCTCGTTTTAATGATTTCCTGTTGCGGCTGCTATTGAAAAGCCGAAAATATGTGCATCGGGTTTCATTCTCGCGCAGCTTTCATGAGCGGGTCTTTTCCGCTCCGTGTGCGCCGCCGCACTCTCCGTTCCGTGTGTCTGTGTGTGTGTGTGTGTGTGTGTCGGCCATAAGTGTAGGCGGCTGCGCTCTCTGCTCAATGTTCGACTCCGTGTTTGCGCTGCGCGTTCTGCTCTGTCGTTCACGGCCCAAACGCTTCAATCATGTACCGAGCACTGGAAAAGCAAAGTCCGCTCAAATAAGGTGAAATTTCTCTTTAGACTTCTGTTTGCTGAGCTGGTATAGGATATTGACAATGTTAAAGGGATAGTTCACCCAAAAATGAAAATTCTGTCATTTACTCTCCCTCAAGTTGTTCCAAACCTGTATGATTTCCTTTCTTCTGCTAAACACAAAACAAGATATTTTAAAGAAGGTTGGTAATTAAACAGTTGCTGGTCCCCATTGACTTCCATAGTATTTTTTTTCCTACTATGGAATCAATGGGGTCCTTCAGTCGTTTGGTTACCGACTTTCTTCAAAATATCTTCTTTTGTGTTCAGCAGAAGAAAGAAAGATATAAAGGTTTGGAACAACTTGAGATAATCATACATGCTCTGGTAATAATAGTTTTTTTAGGACTATAGTTTATTTTTATAATTAGTTAAAAAAAATTGGAAAAAAAAATCTTAAATTGATTGTTGATTGATTATTGAAAAAGAATAATACATTGATATATTGATGTTTAATATTATTTTAATATAGGGCTATTTTCTGTTCCTTTTTTTCCGGTGATTATAAGTTTCATTATTGATGATTACAAGCTTGGAGGAAATGCAATTAATTACAGCAAATTGTGCAATTAATTAGTTATTTTTTTTTAATCGATTCCCAGCCCTAATATATATATATATATATATATAAAATATATATATAAAAAAAGTGTAACATGTACTGCGTTAGATTAAACTGAGAAGGTTTTAGCACTTGAGTGAGAGTCTTAGCACTTGCATATTGTTGTCCTATTGTTAGTTTAACTGCTTCTGTTGTTCTCATTTGTAAGTTGCTTGGGATAAAAGCGTCTGCTAAATGCAAAAATGCATATGTCTATGTGGCATTATTAATATGCTCATAAGTCATCACCATAGCTGAGTATTTTCTCCTTAAAACTGCAGTGAACCAAAGACAGTCTCAAAAGCACGGTTGGAAATCGCTGGTGATTCTGACGTCACAAACTACCTTGTAACCAATCAGATCAACGTGTGATCGTCAACCAGTGGATCTCTGAGCCTCTGTGAGTGAGTGGAGGTGGGGCTCATTTGCATATTAATAGAACTGCGCATACTAAATGAGGCAAGGGTGTTGAGTATTCATTCAAGCTTTTTTAAGGCATGGAGACATTTTTTTTTAAAGAAAAAAAAAAACGTTTAAATGTGTAATTTTGGTGATCAAAGATGAGTTTTAACCCTTTAAGTGTCACCCCCCTTTTTTTAAATATACATGAAAATGCACATTTCGACTTTAAATGGTTGTAATTAAAGAATGCTTTGGAGTATAGACGTAAAATTGGTCTTGTTTTAAAGAAGACATTTGGCAGATTTTTGTTGAAGTGAAATAAATTAAGAAAGTGAAACAAAAAAAAAGTTATATAAGTTTGTGTTTATGAAAATGTACAATTTAAAAAATTTAATTATTCATATTTTATATAAAATATATATTTTTAAAACCTGGCCGACTCTAAAACTGCTAGAAAATCAAAGCCAAAAATCTGAATAAGTTGTGTTTCAAATTTTAGGTTGATATCTCAAAAAATGAGCTTTCAGTGAGATTTTGTTTGGGCGCAGTACCAAACATTTTCACTAGGTGACAACCAGACTCCATTACTGCCCATATAAGGGCGCCTTCATTTCCATATGCGTTATTAAAAACATATTAATATATTTTTTTCTAAAATAATTGAATGGATGATATCTTTTGAACTCTTGGCATGAAAACAAACTGAGGTTTCATCCATTCTTTCATGATTTTTCATGTTCATTGCTATTTCAAAATAAAGGTCTGAACACGCCTTAGGAATATGAAAATATTCTTGTTGCAAATTGATAAATTACAGCTCCTCTCTAATTTATTTTGGAAATCATTCACCAAATATGAAAACTAGAGTTTGTAAGCTTTCAAATGATATATAGTTTGTCAAGATTAGTTTATGTTTATTATAGGATATTACTGTTTTAAATATGTAATGATTTTGGGCCCACCGGTGGGCCGGTGACACTTAAGAGGTTAAGGGATAAAATGATTGACCACGAGTTCGGCTGATGCAGCGGAGGAGTGTAGACGTGTGTTCGTGAGCTCTCGGTGGTGGTACCATCAGCCTTTATCCTGATTTAACCTCTCATCACTTTAATTTGTTTGCAAGAGGAAAAGTCATTAAGAACACTTTTGTATGGCAAGCTACAACTTTCGACATAAAAAGCGAAAGAAAACTACAACTCAAATTTCACGACACCTGCACGCTGTAACCACAAGAAATATGGCGGACGGGGAAAAGGAAACATCCTTCAGCAAACTTCTCGACGCTATTCAAGAAACTAAAGACGACCTCACAAAGCATATTGACAAGAAAACAGCCGACATACAAACAACATTAACGAAAATCGAGTCGAACAGGTTGAGGAGATACAGACACGAGTGAGTACAAATGAAGACAATATCAAAGATACGCGTGACCGTATTGGCGAAATGGAGAAACTGATAACGCATCTCAAAGACAAAACTGACGACTTAGAAAACCGCAGCAGGATGTCTAACATTAGGATAATAAATGTGCCGGAACAAGCAGAGGGTCGTGATACTGTAGGATTTTTGGAAAAGTTTATACCGCAAATCCTGGGTAAGGATAACTTCATCTCACCTGTCACCCTGGAAAGAGCACACCGCATCGGGAAGAAGTCTGACAGACAAAGAAAAAGCCCTTCGACTGGCCAGAAGTAAAGGAGAGATGACATACGAGAACAAAAGGATATCATTCTACCCAGATTACAGCGCAGACCTGCAGCGTAGGAGAGACGAGTTCTGTGATGTGAAGAAGATACTGCGAGAGAAGGAGATGGAATACGCGCTGATCTACCCAGCCCAACTTTGCTTCAAACATCTGGGAACAGTCAAGTCACTCCAACCGAAGTGCAACGCTTTTTGAAAGATCTCCCAAGTGAGTAGCATAAAGCTAACCAAAGTGTCTGCAGTAGCCTACATAGTCCACCGTTATAGACACTGATGAGAAGGGTTGTGATTCAAGCTACGGCATGATAGCCTAGCAGCTAATCCTATTATCTTCAAATGTTCAAAATAACTGGGACCATGGCTGATGATAAACTGTAGACCTTGCGTGCAGGCTAATGAACATGATGTTATGGTTTACACCACAGTGGTAGAATGGGATCACACTTCATTTAACCAACTTCTATCCCTTATATATTTCTGCCTTATCTCTAATATTGTAAAATTGCAAA
Organism: Squalius cephalus; assembly: GCA_022829025.1. NCBI lineage: Eukaryota > Metazoa > Chordata > Actinopteri > Cypriniformes > Leuciscidae > Squalius > Squalius cephalus. Next base: position 15,713,057 of record CM040792.1, on the reverse strand, counting down.
CTTTCCCATATACAAACTGTTATGAGTGGCTAGTTTTTAATTATCAGCAGTTGCTGGAGCCACCTCTGTTGTTTAAGAGAGTTACCGACCTAATGTGTTTTTGTTACAGGAGCTTTACCAGGCAGGTTTTTACTTTAATGTTTTGGGGTTACGTATGGTTTCTCACTAAAACTCGAACTTCTACTTACACACATATCCAGATTACTTTCAGGTTCAGATTCAGTCTTATCATTATACCCTTGTTCGTTATTTTACTACCTCTAAACTCAATGCAGGAATGTATTCAGACATCCTTAGAGCCGAATGATACTTATCCTTCTGAGACATTTATATGAAGAACTTATATTATGGGTAAATTAACATGTATATCTTGTAATATAAGAGGGGTCAACTCACCAATTAAGAGGAAGAAAATGTTGACATATTTAAAGAGGCAAAAGCCAGAGCCACCTCACTGACTCTGAGCATTTAAAACTGCGCAGAGACTGGGTGGGTAATGTTTTCTATTCTTCCTACTCCTCAAAAGCAAGAGGTGTCGCCTTGCTCATTAATAAACACCTGATCAAAATCCTATGCTAATAATGTCTATGGATGCAAACCAAGCATTTGACAGGATTGAACCAAGCTTTCTATTTCGGACTCTAGAGGCTATGGGCTTTGGAGAGAAATCCACTCAACATGTTAAAACACTTTTTAATGCCCCCAAAGCTAATATTTTAACAAATGACATTCTATCTAACACTTTCTCATTATCCAGAGGGTGCAGGCAAGGCTGTCCAAGCTTCCCCCTGCTCTTTGCACTTGCAATTGAACCATTAGCCATCGCCATCTGCTCTAACACCTCCAAAGTAGGAATTAAATTTGGCACAAATGAACATAAACTTTCTCTGTATGCAGATGATCTCCTATTATATATAACTGATCCACAAACATCAGTCCCCCCTCTATTAAAATGCCTCAAAGAATATAGTGCAGTTTCAGGATATATATTAAATTACACTAAAAGCGAGATCTTACCACTAAATATACAGGACAATAATATTAGAACTCTCACCGACCCATTAAAATGGTGCAGTATTGGTTTCAAATATTTGGGTATACAAATTGGTAAATCGGATGAGCATATATTTAAACAGAACTATATAAAACTATTGGAACAAACCAAACTTAAAAGATGGACTGATCTTCCACTGTCTCTCATAGGCAGAATTAATACTATCAAAATGAACAGTTTATTTATCTATTTCAATGTCTCCTGATGAATGTTCCCAAGAGTTTCTTCAAAGAGCTTAACAAAATTTTAACTCCTTTTATATGGCAAAGAAAAAGGTCAAACGCATTTCTCTACAGGCTCCATATTTAAGGGGAGGACTCAACTTACCAAATTTTAGGAACTATTATCTTGCTTCTCAGTACAGATCGATTTGGATCTGGCTGCATGCAGAGAACAGTGAGGTTAGATGGGTCCCAACAGAACAACATGAGATCCTGTCTATTAGTCTTTAAAGGATATTCCATTCATAGGCACACAAAAATGTTTAGCCACACTCACAAATAACTCAATAATACTGAACACATTTGCTGCTTGGCAAGAATCTCACTCACTTCTCGACACAAATATTTATTTTCTTAGAAGGGCACCTTTGTGGGGTAATCCCAACCTCTCACACCACATAGCTTATACATAGCTTATATTTCAACCTTTCCAAAGATAGTTTCTTCAAATTCCTACAAATTAGAGACTGGGTTAAGGAGAAATCCAAAGAAATACTCCCATGTATCCCAAAAGAAACTCCTCTTGAAACCCACCGGATCAACAAAAGGGATAATATCTTCTATATATGGTATCATCAGTGGAAAGTTACCGGTTTATGATAAAACAGCTACTAAAGGGAAATGGGAAAAAGACCTAGACTGTATTTATGAGGAGGCAGATTGGCGTCATATTGGAACAAGCACAGACTGTGCTAACCTCCACAAAACACAAATTCAATTTAATATATTCCATAGGACATACTACACCCCCTACAGGTTACATAAAATCGACAGCAACATTTCCTCCAAATGTCAGAGATGTAAAGTGACCGATGGTGATCTTATACATATGCTATGGAGTTGCCCAATGAAAGAAGAATTTTGGAAACGTGTCATTGAATTAACCTCAAGGGTAATAGGAAGTCAAATTGAACAGGACCCAAAACTATGGATCCTGGGGGACACAAGCTCTGTTAATGCGAACTACTACAAGAAATACTTTGTCTTACTTGCGAGCACTGCAGGAAAAAACTGTATTCCGATCAACTGGAAATCTGAAAATTCATCAATAAGACATTGGATTAATGAGCTTGTGTCTTACTGCACACCCGAAAAGATATGATATAATGAGAGAGGGAAGCATGCAGCCTTTAGAGAAATCTTGGGCCCCTTCACGGACATTCTGCCTTCTCTGGACTTGGCGGATCATGCTAGTATGAGCCCTCCTGGACCGGCTTCAAATTAGCCCTCTGCAGGTTTATCTTGTATATCTTCCTGTATATCTTGTAAAAAGAACGAAAGAAAATGATTGACCACAGGGGGACTTTAAGAAATAATCCCTGGCTTTTATCAGTTTGTGTGCAGCTGCAGGTTTAATGGTAAAATATAGCCCTAAATCCCTAAAAACCTGATAAAAAAAAACACGTTTTTAGAGTTATAAATTTAAATAATATAATTACAATTAAATTGCAGTATGTGATATGTATGATTGTTAAATAATTACGTTTATTGACCTTTATTTTGTAAGATTCCCAGAAAAACACAGAGAGAGTTCACCTGCATATTTGTAAGTGGATTGTTGTTGTGAACTATAGTTTAACGTTTCATTTATGTGAATTATAGGCCTACACGTTGTATAAACTCCAAGCAATCTACTTCCCCTTGTGAAAAAGAAGTGTGCTTAATTGTATTGAAAGCGTACTTTTTGTGTGCTTAAAATAATCAAAGTATACTTTTTGAAAAGTGCACTTGCAGATAATATAATAAAATTAAAATTAAAGACCACTTAAGTGTACTTAAAGGGAATACACTTTAATGACAATATTTATTAACACACTTAAGTGCACTTTTTACAAATGCACTTTGTAATAATATCTAATTAAGTTTAACTTAAAGTAAGTACACTTTCATCACAATATTTATAAACACACTTAAGTACAATTTTTACAAATGCACTTTGTAATAATATCTAATTAAGTCTAATTTAAAGTAAGTACACTTTCATCACAATATTTCTTAACACACTTAAATACACTTTTTAAAAATGCACTTTGTAATAATGTCTAATTAAGTTTTACTTAAAGAAAGTACACTTTTATCATAATATTTATAAACACACTTAAGTGCACTTTTTACGAATGCACTTTGTAATAATATCTAATTAAGTTTAACTTAAAGTAAGTACACTTTCATCACAATATTTATAAACACACTTAAGTGCACTTTTTACAAATGCACTTTGTAATAATATCTAATTAAGTTTAATTTAAAGTAAGTACACTTTCATCACAATATTTATAAACACACTTAAGTACAATTTTTACAAATGCACTTTGTAATAATATCTAATTAAGTCTAATTTAAAGTAAGTACACTTTCATCACAATATTTCTTAACACACTTAAATACACTTTTTAAAAATGCACTTTGTAATAATGTCTAATTAAGCTTAACCTAAAGAAAGTACACTTTCATCATAATTTTTATAAACATACTTAAGTGCACTTTTTACAAATGCACTTTTTAATAATGTCTAATTAAATGTTACTTAAAGAAAGAACACTTTCATGACAATATTTATAAACACTTAAGTGCATGTTTTAAAAAATGCACTTTGTAATGTCTGCTAAGTTTTACTTAAACATACATTTTAAATAATTATGATTTATAGTGTTTTAAATGTATTAAAGTTAAAGTTATAAGTTATTAAAGGGAATTTATTTTGATGTATTGACTAATATATAAAATAACAGTTTTAATGGAAAACATGGAAAATAATTGATTTTAATTCCAACTCAAGTGTGTTGTCCAAAATTAATTTGTTAATGTATTTTAAATGTGTTTTGTCTATAATATATACTGTGTGCATTATGCAGTTGAAATGTATTTTTCCAATACATCTGCTTATACAGTATAATCCAGTACAACTTATTGTTGACATTTTTATCACCAGCCCTTGCTCTATGAACTCAACTAGTGTCAGCTTTCTACATAATATTTGAAAATAAAATGTAATATATGAGAGGAGTCTAATAGTAATGTGTTGTAGCTACTTTACATCTGTGAACATAATACTTTCAATATCATTATGTTGTTCTAAGTCAATTAAACACACATTTAAAATTGTATTAATTGCGAGCAAAAGTTAAACAAATGTAAACAAAATGAATTTGCATTTCAATTCAGTTAAAATACATTTAATTTTAATCACACTAGACTACATTGAAAAAAAAGATTTACTTTTAGTTAGGTTAATGAGTAAAGTTTTGTGAACTTACAGAGTTTAACAACACAATGAGTTAGAACAACTTAAACAGAAAAGCTGAAATAACATTTAACCATGCATGATATATGAATATGTTGTTTAATGCGCATGCGCGAGAAATACTACGTCATTATGACGCTCTACTTCACTAGAGTTTGAAAAATGCGCTATGTTTTGCGATCCGTTTGCGATGCGTGATGATACTGAAGCTAGCCAAACAAGAGAACAAAAGGAGCACCACGTTTGGATGTTTGTTTGCAGATGAGACGTTATGCTGCAAATAATCAGTCAAGTAAGTATATATTGATGCTTTCTTTAGTTATTTTATTTTTCACCGTAACATGTCAGTTGCTGAGTGCATTTTAATCACAGATATTATAAACTCAATAGACTCGGGAGGTGAATTAATCATGTTTTCAATAATTTATATATGATTGCATTCTAATAATGTCTTACATTGTAATGTGAGGAACGCGTGTGTGGTCGTGTTCGAGGAATTTGGTTGCTGATTTAAAAAAAAAAAACTAAACCGACTTTTTAAATTATTTTAAACAAGCTACTAAACATTTGCTGAATGCTGATCCAATATTGTAACACTCGAAGACGTTTATATAGCCTACATTTAATACAAATAATCAATCTTATAACCACCATAAATATTTAATATATTACCCACCTCTAGAAAAAATGCTTGTAATGTGTTCAATTTCATTTTGTATTTAAAGAGTTGTTCAATTACTATTTGTTTTGGAATATGTAATATTTTTGTGTTTATCTGGATTTAAACATTCATTTTGCAGGATCAGTTCATATTTGTTATTGGAGATACAGTGCAAGCGGTGTGGAATCACAGACCTGTATTGATGAGGTGATTTTACAAGATTTATCATGACAGCACATCCTGATCAAGCTAAAACACTACTTTCAAGTCACTAACTAACGTTATCCCTATAGCTTTTAAATGCTTTGAATCTTTTGCATGTGCAAGTAATAAATTCCCACCTGTGCATTTACACCTGCCCTATAATCATCATATATTTTATAGGTAACAAACCAAAGGAAGAAGGCTTGCAGCATTCCTGTGTCAACCGTGGTAAATACAAGAACAGGAACATCCTTCATGAAGATAGCTATGTGGGGCAAGCTTAAAATGTAAGAATACCTTTCTTAATTTGCATTGGTCCTGGGTTTGCACGGGTCATATATCTATATTTGTGTAATTGATAAAGTTATGCTTAATTCCCTGTAAAGTAGCAATAAAAAGGTTCTCTATTTTTAATCACTTTAAGCCCAGTGTCAGTAAAGATGGCGTAGTCAGTGGAATCCTGGTGTTTGTGGGAAATAGAAGGAACCTTGCCCAGCTTTCTACTACGATGTGGCCCTGGTGACTGAGGTAATCAATCACATCACACAATTTATCAACAGTTAACAGTGAATTTTTTTAGTTTTAAACGAAAACAAGACCGAGATCATTGTCTTTGGGTCCACTGTAAATCCTCAGGCTGCCACCCTCGACCTAGGCAGATTAACGTCTTTTAGATCCTCACGTGTACGGAATCTGGGCGTTTTACTAGATGAGTCCTTAAACTTTGATAAACAAATCTCCTCTGTAATAAGCTCTAGCTTTTATCAACTTCGTCTGCTGTCGAAAGTCAAATCCTTTCTTAATCACAAAAGTCTTGAGACGGCTGTCAATGCCTTTATCTCATCACGCTTAGACTATTGCAATTCACTTTATTGCGGTATTTCGAAAACTCAAATCGCTCGTCTCCAGATAGTGCAAAATGCTGCTGCTAGATTCCTCTCAAACAGTCGAAAAAGTGATCATATCACCCCTATCCTGAGGTCTCTTCATTGGTTACCCATCCATTTCAGGATCGATTTTAAAATCCTTTTATTTGTTTACAAATCTCTCTGTAGCCAAGCACCAAGCTATCTATCTGAATTGTTACAACCATACACCCCATTAAGAAGTCTGAGATCGAGTGATAAGAACCTGTTACGAGTCCCACATTCCAGACTCAAACGCAGAGGTGATCGAGCATTCGCTGTGGTTGGGCCTCGGTTGTGGAATAATTTGCCCTTAGTAGTTAGGACAGCCCATTCTGTGATCTCTTTTAAGTCGCTTTTAAAAACGCACTTGTTTTCTCTGGCCTATAATTAACGATGGCTAGTTTCACTATTTCTACCTTTGAGTCTGATGTTCTTTATTTTATTTCTATGTGTCTGTTACTGTTTTGCCATTTTTGTTTTCTTATTTTTTATCTTCTAAATTTGAACTTCGTCAATGTTTCTACATCCTGCTTAAGGCTGTTGTATCTGTGCCGTGCTCCCATGCACGGTATTATTGTTTTAATCTTGTAGTTCTGTAAAGCACTTTGGTCAGTCAGTGGCTGCTATAAAATGTGCTATACAAATAAAATGAACTTGAACTTGAACAGTCAAAAGTTTACATACACCTTGCAGAATAAACTGCTTCATCAGGGTAGTACTAAATAAAGATAAAACGTATACATTTTTGTGATCCCTATTACTGATAAAATTGTTAACATTTTGCAGATACTGCAAGGTGTATATCAACTTTGAAGCGCAACTGTATATCTATCTCTTTCATTCAATTGAGCCAAATATAATAATGGACTGGATCTGTATTATAAACAAATTTTCTGTTTTTTTGTTTTTTTCCTCAAGGCATTTTTTCTGACTTTCCTGCATCTTTGAAACATTTCCATTCACATATACTCTGGAGAGCATCTGGGACATTGACATAAACAGCACTTTCCAACAACTTAAAAAATTGGATTGAAATTTGAATTTCTTTCTTCTGCTGAACATCCCTTTAAGAGCTAAATAACAAGGTTCGGTAACTTTTAACCCTTTAAGTGTCACCCCCCTTTTTTTAAATATACATGAAAATGCACATTTCGACTTTAAATGGTTGTAATTAAAGAATGCTTTGGAGTATAGACATAAAATTGGTCTTGTTTTAAAGAAGACATTTGGCAGATTTTTGTTGAAGTGAAATAAATTAAGCAAGTGAAACAAAAAAAAAGTTATAGAAGTTTGAGTGTATGAAAATGTACAATGTAAAAAAATTAATTATTCATATTTTATATAAAATATATATTTTTAAAACCTGGCCGACTCTAAAACTGCTAGAAAATCAAAGCCAAAAATCTGAGTAAGTTGTGTTTCAAATTTGTGAGATTTTGTTTGGGCGCAGTACCAAACATTTTCACTAGGTGACAACCAGACTCCATTACTGCCCATATAAGGGCGCCTCCATTTCCATATGTGTTATTAAAAACATTTTAATATCTTTTTTTCTAAAATAATTGAATGGATGATACCTTTTGACCTCTTGGCATGAAAACAAACTGAGGTTTCAACCATTCTTTCATGATTTTTCATGTTCATTGCTATTTCAAAATAAAGGTCTGAACACGCCTTAGGAATATGAAAATATTTTTGTTGCAAATTGATAAATTACAGCTCCTCTGTAATTTATTTTGAAAATCATTCACCAAATATGAAAACTAGAGTTTGTAAGCTTTCAAATGATATATAGTTTGTCAAGATTAGTTTATGTTTGTTATAGGATATTACTGTTTTAAATATGTAATGATTTTGGGCCCACCGGTGGGCCGGTGACACTTAATAATTAGGGCTCATTTGTTAATATTAGTTTATTTTTTAGCCAACATGATCTAACCAAGACTAATATTATCTTACTTAGACTAATAAATGCTTAAAGTATTATTCATTCTTAGTTCATGTTAACTGAAGTAGGTAACTAATATATTTTTGTAAAGCATTACCCAAAGGTCTCTTTCCAAAACTGTTTGTGTTTATGCATAGTGTTTCTTGGGGTTTTCTTGTGCATCAACAGAAAGGTTTTTATGTACTTCTTTTAGAGATTATTTTGTGAGTAAATTTAGAGGGTTTTACATTTAGTTTTGTTGATTGTAACATTGCATTTAATTCACACTTAAGTGTATTGTTAACTGACATTAAAGTATATTTTAAATCACATTAATTGCATGTCATTATATTGTGTAGTGCACTTTAACTATATTTTGAAGATATTAGAAGCAATTATGAAAGTAGATATAAAGTTGTATTAAAGTACCAATTAAGTTGTTCCAAAAAATCACTCTTAATGGCAACTTATTGCATTTTATTTCAACTTAATATGTGATATATTTTAAATTAATTGCACTTAATGTGCATTCAGTGTGTCGAAAACATTGCATTTAATTCACACTTAAGTGTATTGTTAACTGACATTAAAGTATATTTTAAATCACATTAATTGCGTGTCATTATATTGTGTAGTGCACTTTAAGTATATTTTAAAAACACTAGAAGCAATTATGAAAGTAGATATAAAGTTGTATTAAAGTACCAATTAAGTTGTTCCAAAAAATCACTCTTAATGGCAACTTATTGCATTTTATTTCAACTTAATATGTGATATATTTTAAATTAATTGCACTTAATGTGCATTCAGTGTGTCGAAAACATTGCATTTAATTCACACTTAAGTGTATATATTTAAAGTATATTATTTATGTAATAAGTACACTTTATAAAAGTACACTTAAGTGCACTTTTTTTCACAAGGGTCCACTTACAATCTAGTGTTATTAGCTATAACATTCACTGATGAATTTAGTCACTTGATTTGTTTTAGTTTTGTGCTTCTGTACATTTTGTTGTTGATAGTCTAAACAATGCAATAATCAAGTTAATTATAAATTACTTAAATATTCATTACTTAAACTTATATTCATATTGGTTATTCAGCACTTGAAGGTGAAACATGGTTAATGCTTAAATGTGTTTTCCTATAGTTTTTGACTGATAATTCTTTTAGCCCAATCCAACCTCAAATTACAAATGTCGGCGATTGCAGTTAATAAGTCCAGACAAATGACACATATTTTGACACACATTTTAAAAAGGCAGGTTAAGACATATCTTTTTTAAGTTGTTTATCAATATAACTATATTGACTAAAGTTGGGTGTCTGTTTTATGTTTTTATTTGACCTTCTGATTCTCTCATAGTTGTTTTTGAGTATTTTTATATTGATATTGTGGTGAAACTGTATTGGCAATTTCTTTATTTTACATTGTGAACCTTTCTAGCTGTTTTTGAATATTGTGTGAAATTGTTTTCTCATTATTTGTTTTTATACTTGAGATGCACTTTGAGTTGCATTCTGTGTATGAAAAGTGCTAAACAAATAAATGTTTATTATTATTATTAGGCTATTATTATAAATGACAAATAAAATGTGTTGCATTATGTAAAATAAAGACTATACAATAGCTATATACAAAATATATATTTTTGTTTTTACACAAAAACTCCTGTAGTGTAGTCTATATACATCCATCTATATCTACAGTCGTCAACATTTGAAGTGCATCAAAAAAGTTAAAGTTGTCTAAGGCAAGAACGGGGACTGTTCAAAATTCATGTATAACTTTGATGAAAGGTTTTGATCCACTTCAAATGTTGATATATGTTGTATGCTTAGCCTATATAAAAATGTAGCATATCTTTATTTCTCATGATCTTGAAATAAGCTCCTTTCTCGTGATCTTAGTTGAAAAAAAAAAAAAATAATAATAATAATGAATGGTCTTTGGATAGTTAAAAAACCACCTCTCCCGGTTTGAAAACGCCCCCTTTCCGTTCAGCAGAGAGCGGCCCACTTGTCACGTGGTCCGTGACGTGTCCGCTGTATATAAGCGCTCGCTCCCTCTCCCTCGCTCTCTTTCTCCGTTCACCTCGTGGACCAGGAGCTCTTCCACGGACGCAAGAAAGAGTTTATCTCCATTAAAACGTGTTCATAATGAATCTCACGCGAAGAAGATGCGAGCACAGCGCTTCTAGGCCACCTTGATTAATGTAAGTCTGATTACAGGGGATTTATTAATCGCACATGGTTTATTCGTGCACGTGCAGTAATGGCGGTCAGTGTTGAACTCTGCACGTTTGTCTTTCTGCAGGCCCAGTTTAATGTGACTAGATCTGCATTTTCTGTTGGCAGTTTCACTGTGATTTATGTCACACAGTTCCCTGAATTGGTGGGTGTTGCATTTGTTCTTTATTTAAAAACACCATATTTAATTTTATAAAGTACTGTATGTATATGTGTGTAGCCTATAATGTATTTGTGTAAAGTTGACCGTGTTCTGTGATGAGACAGGAAGTGCCGTCTGATGCGATAACTGACGATGGCAAACCAAAATGATCCTGAGACACAATGTGCAGATATGATGTCCATCACTGCTGAACCCCTGAATCTGATCACATGATCTCTCTCTCTCTCTCTTCAGGTGAACATCTGGTGTTTCTGATTCAGTGCTGAGCAGGTAAACATCTCTTCTCAATCCTCTCACTGTTCTCACACACGTTCGGCTGAATCTCCCTGAGATGAAAACGCTGCATTTAAGTTTTCCATGTTCAAGTCCCAGTTTAATATTGGCCAAATAACGTTTAATTCAGATATCCACTTCATCTTTAATACTTGGCCACTTCTGTGATTGAAATGCTGCAGCCGCTGTAATTTCTTGAACTGAGTTGCATGTTCTTGTTCATCATGATTTCAGAGAAGTTGAAACCCTCGCTCTGTTTGCATTTTTAGAGAAATAGTCACTAGTTTACTTCAGTCACTTCATGTTCAAAAGCATTATATATATATATATATATATATAACAAAGTTGACTGTGTTCTGTGATGAGACAGGAAGTGCCGTCTGATGCGATAACTGACGATGGCAAAGCCAATTCTTTCTGAGACACAATGTGCAGATATGATGTCCATCACTGCTGAACCCCTGAATCTGATCACATGATCTTTCTCTATTTCTTCAGCTGAACGTCTGGATCTAATTCAGTGCTGAGCCGGTAAACATCTCTTCTCAATCCTCTCACTGTTCTCACACATTCGGCTGAATCTTCCTGAGATGAAAACGCTGCATTGAAGGCAGGGCCGTGGCTTGTGGTATTTTGGGGCCTACCCACCCTCTGTCCCCCCATGTGCCCGAGTCCCGGCCCGGCTGGAGATGCCCTCTGAACTCCCCAGAACTGATGGCTCTCTTCACAGACGGAGCAGAAACACCATGAGCTCCTGCTTCCCTGGGATTCACAGCGGTGCGTATCAATCACAGTACATTTATTGTAAAGTGATTAAGACGTGTAGTTTAATGCTTTTCTTGGGTCAGACTTAGTTCTGATGTTTTCTGGGATTATAAAGGAACAAATCTGACCCAAGATCAGCGTTTAGACATTCAAGCCTGTGATGAAACAAGTTATCCCTGTCTGAAAATAACATGTTGAGTTATGGTAACCTGAGGCTTATTATATACAGGTTTTTTATATATATCATTTGTTTTAGATGTATAATTAACTGGTGACTTTCCCCCTAATCTCTGCAGAAATGCCCCGCTGTGAGTGTTGGGGAGTGACGACAGACCATGAGAATAACTGAAACCTGCTTTATTTGATGAGAATAAACATTGTAAAAAGAGATAAATGACTCCTGTCATGTGTTGAATGAGGTCTTCTTCAGAGTGTCCAGGAAATACTGCTCCTCCTGCAGGAAGTCTCTGTCCTGTTAGAGGAATGAGCAGAAACACAAACACTTAGTGTGGGATGTTGTCCATTTAGGGTAATAATGGCTATCAACTTAACTCTGTGTTGAAATAAGATATTTCCCAATGATTGTACTGGTTTGTGCTGATTTCTGCAATAACTGGATTTAAAGTATTTTAGAGGTTTGATTACCTTATTGCATCTAATCAAATTAACAGTTCTTAAGTGTTAGTCATTTACCCACAAAAGTAATTTATTGCCAGTCCACTTTAACAATTATGTATTTTAAACATTGTAATGGCAGACACTCCTAATAAAGTTAATTGTCAAACTGATCTTTATGAAGTCTACATTATTGCAGATGAAAGGATTAACAGCAAATAAATATTGTAACTAAAATTTTGCTTCACTTTCATCTGCAGCCTATATATTTAATCTGGTTGATGTGCCACAAAAAAGCAGTGTTTCATGCCTGTGGGTTTGTATACTGCACACTTTGGCAAAATAAAAAATTCATCCAAATATGCCATGCATACATAGTGTATATCCTGTGGAAATCGTAAGAATAGGATGGTATTGTGATATTCTGAATGCAGCCCTAAAAGGACAGTCTTTGAGAATTATGGGTAAGAGTCAGAAATCACTCATGGCCATAGAAATGATGGGCCTGATCAAATACCCACACTTGTGATCTTGGCCACTTGAGAGCGAGTACACATGACAGTAAGTGTGCAAGACTGTCCCGTGTCTTAAATGCCAAATTGCAGTGTCCTAAACCCACACTATCTCGAATACCGCTTTGAGGATACGCGTATCACATCATGTTCAGGAACTCGCATGCCTCAAAGTCGTGAGAAGTTGAGGAAAACATTCCACTGTAAGTTAAATTAATTAGATATTACATATTATTTGGTGGTAAAACAAAGTGTTGCACATTGTATTGGTGCAAAGATGAGTCGGCTATGTGTATTTTGTACAACATTTGCAACTGCTTTTTATTTCTTAATTAAAATTGTGTCCTGTTAAATAGGGACTACTGAACATAGAAGAATTATTAGGCACGTTGATTTTCTGATTCATATTTTTTAGATGTACATCATTGCTTACGTTACATGAGTGCCCATGTTATACCAAATTCTGTGACTGTATAGGTGCCGTATTAACCCAATCCTGACCCTATAGTCACTACAGCGCCCACTACTGGTGGAGACCTGGCAATGGATCAAGTTGCATTGTGGTCTATGGATCGGCCTGAAGTGTACATGTTGAGTTGTTCCCTAAGCGCTTCCCCTCAGGGGAATCCCCGCCACCATTTTGAAGTGCGTTAAACTTTGTGAAGTGGACGAGGGAAGTTTATGTGGATTGATTTTGACCGAGGGAGAGCGTCACTTCAAGCAGCTCTATATCCCACAATTCACCTTGATTGTGATGTCACAGCAGATCGCGCTTAACTGAGAGTGTAGAGTGAAGAGAATAAAAATGTGGAGTTGAACGCAGCCATGGGCCCTGTCCCAAATGGCACACTCCGGACTTGTGGACTTCCTCAGAGTCCACACTTTGGTGACGTAATGTAGTGCAGACCTATAGGGCCCTTGGCGCGAGTCCACGAGGGCGCATTGAGAGGTAGTTTTGGGACAGACTCGATCGTCACGCCGGAAATAACGGCCTGGTTGTTGTTGGACAGGAGAAATCACGTTTTTGCGCTCCCGACGTCTTATCTCCATGTCAACTACACAGCCTAATTTTACAGTTCTATATTTTTATATTGTGCATATCACCTGGGCATTAGACAATAGATACATCATGCTTATTTAAAAGATGTATACAGTTGTAGCTAGCTACATAATAATACATAATGTTCCATTTGAACTAAGATTACAATTTTAACACATAATGAAAATGTGCATGAGTTTCAGATGAATTTACAGGTTTCAATATTCATACTATGTTTACATATGACTCAGTAAAGCCCTGACATTTGGTTCTATTTATTTAATGAATTATAATGTGATCGTATTTTTCAACACACTATTATTATGTTTGAGACATCAACCACTGCTCGATGACCATAATGTTTGTAAACTGTAGGTAACAACTAGTAAAATATACATCTAGGTAATAAAAACCGTAATATTTTCTTCTCAGCCATGTCAACAATTATCCGTGAGCGAAATCTCCTCCCATCCGTTGTGTGATTGGCCTTTCGCAAGGATTCCATCCTGGGTAGTTAAAGTGCGTGGAGCCTGCATCTATGCGGGCTTCGCAGACCGCTTCAAGGGTACAAAGGGGGCGCTGCTGAGCACACTTCAGAGCGGTAAAATGCTGAATGGGACGGTCTACTACGGACTCGTAGACTCGGCGAGACCGAAAGTCCACATGAAGTGCGCGATTTGGGACAGGGCCATGGTGTCTAACCAGCCGTGAGCCTCATGGTCGCTTGAGGATTGGAGGGAGTCGGTGGGCGTGGCCACATCTTAAAATAATAAAAGTGAAACAATGTTCCTACACCAAGAACTAACGATTATGCTCCACACCAACAGGCGATAATGTTTTGTTGATAATGTTTTGTTTATTATAAGTTAATAAACGGACACTTTAAATGCTTTAGCTCCTTAAATCGGGTGGATTCTGATTGGCTTTCGATGTTTTTATCATTCAATTGCTGGAAAAATATTGATTAAAAATAATAAAAAAAAAATTCATTTTGGCATCACTTTGACAGCGAATAACTTTACATCTGAGGCGTTTAAAGACTCCATTTGTCTATTATTTATTTCTAAAGAAACACGAAAATGTATAAAAGGCTCCATTACCTTGTAGCTTCTGTTATGGCCCTGTAGAAGCAGTTTTTGTAAAAATAGGCTAACGATTGCGTCATAACACGCGACTCTCTGTCGCACAGTAGAGAGATTACCGTATGGACAGGAGGAGAAGCTCGCGGGCAATCGGGGAGTCATGGAGGCAAAATGACAAAATAATTAATCAGAATACTTAGCAAAAGTTTCTTCTGCTCCTAATGGACACCTCCTACTCACACTCTCCATCTCTGCGAGATTCGGAAGGGAATGATTCAGATTTCTCTTGGCTTTTTATTTTATTTTATTTTTTAATTATTTTTTATTGAATTCAAATTTACAGACCAAAAAGGTATTTAACAAACAATATTGACTTACAATTCTCAAAGGCAGACATATTTACAAAGTCTCAAATCAAATATACAATCAAGAAAGACAATAGAAAAAAATAAAATAATAATAATAGATAAATAAATAACATTTATGTGAAGGTAGGTCCTTGCAAGGGGTAAAAGATCTAAAGTGCACTTAGCTCATTGAAGAAATTTGCTACTGTGGAAGCTTTTACATTTGGAAGGGTGCAGAGTGAAGCAGCAAAAGCTTTAAGTTCATTAGCAAAATGAGAAAAGGACGGGGGGGATTTCAAAAATCTGCATTTATGAATGAAATATTCAGCAAATTCAAAAAGGTTATTAACCAAGAAATACTGTGGACAATCTTTCTTAAGTACACCAAACTTAATTTGTTTGTATTCAAGGGGATTTACACATGCTATAATGCATGACATTTTACTGTACAATTGAGACCAAAACAATTTTGAGTGATTACAATGATAAAAAAATATGTTCAGTGGTTTCAATATTCGTATCACAAAATTGACAAGAGTTTTCTTCAATATCAAATTTAGATCTTAAGAATTCTTTAGATGGGTATATGTCATTTATAACTTCTTTCATTTTAGGAAGACTTGGAAGGTAAGATAATTCATTCTCAATTCCTTCACCTCCTCTGGGCTAAAATCTTTGAAAATATAGTAACGTTTAATTCTACTTGGATGAAGTATATCAATAAAAACACTTCTGATATATTTGTTGTTGCATTTATGATCTCTAATAGATAAGTCACCAAGAGAAGGAGAAGGGAGAGAGAATGTCACAGAATAGTGTGAAAGAATACTCTTTATAGTAGCACCATGCTTTTGGGTATGGCATTTACAATTGTGTAAAACTCTTTAGGATGACATACAAAACCATGTTTCAGACAAAAATCATTGTAATTGAAAACATTACCATAGCTGTCCATCATGTCCAAAAGGGAAAAAATATTATATTGAATCCAATTTTCATAAAATAAAGATTTGTTATGGTGTAAAATAAAGCGATTGTTCCAAATACAGGTTTTGTGTGGACTAAAATTGTGGGAAAAAGCTAACTTCCAATAAAGGAGAACTTGTTGATGGAATGCGGACAATTTAAGAGGTAATTTGTTCCCAGATTTCTCTTGGCACAGCTAAGACAGACAGGTTGCTCACGTCACATCTACGTCGTCAAGCTCAGTGTGAGTCTGCGCAGTACGCTCGACCATCAGGAAGTGAGTGCTTCTAATTGACTTCACTTTTCTCCGTTGAATCCAATGGGGTCGCTGTGTCCAGTTTATATACTGTCTATGTAGTTTACACCTGCTCTGATTGACTTCATTTCATGTTGAAGTGGATTGTAATGGCATTTAAAATGGATTAACTCTGTCCTCGTCTGATCTACTGATTATTTCACCATTGGATTATTGGCTTAAAAATCGATGGGAAATATGGTGAGATCTTTCCTCTTTTATTTATTAATTTATTTTTGATATTTTATTCTGCCAGAACATTCCACTCTATTTGTATTTTTTAAATAAGATATTTAGTTGCATATTGGAATTACATTGGGGTTTTATATTGAATTGTTGCTTATTCGTATTTATACAAACGAACCTATTTATAGAAATCAAAAGGAGATTTAATTACTTGTTATTTGTGTATTCACATGCATATTGTTCTCAACTTGAGTATGTACATTGATATTGTTCAATAAAATTTTTTAAATAAAATGAATTAAAAAACTCACACAGTGTCAGTTAGGAAGATGGTTTGGGTGAAAATTACAGATGAACAATTACCTCAATGCATTAAAACAAAAATGAAACTACAGACAAAATGTTAGCCTATAGCCTAGATCTTATTCACATAGTTATTCTCTGTTTGTTTCTAAATATTTTTTTGGCTTGTTTTATTAACTAGTTTAACTAGATTTTCCCATACATATTTGTTGTATGTAAAGCATTTGTAAAGCATGTCTTGTATATTCATGAGTAAAGGAATGTTATAGGCTATAGGCTATGTAATGTTATTGTGCACGTTGCTAATATCAATACATTTTAATGTCTTTTCAAAAGTTTTTTTGTTTACCTTTTTAATGTTGTCTAAACTTTTTTTTATATGCTGAAACAATTTCTGTCTTGAAGACCGGTCACGTGCCAGCTGATTTGTGTGAAGCTCCTCTTGTGTTTCCTCTGGAATAACAAAGTTCCTCGAACAATGAATGATTGACCGGTGACTAGGCGGTTCCTTGTTTCTGTACAGAATATCGAAACCGATTTGCTTCTTCAAATACGATGTTATCATACATGTTTTGACTACATGCGTGTTGTTTTAGTGATTGGTTGAAAAACTCTTTGGGCCCCGGTACCTGAGCGAGCGCCGCTGACGATCAGTGCACCCGAGACGGATCTACCAGATGTTGGCCACAGGGAACATGATGCACAGATTTTACTCAAAAATGAGATTACTTGTGTTCATTTTCGTGGTGGTCACTCTGATGACGTCTGACGGTATGTTGGCCAACACTTTTTTCCGTGTTAGGAAATATTATGAAAAAACGTAAGGTTTTATGCCAAATTTACTAGAGCGACTTTTATCATTTAATGGGCAGATGGAAATTTCAGTCTCAACTCGTCGCCAAGTAGTATACTTTATGCTACACAAACAAAAACTACGTTATTTATGTACAGAATACTTGTTTCTATTGTTTAAAACTCGACATGAGCACAGTATAGGCTATGCCTTCTCAAGTTCTGGTTTTGAATTCTGTCTTTGTACACTTGTGCGACGTTTACAAACTGATTAGCCTAATTGTATTAAAACGCAAGTGAAAGCAGATCTGCAACAACTTTACCAGATAGCAAGCCACCATCGAAACAATGTTAAGTCAATGTTAATATTTTTAGCCTACCGCATTAAATCAACAACAACATTTTTTCAGCATTAGCTTAATTCTTTCAACATTAATTGCGGGTTCAGACGTGTTGTTGATTCAATGCAGTTAACGTGGTTTCGATGGTGGCTTCTGGATTGCTTCCCCGATAGTTAAAATTAGCATTATTCTGTAGCCTATGTGAAATTTGCAATGAAAATAATGAGGGACATGCGAGAGGGAGAGACGCAGAGTCAGACCGCAGTTCAGCACGCATGGGAATAAGCTAAAGTAGCCTACAATTTTCAAAAGTTAATACAAAAGTTTCCTTTGATTATTTTGGAATTTGCTGCTGCTATACATATTTGAATTGGGCTATATATCCGATTTAGAAATTTGGAATTTTTGTCATCTCTTTTTACTTTTTGTTTTTTAAATGTTTGTTTCAGGGTTTTTAGTGAAAGGTTCCTCTGGTCCTCTGGTTGTTGCTCTGGGATCTTCAGTGGTTTTGCCCTGTTATGTTGATGAACCATTACCTTTGAAAGGACTGAAGGTGATTTGGATACGAACAGATATCAATACAGTAATTCATAATTTTGTAAATGGTAACAGTCAACCAGACGCCCAGCATCAGGATTATCATGACAGAACTCATTTCTTTAATGATCAAATCAAACATGGAAACTTCTCCCTCAAACTGAAACATGTGAGAGCTGAAGATAAGGGTTTTTACAGATGTAAAGTTTACAGTCAGCAGGATGCTGGTGGAACATTTGTTGAAATTAAAGAAGTTGGTAAGTTTCACTGGAGGGTATTATGAATTATACTATATCTTTATAACCATTTTCTATTGTGATATTGTTGATGTTTGTTCTTTCAGAGTATCTGAGGGTATCAGGATCAGATGAGCCTGTATCTGCGTTTGTGGGTGAAGACGTCACTCTGAACTGCTTTGTACACTCTCACATCCCACCTGAACACATTGAATGGGTCTCATGGAGAAAAATAGATGAAAATGTAAACATCCAAGTTCTACTCTTGCAGAGAAATAAAATTCAGCCAGATTCATCAGATGAGCGATACAGAGACAGAGTTGAATTCTTTACTGAAGAAATCCCCAAAGGAAACTTCTCTCTCACACTGAAAAGAACAAGACATAGGGACAAAGGAGTTTACATGTGTCATGTGAAGACTGGACATTTGTCCGCAAATACAACTGCTGTACTGGAGCGACTCGGTGAGTTGACAAGAGAACACCTTTAACCTTATTTTTAACCTCTATCACAGTCCGTGTGACCACACCCAACTCAAAATATTTTGTGTAATCGAATTTCCATTATTCTCAATGGGTGATCAAAAACATAAATATTTCAAAAGAATCCTTACATAATACCCTACATTATGTGCAACCTTCAAGTAAAGTCACCTTTATTTATACAGCGCTTTATACAATAAAGATTATTTCAAAGCAGTTGAAAAGAAAATAATGCTTTGGGTATAATGCATTTAAACCATTTTTCTTTGTTTCATCATACCCGATTAATGATTGTAAACTGTGGTTGATGTGTTTATATGAAGTATCTGTGATGAAATGTACATTGACAAATTCAAGACTTTTTGAACACAGAAGTTTGATAAATCCATTGTAAATGTTATGGAGTAGGCTAGATAATCCAAATATTACTTGGTACACCAACTACCAAGTACCGCACCTGTATTACAGATAATAGTCACTGGTGTTCAGTAACTGATGTCTGTGGTTTCACAGGTTTCTCTGTTTTACACACAATGATCTTGGCTCTCTGTATTTCTGCATCTGGATCGGCACTGCTGCTCTTTCTCATGTACTGCAAATTACAAAAGGACTGGGCAGGTAATGACTGGAAAATATTATTTGCTGTAATGAGTTTATGGTGCATCAGTACATGGTTACACGATTATAGTTACTTCATACTTCTGAGTGAAATTCATTTTCTTTTTTCTCTCTAGCCCCATATCTCAACTTTCTTCCAAACATTATGATGTTCGTGGCTCTCATCCTCTGGGGTATTTCTAATGGTGAATATTTCCTCCTCCTCAGTTTTTTCTTACACTTTAATTCAGATTTAGATTTGATCTGGTGATCAGAATTAGAATAAGATGGAATTGTTTCCAGAGCTTCCAGAGCATGAAAAAACACCACAGACAGGAGAAAGATAATACAAATAAAATAAAGAGAAGAGAAGAGAAGTGAATTAAGTAAGGAATAATTGATGACAGTAGCAAATGAACCAAAACCCACATTGACACTGACCAAACAAATTTAACAAACCATAAGAAAAAGATGATAAATTATTTCCATGTTGTTTCAACTAAATTGCCTTTTATTATCCATGGAAAACGTCTCGGTTACGTATGTAACCCTCGTTCCCTGAGTAGGGAACGGAGACGTTACGTCGGATGACGACGAATGGGGTTTCGCTTAGAAGCCTATCATCTTCGAGTATATAAAACGAGCCAATGGCAATGAAATGCCATGGGTCTGCGGAATTTGCATAGCGTATCTCCGCCCCACGCAGGGGGTATATAAGGAAGTGCGTGAGCAACATGCAGGTATGTCTTCGCTGAGGAGCCGAGACTAAACTCAGGCGTTCCAGCGGTACAGCGGAAGTGGCAGGGAGACGTAACGTCTCCGTTCCCTACTCAGGGAACGAGGGTTACATACATAACCGAGACGTTCCCTTTCGTTGTCACTCCGAGTTACGTCGGATGACGACGAATGGGGTTCCCAGTGTAATCACGCCACCTCTCGACTGTCTTCCAGTGCCCTGCGTAAGTCTGAGCTCCCTGTCGTGAGACTGGCACGGACGAAGGACTCCTACTTAACACAGGACTACCAAGGTACACTGGGAAGCATATCTCAGTGGAAATATGCAATTATGCCGCAGGTGGAATATTTCAACCCCAGGGGTGGCAAGGTGGCTTGCCAAGGGAAGACACATGCTCAAGAGGCTTACAGTGGAAATACACATGTGGGGGTCGCCCAGAGGGGAACCATGCACATGGAGGCACCTAGCCAAGCGCGAAAGCTGCCAGTGGCATAACTCTGGTGTTGACGTCAGGTTTATGAGGCTCACCTGAGGAAATATCGCACGTATCCCATCCGTGGAGAGGAATGGCGAGCAAGCGAAGACACCTGAGCAGAATCTAGCACCGGCTAGTTGAAGCGAGTACATGAGAAGAAACTGGCTCTACTCGGAGATTGTAGAATCTCGCGAATGTGTTAGGTGTCGCCCAGCCTGCAGCTCTGCAGATGTCTGTTAGCGAGGCGCCATGCGCTAAAGCCCAAGAGGATGCCACACTCCGAGTGGAGTGGGCCGTCACACCAAGGGGGCATGGTCGACCTTGCTGCTGGTAAGCCAAAGCAATGGCGTCCACTATCCAGTGAGACAACCTTTGCTTGGAGAGAGCCTTTCCCTTCAGCTTCCCACCATAACAGACAAAGAGCTGGTCTGAGGTCCTGAAACACTGCGTTCTGTCAACGTAAGCCCGAAGGGCGCGTACTGGACAGAGCAGTGCCAAGGCTGGGTCTGCCTCCTCCAAGGGCAGCGCTTGCAGGTTCACCACCTGATCTCGAAAGGGTGTGGTGGGAACCTTGGGCACATATCCAGGCCGGGGTCTCAGGATCACGTGAGAGTTAGCCGGCCCGAATTCCAGGCACGCTTCGTCAACCGAAAATGCCTGCAGGTCCCCTACCCTCTTGATGGAGGCCAATGCAACCAGGAGCGCTGTCTTCATTGACAGGAACTTAAGCTCCACTGATTGCAGAGGCTCAAAGGGAGCACTCTGCAGGGCAGTTAAAACCACTGAGAGGTCCCAAGAGGGTACGAGGGGACGACAAGGAGGATTCAGTCTCCTCGCTCCCCTCAGGAACCTGACGATCAGGTCGTGCTTCCCCAAGGACTTACCATCAACTGCGTCGTGATGTGCGGCAATGGCGGCAACATACACTTTCAGGGTGGAGGGAGACAGCCTTCGCTCCAACCCTTCTTGCAGGAAGGAAAGCACGACACTGATGGGGCATTTCGTGGGTTCTAGATTTTTAGAAGAACACCAGTTGACGAAGAGGTTCCACTTCAATGCATAGACATGTCTCGTGGACGAAGCTCTAGCGGAAGTGATGGTAGCCACCACCGCTGGTGGTAGGGTACTCAAACCTACCTCGTCCCGTCCAGGAGCCATACGTGGAGGTTCCACAGATCGGGACGAGGGTGCCATAAGGTGCCCCGTCCCTGAGAAAGCAGGTCCTTCCTCAGGGGAATTGGCCAGGGAGGTGCTGTCGCGAGGAGTACTAGTTCTGGGAACCAGGTGCGGTTGTGCCAATACGGGGCAACCAAAATTACCTGCTCCTCGTCCTCCCTGATCTTGCGCAAGGTCTGCGCAAGAAGGCTTACTGGGGGAAACGCATACTTGCGGAGGCCCCGCGGCCAGCTGTGCGCCAGTGCATCCGTGCCGAGCGTGCCCTCGGTCAAGGAATAAAACAGGTCGCAGTGGGACGAGTCGTGGGAAGCAAACAGGTCTACCTGTGCGTCCCCGAACTGATCCCAAATCAGCTGAAACGTCTGGGGATGGAGTCTCCATTCTCCAGCGAGAGGCCGAAGCCGAGACAGCTCGTCGGCTGCCTGGTTCAGGTCTCCCGGGATATAAATGGCTCGAAGCGACCTCAGATGCTTCTGACTCCATATGAGGAGGTGGCGGGCGAGTTGCGACATACGGCGGGAGCGTAGACCACCTTGACGGTTGATGTACGCTACTGTGGCGGTATTGTCTGATCGGACTAGTACGTGTTGACTCCTGAGCAACGCACGAAAGCGGTGCAGGGCAAGGCGTACAGCCAGCAACTCGAGGCAATTGACATGCCAAAGGCGCTGGGGTCCTGTCCAGGAGCCCGCAGCAGCATGTCCATTGCACATGGCACCCCAACCCGTGGCGGATCTGTTGATACAACAACATGCCTGGAAATTCATTCTAAGGGAACTCCGGCCCATAGAAAATTGAGGTTCGACCACGGGGGGAAGGTCTGACGGCAGGTCGGAGTCACTGGGACTCGGAGCGCGCAGTGTTGCCATGCCCACCTCGGGACTCGATCGCGAAGCCAAAGCTGAAGCGGTCTCATATGAAGCAAACCGAGCGGCGTTACTGCGGCTGCGGATGCCATATGCCCCAGGAGCCTCTGAAAAAGTTTCAGTGGGACCGCACTCTTGCCCTCGAACTGACGAAGACAAGTCAGCAGTGACTGTGCGCGCTCGCTCGTAAGCTGCGCGCACATGGCGACCGAGTCGATTTCCATACCGAGAAAAGAGATCCTCTGCACTGGGCGGAGTTTGCTCTTCTCCCAGTTGACCCGAAGGCCCAGACGAGCTAGGTGCCGGAGCACAAGGTCCCTGTGTTCGCAAACCTGGTCTCGAGAGTGAGCTAGGAACAGCCAGTCGTCGAGATAGTTCAGGATGCGAACCCCGTGTTCTCGTAGGGGAACAAGGGCTGCCTCGAACGACCTTCGTGAAGACGCGAGGAGACAGGGCTAGCCCGAAAGGGAGAACCGCTTACTGGTATGCCTGCCCCTCGAAAGCAAACCGAATAAACGGTCTGTGTCGAGGAAGAATGGAGACATGGAAGTAGGCGTCCTTCAGGTCGATCGCTGCAAACCAATCCTGTGGCCGTATGCATTCGAAAAGGCGTTTGGCCGTGAGCATCTTGAACGGCAGCCTGTGAAGGGAGCGGTTCAAGACGCGCAGGTCCAGGATAGGTCGTAACCCACCGGATTTCTTCGGTACAATGAAGTAAGGGCTGTAGAAGCCGGACCTCATTTCGGCTGGAGGGACAGTCTCGATCGCACCCTTCGCCAGTAGGGTGGCGACCTCCGCTCTCATGACAGGGACATTGCCACCGACCATTGTGAAGCGGACTCCCCTGAAGCGGGGAGGAGACCGCGTGAACTGAATCGCGTAGCCGAGCCTGATGGTCCTCGCGACCCAGCGGGACAGACTGGGAAGCTCTAACCAGGCTCCCAGAAACTGAACCAGCAGGGTCATACGGACCACAGACGTACCGTCGGTGGTGCAGCGAGGCGGAATGACCGGCCCAGGCGTGGGTGGCATAGCGGCCCGGTGCGGGGGCACGGTCATTAGCCGCGTCCTGCCAGAGGAGGCCAGGGGAGGACCAGCGTCCCACGGGGGCGTGCTCTGGCAGGGGTCTGGCGACAGAGGGGGATGAGAGTGGCGGGGCTCGTGGGCGGCGTGCACTGTCATCCGAGAACTCTGTGTGCTCAGAGATGGGAGAGTGAGTTCTTTCTTTAACCATTTTAGGGTGCTGCCCGTCGTGGGACGAGCAGCGGGAATGGGATAACCAAGGATTCTCCCCCAGCCCTCCACCGGGGGAAGGAGCGGCCCTGCTACCGTCTCCTGAAAAGAACTAGGAACCATCTCTGAGCAGCCCGTCTCAGGAGCGCCGCTTGGCCTATAGATTCATTTTATTTAAACAGGGACAATGCACAAATTAACATTAACCTTGTATCAAAACAAGGAGAGATGCCTTGTGCCAGGTTATAGCACAAGTGCTATTTTCCGCCCGTAGTCCCTGAAGTCCCTTGCCTGGCGTTTAGCGGGGCGCGGGGCGGGAGAGGACTGTGGCGCCTTCCTGCGGCTTCCTCCACGACGTGGGCCGGAGGCAGATGACTGCTGAGGCCGGTCGGGAGGGGCGGTAGCCACAGGAGGGCGCCCACAGGATAGGCACATGTGCGCTGCCGAAGCAGCGGACATGTTTTAGAGCCTCAGTTTGCTTCTGAGCAGTAGAGAACTGCTGGGCAAAGTCCTCGACTGCACCGCCGAAGAGGCCAGCCTGGGATATGGGGGTGTCGAGGAACCGGGTCCACTCGGCCTCCCACTATCAGCCAGGTTAAGCCACAGGTGTCGTTCCTGGACCACACATGTGGACATCACCTGACCCAGCGAGCATGCGGTCACCTTCGTCGCCCGGAGAGCGAGGTCGGTGGCGGCATGCAACTCATCGAAGAGTGCTGGGTCAGTCCTCCCCTCGTGCATGTCACGTAACAACTGGGCCTGGTAGACCTGCATTGTCGCCATGGCATGCAGTGAGGAGGCTGCCTGCCCCGCAGCTCTGTAGGCCTTCGCCACGAGGGTGGAGGAGAACCTACAGGCCTTGGAGGGGTGCTTTGGGTCGCCACGGGAAGCACTCTGAGGACACAGTTGCATCGCAACAGAGCGTTCAACCTGGGGAACCCCAGTGTACCCTTTAGCAGCCCCCTGATCGAGAGGAGGAAAGGCGGAGGAGGCCGCCGAGCGATCACGGGAAGACAATGGTGCCTTCCAGGACCTCGTGACCTCCTCATGCACATCCGGGAAGAAAGGAATTGGGGTTGGGCGCAGTGTTAATTTTGGCAGCCATTTTTGATTTAGTCTTAGTCTTCATCTTCAGACGAAAATGCTTATTGGTCTTAGTCAGATTTTAGTCATTTTGTCTTTCATAGTTTTAGTCTAGTTTTAGTTGACGAAAAGTCATTGCATTTTTTGTCAACTTTTAGTCATTACTTTTAGTCAAACTGCAGTTACCGACATTAATTTGGGTAGCTATTTATATGTAGTCTTTAGACAAAAAATGTCATAATTTTTCTCTCTAGGCCAATTCAATTAAGCTTATGAGAAATTTAAATTAAGGTAACAGGCTGTATTGCCATTGCACTTTTTAGCAGTAGCACTTGTGCAGTTCTACATACCCATTTTCCTTAGTTCAGTGGTTTTTAGAGTGCCGTACCCCCTGGTCTTCCACTTAGACTGCAGTCACACCTTTTCCATTAAGGGACAGTATTTGCCCCCTTTAATCGATTTTTCCAGTTCAATTTTTACCTTTATAAGTACCTTTATGAAATAAATAATGCTTTAAATAAAACAATGTTCAATAAATATGCAATGATGGTAAAAACGAAGTGATACTTTTATGGAGTCATTCAATCCATTCAGTAACAAAGCAAGTTGCTATATTTATGAACGGGTCACTGAATCTCACGATTCGTTCAAAGCCACAGATTCGTTCATGAATTACCGCTGTGTGCTGCAGTTCTGCTATATGGCTTTCGTTGTAAAATAGAGCAATAAGCCTACTGATAATACTGTTTTAAATGTAGTAGGCTACATCACTTAATGTTACCCTTCTGTTTGTTGAACTGTTGTATAAAATCAATGTCACATTTGAAATTGTGTGGATATTTAGAAAACATTGCATTCTTGTTCGTATAATATGATCAACATTAAAAACACTGTTGGATATCAGCCTGCATTTTGATCGCGGATTTCAGTCGTACAAACAGCGCGCCTCATGGCAGAACACAGACGGACTAAATGAGAAATGACACTTTAATAAGTAGAAAATCTCAAATGAAGATCGCTAAACTCCAGCTAGCCTAACTTGTCTGTGTTTTCAGATCATCCGCGGATTCCGCGCTACTTCAGCAGTGTAGATAAGAGAGCGCGCGAGCGCATGGTTGCCAGATACTATTGAAAATACCGGGTAGAAAACGTGTTCTTTTAACAGAAAAAAGCTCTGACTGGGGATTTAAATTACTAAAATCTGGCAACCATATGCCTAAACGCTCGTAAAACAGTCAATGTGTTGTCGTCTCCTTTATTTGACTCAAACAAGTGGTTTTGGTCAAGTTTAAAATTGATTTAACACATTTCAGTCTCGTCTTTTTTCGTCAACGATAATGCATGTGTTGATATAGTCACAGTTATCGTTTAGTGACGTGGGTGTCGTCTCTCATCGTCTCGTCTTAGTCAGGGAAAAAAAGGTCGTCAACGAACATTTTTCGTCATAGTTTTCGTTAACGAAATTAACACTGGTTGGGCGGCGACGAGGGTCAGCGGCCACTCCCAAAAACCAATCGTCCAGCCACGAGCGCACCGGCCCAGGTGGCGGGGACCACTCAAGACCAATGGCCGCGGCTGCCCTGGAAAGCATGGCCGTCAGCTCGGGATCAGACTCGGGCAATGCTGGGACACCTGAGGGTGGCAGCACAGCCGAATCGTCACTTCCCAAGGACTCCTGCCCACCTTGTGATGCAGCGATCGACATACGGTCCTCCTCTGGAGCGCCAAATGAGACCTGCGGCAAGTCAGTGGACTGTACTGCAGGCTCATTTAGAACACTCGCGGGTTGCACAGTGCTAGAGGGCGGTGTGGAGCGTGGAATAGTCGGCGCTTTGTTCCACACTGTAACCCTCAGGTCACCCTGGCCGCCAGCCGAAGTACCAGCTCTCGTGGAGCTCGTAGATCGGGGTGCGGATGAGGGGACTCTACCACGAAGGTCATTGAGTCTCGACCGCAACCGTGCGATGGGCATGTTCCCGCAATGGGAACATGACTCATCCACAAACGCTGCCTTAGCGTGCTTGACACCCAGACACACAAGACAGCGATTGTGCCCATCAGAGTCAGACACATATAGACCGCAACCAGAAATACACGGGCGAGGCATCTTTAAAAAGACGTGCCGCGTGCAATGCTCTTTTGTGAAAGGAAATTTCTCCACAAATGCTGAAGCGACCAGGGAGATGAACACACAAACTCTGGCAAATCACTGCACAGATAAGCAGGGAATGTGCACTCACTGGAACTCGCTGTCACACCAACACTTGGAGAGAGGCTCGTCTCGAAGAGAGTGAAGAAATGAACTCAGAATTGGCTGTGGAGTGAAGAATCAACTTGGCTCCTCAGCGAAAACATATCTGCATGTTGCTCGCGCACTTCCTTATATACCCCCTGCGTGGGGCGGAGATACGCTATGCAAATTCCGCAGACCCATGGCATTTCATTGCCATTGGCTCGTTTTATATACTCGAAGATGATAGGCTTCTAAGCGAAACCCCATTCGTCGTCATCCGACGTAACTCGGAGTGACAATGAAAGGGAACTCTTTATCCTGCTCTCTCTCCCTTACAAATGCACATACATTAGACACACTCAAAAACATTCACACACACTGAAGCTTGTTGTCAGCTCTGCCCAGTGACTTGTTCAATAAAATAGTTTTGCTCCAGAAAATCTACATGATAGGCTATTTCTCAGTAGCGAGGTAGTAACGTCGCCCACGCACATCACTGAGAGCGTGGACAGACTGAGGTAAGTCACACACATTATTGCCAGATTAAGTGGGCGATTTCCAGCCCAAAAGCTCACCAAAACCCACCCACTCCAAGAAAAACCTGCCAACTGTGATTAGACTTTTATTGTTATGTTAATTAAGGTTCATAAGCACAATTTTTATCTCTTTAAAACAAAATAATCTTGGCAAAATCATTTAAAAATAAATAAATTTCCTAGGAAAATAGATCAAAACAAATACATCAAAGAAAATGTTAGAAAATATGACTCAAATATCCAGTAGAAACGATGTCAAAACGGCAATCAAGAAATTTACAGATGATTTTAACCCTCAGAAAAAACATATGCATTATATTCAATGTCAACTGTAAGAATAATCCAATGTAAGTGCAAAAATGTGTCATTCATTGATACATACTGTATGATAATCTGACAGCAAAAAATGAACAACAATAATGTGCTTACCTTTGTGTTGCGCTTTAACTTCAGACAGAACTACAGTATCTTTCGTAAAGAACATATTGTAGAATGTAAAGCAGAAGTTTGCACAGTCAAAACTAATCAAGTCAGGCAACTGTCAAGGACAAGTATACCAGAGTACAGTATGGACGGTTTAAAAGACGATGGACAGTTTTATAGTCCCATAATCAGTTTTGATTTTGATTAATTCATTCAATTGTGCTCTGATTTCAAGTGTTACAATCATATTTACAACAAGCCTTCGAGTCATCTTTTGAGAGTTGCTCACTCTCCCACTCTTCCCTGTATAACTAACTATATATTTAGGCCACTTTGGCAAGGCGATCACTTGAATATACAGATACTCACTCACCCGTCATTCATGATGAGCCATCACGTCTCACCAACATATTTGACAGTAAATTTGATTGACAGGTCTCCCTTTTCTCGGCCATGATTTTTTTAAACTGAACCAATAAGGGTTGTGTTAGTGAAGTTAAGTTCTGTAACATAAGTTCCAGAAGCCTCTGAAATTCCCTCAGGGGAACAGTCCGTCCCAGTCTGAAGTTGCACAGAGCTGATGAGATGGTCTCTGTGCGCTCTCGAGAACGGCGGGCTTGCATCTCCACCGAGTTGAAACACACACCCATATATGTTATAGACTGACTCGGGGTGAACATGCTCTTTTTGCATATTGACACGCAGCCTTAGTGACTCCAGATGGCGAAGCAGCATATCTGTATGACTGATAAGCACATTTCGTGAATGAGCTAAAATCAGCCAATCGTCCAGACGAGTTAGAATGCGCATACCGCTCGCTCTAAAAGAGGAAAGCGCTGCATTTACACGCTATGAAAATGTGCGCGGGGCTAAAGCTAGCCCAAATGGGAGCACTGAATACTGGTAATATGTGCCCTTTGAAAGGGAACCTCAGAAAGCGTCTGTGGATGTAGAAGTATGCATCCTTCACATCTACGGATGCAAACCAATCTCCGGGACGAATTTTTTGCCAGGATCTGTTTTAGAGTCGTCATCTTGAATGCGCGCTTGTGAAACACTCGGTTGATGGTTCACAGGTCCAGGATCAGACGGAGTCCCCATCTTTCTTGGGCACGTTTACACGTTTCTGCTTCCAAAAACCTCTAAAATTTGGCTTGATCCAATCTGGCATTTCAGCAGAGCTGAAAATTATTTACATGTATGCAGTGTATAGGACACACACACACACACACACACACACACACACACACACACACACACACACACACACACACACACACACACACACACACACACACACACACAAACCTAAATATTAATCACTGGTAGAGAATTGACAAAAATTAATGCTGTTGCATTAAAATATCATTTTGTTTCAGGTTTTCTGCATGAGACTGTTGCTTGTTCTGCTCTATTCTTACTGAGGCCTATCATGCTGTTCAGAGCTGGAGCACATATAAAAAGATCTTGTGGTATGTTTTATTTAATTATTGTCAACTATTCATTAAGTATCAACTGTGATTTATCACATTTTCTGTTTCATGCTGAACTAACCCTCTGTAGTTTAGTCTGTGGTTTTTCAGACTGTATATAATTTCAGTCGTGTATTTTATCAAGTTTGACTTATCAAGTTCCTTTCTGTACTTAATGACACTTAAAGGGGTCATGACATGAGAAACCAAATTTGCCTTGATCTTTTGGTATATAAGAGGTCTTTGTACCATTAAAACGTCCTGCAAGTTTTATAGCTTAAGACGTCCTCCCCATTATAAACGGATCATTTATTTAATCAAGCTGTAAATACAGCTCGTTCTGGATCCATGGTATGAAGTGACGTCACGGTAAGAAGTGATGTAGCAGTCGTTTGCATATGATCGCCTCCAGCGTAGACAACTACGCTTCAAGCGCAAGATAACTACGCCTCATTTCATCATCGCATGTGTCACGCGCGTGTGTTCAGTCGACGTGCAGCGAGTGGATCTGTTTACAAGAAGACTGCGATGTCACGACACGCAGATGTGCTGTTCCTGGCTGTGGACAAACAACATGTTTGAATAATATATGCTGCTGAAAGATCCAGACGTCAGGGGAAGATGGATGCAGTTTATTTTTTGCGGACGTCCCAGTCACGGCAGTGTTAATTTAAGCGTGTGTTCTCCACATTTCAAGGATGAGTGACAGTTGAGAACAATCGCAGTATGATGCTGGCTTTGCCAGAAAGCTTTTGTACAAGATAAGGCCGTGTGGACTATTCTGGGCTCAACAACGACGACGCAAACTGTAAGTAATGTAGGCTATTTAAAACTGTTAACCGTTGCCAGTGCGCCCGCGCACTGAAGCGTTTTTGTTTTTATTTAGTTCAAATTTACTATCAGATTTAATGTTATACCTTGACAAACTATACATCATTAAAAAGATATAATACTCAAGTTTCAGTATTTGACCACTATTGTATTCTGAGAAACTTATAGCGACAGTTATTTCTTAATTTCTGTCAGGAGTTATGAATGAAAAATGAGTCGATACCTTTAATATGAATTATGCGCGTCAGCCGCTTTCATTCATAAAAAAAAACTCTGTGCTGTCGTCATGACAGCGATACACAAAACAACTTCCCTCAGGGCTTTTAGCTCAAAAATGTGCAGATTTGGAGAAATATTGATAGATTCTCATAGGTTTACATCAGATTTCTATTGACAGGAATAATATTTATTGAATTTATACCCAAATGCGTCGATGTAATCTGAGCGTTTGGCACTCTCATTTACTGTGTTTTCAATTCATACCAATAGCCTGAGGGCGCTATATGCACAATAATAACCCATAGGAACATGAAGAAGAGCCATAATCATGTGACATTCCAGGACGTCACTGATACACACAAAGCTAACAAGAGATCGCGCTGTATCATGCAGATACAGATATTTTGAAGACAATAAACATGATTGCAATGATATTTAAGTTACCTGTGTTTTTCAAGCCATGCCAGGTATTTTCATAATAATAGATTATATTTATAATGTAATGCTAATCTATAGACCATCATTGTGCAGAATATGATCAAATAATATATTTTCTGTCTGATTTTTTTTTATCTGATGTCAAATTAGATCACAGAAGATTATTTAAAACACTTCACTTGCGTTTTAAAGTAAGTTTGGAGCTCAAACATGGTTTTAATCTCATAAATTGTCATGTATTGATGGTGTGCTAAGCTAACATGCTAGCTAGCTCTAGGTGCTTCTATCTTGAAAAAAAATTAACTAAATACAGAGTTTTAGACTTATCATCTTCAGATTTTAAACATAAAATGTTTAGACGTGGCTTTAGCTGTAGTGCATTTCTAGATTGCTACAGGGTCAACTTCAATTTTATTTTCATGAAGATGTTTCATAAAAATAAATTTCTAATAACTTTACAAAACTTTAAAGCTATTTATAACATTTTTTTTCATTATGACAATAATTAATTCTACATGTCATTTACAATAAACTGCCAGGTGTCAGCTTTCAAATGAGATCATACTTGTGCTTTTAGTACAAAGGGTTCATGAACTGTATCTGTTTCAGTTTGGGTATGTCATTTCTGGGGATTTTTCAAAAGTGGGGTTGCAGCTTAACAGGCTAACGTTAGCTAACCCTAACCCTAACGTTAATTGCAGTTTAATTCATTATGAATAATCTCCGTGTTTTTACTTAGTTTAGACTACTTATTGTTTCCATGACCGTCATGTTCATGTCCCGTAGG
Source organism: Squalius cephalus (assembly GCA_022829025.1). Taxonomy (NCBI): domain Eukaryota; kingdom Metazoa; phylum Chordata; class Actinopteri; order Cypriniformes; family Leuciscidae; genus Squalius; species Squalius cephalus. The sequence goes on along the minus strand of CM040792.1, from coordinate 15,680,546 downwards.
CTATTAAAAGATGTAGGCTGTCAAACTGACAAAATAGTTTCACACTTTCTATGTGGACGGGCTGATGCATTCTTAGTTGTGTTGATGGTTCATTTCCTCTGATTCCGACTCAAACATCATTGCAATCGCCATCGACTCGCACGCATCACCCGTTACTATGGTAACGGTAAACACAGCTCCGCAAAATCCGCACGTTTTGACAAGGAGGCGTTAACAATTGATGCATAGGCACTGACGTTAGCCAATCATAACAGTGGGGGTTAACACTGAACTCTTAAAGGGGAAACACCCCCAAAACAGACTGTTTGAATTAGAGCATGAGAAGGTTGGGAAAAGGTCATAAATCACTCAATTTTAAACGTTTTTTGTCCAAAAAACTATAGTAATACTATAATTGCACCTAAGGGAACACAATAAAAGAAAAGAAAAAACCATGTCATGACCCCTTTAATCACAAAATCAGAGTGTGCTTGTGCCAGTGACAGAGGGAAAAGGTTGTGGCTTTTGAACCAATTGAACCAATCATATTGAAGGTGACATGTTAGTCTTATTTGTTTTCTCGATTCTATAAAAACTTTTGTATCCGTGTTTTCTGGTGGGATTCTCAATGGAAAATGTCTGAGATCCTCCGGCCTTGCTTCTTGGGAGAGATTCCCTGAGAACTGCTCGGGAAGATCTCCTGGCCGTGATTAAAGCATTTAAAGGACATTTGCAGAAGTCTGTTTGTCAATTATTCCTGCGCAGGAAGCTAGTTTAGGAAGGAAGCTAGTTTAGGGAAGCAAGTTAGTTAGAGTAAGACTCTAAGACTCAAGAGCTAGAGTATAAAGGTATTGGGTGTCGATTAGTAGAGGCCCCAGTTTAAGGAATTGGGTGTTGATTTGTAGTCGCCGCAGATAAAGGTATTGGTGTCGATTTGGAGACGCCTCAGGTAATAAGATCAATTGGGTGTCGATTTGGAGACGCCCCAGATAGCTAGGTTTAGGGAAAAATCTACCACATGTCCCATGAAAAGATATAATAAAATATTTACAAAAATGTGAGGGGTGTACTCACTTTTGTGAGATACTGACTGTACATGTATGCAGTGTGTAGGACACACACACACCGCTCTACAGTAATTTGAAAGTGATTGCAGTACCAGTTTTGGCCACAATCTTACATACGGTTCCTTTAAAATAGCAGTGAAAATCATACTCTGGGTCACTTGCCTTGTCATACATATATGCTATTGCATTAAAATCTCATTTTGTTTCAGGTTTTCTGCATGAGACTGTTGCTTGTTATGCTCAGTTCTTACTGAGGCCTATCATGCTGTTCAGAGCTGGACCACATATAAAAAGATCTTCTGGTATGTTTTATTTAATTATTGTCAACTATTAATTAAGAATCAACTGTGATTTTTCACATTTTCTGTTTCATGCTGAACTAACCCTCTGTAGTTAAGTGTGCTTGCTGAAAGCAGCACACTTATTGTTCTTCTTAAGTTTTCTTATTATTATTTAGTGTGCTTGCTGAAAGCAGCACACTTATTGTTCTTCTTAAGTATTCTTCTTAATATTATTATTAAGTGTGCTTGCTGAAAGCAGCACACTTATTGTTCTTCTTAAGTTTTCTTATTATTAAGTGTGCTTGCTGAAAGCAGCACACTTACTGTTCTTCTTAAGTTTTCTTATTATTATTAAGTGTGCTTGCTGAAAGCAGCACACTTATTGTTCTTCTTAAGTTTTCTTATTATTAAGTGTGCTTGCTGAAAGCAGCACACTTATAGTTCTTCTTAAGTTTTCTTCTTATTATTATTAAGTGTGCTTGCTTATTAATATTATTCCCGGGAGAAAAATTTTGGCCAGCTCCTGCGCCTAGGCCCTTTGAGACAGAGACACCGTTCCAACTTTAAAACGTACTGTCAGTACTTGTGTAAGTTGCTCGCGAAGATGACATCACGAGTCCATGTCGTTTGTCCGCCATAGTGGATTGAACAGAAAGCGAAACTAAAGTTTCACAGGTCACAAATTTGGTCCGAACTTCACGAAACTAGACGTCCATGATCCTTGGACCAAGCCTCACAAAAGTTACTAGAAGGATTTTTGATTTTCGGAAGGGTTTGCCTGTCACAGCCAAACGAAATCAGCGGCGTAGTCGCCAAAACAGGAAGTAGTTCATATTTCAGGAACGCTGTCACGTATTGAAACCAAACTTTGTACATTAACTTGAGACTCCAATGTGAGGATGTACAAGATAAAAAAAAAAAAAAAAAACATTACAAAATTTTACATTATTTGGCACCCCAGCTATTTGGCCAGCTCCTGCGCCTAGGCCCTTTGATTTTCGGAAGCGTTTGCCCGTCACTGCCAAACGAAATCAGCGGCGTAGTCGCCAAACAGGAAGTCGTCCATATCTCAGGAACTCTGTCACGTATCGAAACCAAACTTTATACATGAACTCGGGACTCCAATGTGAGGAAGCACAAGATCTGAATTTTTTTTTATTTCAGGCTAATAGACAAACCCATTTATCTATGTCTATGCAAGAGTTTCACCTCACACTTTTAATGTTAATGCATTTAGGCAGTAGGTGGCACTGTTGTATTACATTTCACAGAGCTGCCAAGTCAGTGTATATACTGCATTCGTTTTTACTAGGTTTGTCTTAATAAATGCAGGCATGAATTTCGTTTTTTGCATTGGTCTAATTTAATCATCTTCATTTATTAATATATACAGATTTGTATGCATGAATTGTGCATTTCCAATTCTCAAAGCAGTTAATAACAAAAAAAAACAAACAAAAAACTTTATACAAAATACATCATGCTCTTCTTTGCTAACCGAACAAACAATTCATTGTCTGTGGCTGTGTTTGTGCGCACGGGAAATATGCTGCGCATAACAATAGAAAACAAGGAGAAACGCGCAGTCACATGCTCAAACAATCAATAACGTCGCTCTCCATTTGACCGTAAGTGGACTGCGAAGTGGACTTCACAGGGTTTTCCGCCATCTTAAGTTAGATTCTAATCCGAAGGGAGCGAACATGTTCAGTTCGAAGGGCACTGCGCACGGCATAGGGAATAGGGGAACATCGATACATCACTTCACAGGAAGTGGAGAGCGATGATCACCCAACTGTCATTTCGCGCACCACGCCATCACCAGTCAGAACGGTCATAACTAACGATGGAGGAGTTTACGTATGTGTGTAAGTATTCATACATTTCGCCATTGTTATACAAATGACAGTATTTTAACGGTTATTGTTGTGAATATTACATATACTATTTTTGATGATTATAATTACCTCAGTGAATGCAGCCAGCTTAGCTAGTTTGTGAGGTAAAGTGATTTTATTTTAGGTAGTTGTAAAATAGTGCAATATAATTGTAAATATATAATATAATAATAAAAATTAAAATATGAATGTAGTCCTATATATATTTATGTTATATCATAATCTGTGCGACTCCGTCGTTGACTTTCTTTGATGACATTTGCAGGGCGTTTCAAATGAGCGGGTATTGTCAGTGAAGTCCACTTCAACTGATATACCGTGCTCAGGGAGTAGGGGAGCAGTGAACACTGCATATGGACCCTGTCGAATGGAACGCACATTAGATGTGTAAAAACAAGTGGAAAGCGCGAGCGCGCCGCTGTCTCCTTTCCACAAGCGCTTGTTCTCCTGTGGCGTCTGTCATTGCTATGCAACCGTGAACTACACTCTCCATGATTACAAGAGCTGTGTCTGAAATCGCTCCCTATCCACTATATAGTGCACTATTTAGTCGGCCATTTTGTAGTGGTGTCCGAATTCTGAGTGAACGACATCATTCCATACATTCTTCACTACTTTTACCCACAATCCTCTCTGAATTCGAGTGTACATACGATGTACACTTGCTAAGACACTATTTCCCACAATCCAACACGATAAGGCGATAGAGCGCGAATGAAAAATAAACAAAAATGTCACCATGGCAACGATGCACGCGAGTTAGAAAACAATCGTTTATAAGACCAGACGCCTGGTTATTTATTTATATATACCGTTATAAACAAATGTGTTGTGTAGTGTTTTGTTCTCTTTTATTTTCACATATAAATGTAAAAAGTAAATACATATGACAAGCAAGTGTTTTTATTATCTTTTTTTTTTAATCAAATAACGCAATAAACGTGAAAAATACATACATACAATTGTTACATACAATTCATACAGCCAAAAAAGGAAATATTAAAGATGGGTAGGTAATGTTTATGACAAATTGTCCGAGCTCTCTGGCGCGTGATAATTATGTCAGCGTCCGAATTCTTTGCTGATGTAGTGCACTCAACTGCCATTCACTATGTAGGGATTAGTGAACGAGTGAGCGGTTTCAGACACAGCTAAGGAAGTATCAGCAAAAGATTAATAGATTTCTAGCCCTTGCATTAGCTTTACTACTAGATATATTTATGGAGATGAAAAATAATAAGGCGCCCTGTACAGCTATGATCAGCTGTTCGGCCGAGCATTCAATGTTGTTACGCTGCAAGCTGATGGTTCGTTGCTGCCACGCTCTATCACTCGCACACCATAAAGAGCATTGCAGACATGTCTCTTAATGCACATAACTTTTCACCTTTTTGCACAATCTTGAAAAAAGTACTATTGTTGAAATTCTCAGATCAAGCAAACTTCAACGCACCCTTATCCACTACCTTCTAACGTTAGTGAACCGCACCCGAGCAAGCACACTTTGCAGTTCCTCCGGAAATGCATTTTTCTAGTTTAGTCTGTGGTTTTTCAGACTGTATATAATTTCAGTCGTGTATTTGATCAAGTTTGACTTATCAAGTTCCTTTCTGTACTTAATGGCCCCCATGAAAACTTTAATAGCAGTAACATTGACCTGGATTACCTTTCTCCAATTTCATCTTGCATTAAAGGTCCAGTTCTTCGTGATCCCATGTTTCAAACTTTAGTTAGTGTGTAATGTTGTTGTTAGAATATAAATAATATCTGTAAAATTATAAAGCTCAAAGTTCAATGCCAAGCGAGATATTTTATTTAACACAAGTCGCCTACATTGAACGGCCTGTTTGGACTACATCCCTCTACTTCCTTCTTTAATGACGTCAGTAGAACCGTTTTTTGACTAACCTCCGCCCACAGGAATGCTCCCTCAACTCTACCGAAATACGTTTATGTACTTGCACACTTCTTATAACTTACTGTTTACTCAGCTCTTACAGTGATTTTCTGAAGTAAAACTGACGCTTCATCTTTTGTGTGATGTACAATAAACTTTATTAAACTCATCAGTATATGTTTGATCATCATTCGGACCTGGCCCGAAACAGCAGACTTGCAACGTTAGGCTATTAATAAATAATGGATACATACAAGCAGATGACAAATACGTTATAATAACCGTAATTAAACTACTAAACTATACCTGTTTCATTTCTATACAACACTCTGACTCTGTAGGCATTATTGTCCTACTCGAACTGAACACCGTTACTGAGAGTTTCTGATATTATCATCATTCCGTGAGGTGAAATTGTCCTGAGAGACTGAGCGCGAGCTCATGAAGCTCCGCCCCCTGTGTCGTCCAGCAGCAGCTTATTTGCATTTAAAGGGCACACACTAAAACAGCGCGTTTTTCTGAGCCCCAAAAAATGACAATTTAAACATTGCAGTAAAAAATGATCTGTTGGGTATTTTGAGCTCAAACTTCACATACACACTCTGGGAACATCAGAGACTTATTTTACATCTAGTGAAAAGGGGCATAATACGGGACCTTTAAGAACTTAGGTGTTCTCTGGGATCAGAACCTCAGATTTGCTGTGATTAGTTCTTGTTTTTTCCAGCTATGTCTTCTCTCTAAGATCAAATCCTCTCTTTCTGAGAAAACCTTAGAGATTGCTATCCATGCGCTCATTACATCACGGTTGGATTATTGCAACTCTCTTTACTATGGCATCTCCAAATACTCTATTGCTCATCTCCAGTTAGTACAGAATGCTGCTGCAAAGTTCCTCAAAAGAAGATGTAAATTTGATCATGTTTCACCCATCTTAAAATCACTGCACTGGCTACCTGTGCATTATAGAATTGAGTTTAAAATTCTTCTCTTTGTTTTTAAATCCATAAATAATCTGGCACCGAGCTATTTGTCCGAGGTTCTCTGTCCACATAATCCCACACGAAACCTGAGGTCTGGTGATCAGAGACTTTTGTCTGTCCCCAGATCATGGTTGAAGAATAGAGGAGAACAGAGCCTTTGCAATTGCTGGCCCTAGGCTTTCCGGTTTACATCAGAGCGGCTCAATCTCTAACTGCTTTTAAATCTTCTCTTAAAACCTACTTTTTTTCTTTAGCTTTTAATTCATTGTGAGCTTTTTTCAGGAATGTGTGGTTTCTCCTTGTTCTTTATCTTGTGTATTGTTCAGCACTTTGGTCAGCCTTGTTTGCTGTTTTTAAATGTGCTATAAATAAAAACTTGAAACTTGTCTGTGAAACTGGGGGTAATAACACTGAATTGTTTTTCATCAATTGAATTTAAATGGCTTTAGTTATTGATGTTATATTTTTACAGTGATCTGTGATATATGGATGAATTATGGATTATGGAGTTTTATTGAATACAGTGTTTTTACTGCTATTGTTTATTCAGGTAAGCACATCCATATTATATTTCATATATACTGTATTTTTCATCAGTGCATAAAGTGCTGCTTTACTGTCACACGTCCTGTATGTCATGATTTATGAAAGTGAGACAGTGTTCAGTGATGAATGTCTGTAAGTTTATAGGAATAAACAATTCAGAACGCTTTAATAATACTTAAGCATTTTTTCAAATTTATTTTATATCTGTGAACTCTCAGCCTGACTTTTATTAACATTAGCAAATATTGTTAATAATAATATAATTTAAACTTTAAAAGCAATCATAATGATGCTTAGTGTCAGCACTTGTCTGAAGAACTCTGGAGTGAGGTTACTTTTGTGACATCATAATTTAATCAAAAAAGGTATTAATCTAAAAATGTTTATTAAATGAATTGTACAATGTGTTGTATAATTTTGCTGACTTAAACTTTGTAGGCTATTCAGTATTTTTATTTGCTTTCTTTTTTTCCTCCATAGTTATTTCGCCATATATTCTGGATAGTCAGCAATTAATTTTTTTTTATATATGCTTAATATCAAGTACCTCTTCCGTGCTGATTCTGTTTTTGGCCTGTAAGTATCACTATATGATTTATTTTATGTAAGTTATGTAATATTGACAAAAAAATTGTCTAATTCCAACTGAATCATGCAAGATTTCCATTGAAATAATTTAGACTGCACTAACTCGAAATTATCAATAGTCAAGCAGAAGTTTAAACAGTCTAAGCCTGTCCTCACTTCTGCTGGATCCACATAGTATTTAATGTATTATGCAATTGGGTATAAATGAATTTCCTATTTAATTTGGAAATTTGTCACATTACAGAAGTACAAATTGGTTGCGAATGCTACCTTTTAACTATCTGTGTTATGATTATCTACATATTTTAATTCCTGATTTCTATTAACTCTTTCCTTGCCCGCGTTAAAAAAAAAAAAGTTGCCAGCCACCGCCAGCGTTTTTTAATCATTTTCACAAAAATGTCATGGCCCTCAGAATATTGTGTTGTGTGATTATCTGAACATGCAATATATCAAAAGAAAAAACAGCCCATCTGCTTTTAAAAAAACAACAAAAAAAAAACAAAAAAAAAACATTTTATTCTAGCTTCATGCATTCCCTTTTAAAAAGCTGAGAAAATCATGTTTTTGTCAAAGACTACATCCAGATCAGATTCAGAACGATGATCAAAACACAGATGGAGTAGATCGAGTCCATCAACACCCCTAAAGCTTCACAGTCCTGTCCCTCGTCCTTGGTCGACATTTCATTCTGTAACATTAGGCAGTTTTGATTTTAATGCTGTTTAATGTTGATGACCATGTGTTCATCATCCTTTCTTTTCTGATATAGTGAAGTTTTATAATTCTCGCTGGAGAAATGATAAAACTATGCCAAACATACTGGAGGCAGCTGGTTTGACTCTATTGGGTATCGTGGTATTTTCATTTTTTCTCTTTGTGGCTTCTGGCTTACTGACAAGAGCAGGTAACATTTATTTACAAGTTGGATTAAAATTATTAGGAGTATGGAGAGAAATGTATCGTTTAAGTTTAACTAATTTAAGTTGAAGAAGTGCATCAACTGATAGTTTAGAACATATAAACATAATTTCTGTTCATTAATTAAGATCATTTAATTGTGCACACCCAATTTAGTCTGTAATTGTAACATGTTTGAAGTTTGAGTTTTCCAGTGTATTTTCACTATATATGGTACTATTTGTACTTCTGAAGAAAATCATTTTAACTCTCACTTTGGCAATGAAAATGAAAATGTTAATGTGTTTGACAGTTATGGTCAGTGTGAAATCTTGTTTTTTATTCTTCTCCATATTTAGTGATTTTTACTACTGGATTTATACCACTGTTTGCAAGTATGGCTTTACATATGGAAGAAACAGACAGCACCAACACCAAGCCGGGCAGATGTAAATACACTTTCAAATGTCATCATGAATGTTAAATTGTCAATACAACTGAAAATGTTGAGATTACATGCACTGTAAAAATGATTGCTGTGATTTATTTATCACAACTTAAAATTCAACATTAGAACAAAATAATGTGTTGTTTCAACTTAAAGGTGGTATCAGTGATTTCAGGCCCAAAAATATTTTTATCACATTCATCTAATCTTTCCTAACGATCCGCTAGCTGCCCGTCCCATAAGCATGCCATCAAAAAAACGCGTCTCTGTAGGCAGCCTAGGCTCTGAGATCTGCACACAAAAACAAATGGTTTAGCCAAACACTCAAAACCAAAACAAATAGTGTTCCAACCAATCACCGACAGGGGGAGGGTGTTGTGAGGTTTTGTGCTCGTGCACGGCTGCACGCGAAGTCAGAGCTGAAGAAGAAGATGGCTCAATACCCTCCCCCTGTCACAATACCCTCCCCCTGTCGGCCTAGACTGCCTACAGAGACGCGTTTTTTTGATGGCATGCTTATGGGGATCGTTAGGAAAGATTAGATGAATGTGATAAAAATATTTTTGGGCCTGAAATCACTGATGCCACCTTTAAAGTATGTGTTCGTGCTTGACTTAAAATTTGTTGAGATAACTTAAATATCCAACTTAACTAAACTATTTCTGAAATGTTTAAACCATTATGTTTATTCCCTAAAATGTTTAAGTTTTATTTGAAGTCACCATTAAGGTAATTAGTGTTCCTTATGGTTAGGCACTTGAAACGTCTTTTACTTTACTACAATTCTCTTCCTGTCAGTGCAATGGTGTTATAAGAAATCACATGTATTTGTGCTTGCAAAGGAAGAGAAATTATATAATTTGGTTTCTTTTAGATGTAGCAATGTGGCAAGGCAGGGGCGTCACTAGGCCCTTTTTAGGGGGGCTTCACCCCTAAACCAGCCCCCCTAAAAAATATTTGATTAATACATTTTTGATCGCTTCAGTACCCTTTTAAAAAACTCATTTGAAACGGCGGCAAGCTGCTTCAAGTTTCGGCTCCTCCCCTTATCTGAGTCTGCTTGGATTTAGCGCATTTTTCAATCTGCAGGGGCGCCGAGCAGAGCGAACATCAGAGAGTACAAGGTGTGTCGTGAGTGCATTTATTGATAGATTGCTATCAGGGCCGTGCACAGGGGGGTGGCCCGGTGGCTAGAGCCACTGCCCCTCTGCCCTCATCGACTGAGGTGCCCCTCTTCCCCACCCCCACCGCTCCGCTCAAAGCATTCCGCTGATTCCGCTAATCCGCTCCAGGTTTTCCCGCTCGCTCCGCAGCATCACTCACAGTATGCGACAGTTCACGAAAGCTGCCGCATTAACAGGTAGGCTATGCAAGACAGTGGTTGAATGGGTTGAATTTGCGAAATTAGTCATGAAACACGTAGATCAGCGGCCCATTGGTTTTTTTCTTGATTGACACTGGGCTGGGCCAATCACAACTTTAAACGAGTGAGCGAGCGTGCAGCAGTGTCAGTGTGTATCTGTCAAAATAGTCAGCGAGATGGAGAAGAAACGCAAGGAATGTGCAGAGAAATAGCGTGAAACAACAGAAACAGGCCCTTAAAGCAGACACTGTAAAATGTGTCAAAATATACACTACCATTCAAAAGTGTGGGGTCAGTAAGATTTTTTTATGTTTTTAAAAGAAGTATCTTCTGCTCACAAAGGCTGCATTTATTTGATAAAAAACAAACAGTAATAGTGTGAAATATATACAATTTAAAATGTTTTCTATTTTAATATATTTTAAATTGTAATTTATTCCTGTGATCAAAGCTGAATTTTCAGCATCATTATTCCAGTCTTCAGTGTCACATGATCCTTCACAAATCACTCTAATATGAGGATTTGATGCTCAAGAAACATTTATCATTATTATCAGTGTTGAAAACAGTTGTGTACAATTTTTTTTGATGAATAGAAAGTTCAAAAGAACAGCATTTATTTAAAATATAATCTTTTCTAACATTAAACATGTCTTTACTGTAACTAATCAGTTTAACTTATCCTTGATGAATAAAAGTATTGATTTTTTTTTTTTTTTTTTTTTAAATAAAATTCAAATTCTTACTGACCCCAAACTTTTGAACGGTAGTGTTTAATGTTACAAAAGCTTTAGATTTCAGATAAATGCTGTTCTTTTGAACTTTTTATTCATCAAAGAATCCTGAAATAAAAATGTAAATAACTGTTTTTAACATTGATAATAATAATCATAAATGTTTGTTGAGCATCAAATCCTCATATTAGAGTGATTTCTGAAGGATCATGTGACACTGAAGACTGGAGTAATGATGCTGAAAATTCAGCTTTGATCACAGGAATAAATTACACTTTACTGTATATTCACATAGAAAACAGCTGTTTTAAATTTGAATAATATTTCAGAATATTACTGTTTTTGTTTGCATTTTTAATCAAATAAATGCAGCCTTGGTGAGCAGAAGAGACTTCTTTTAAAAACATTAAAAATCTTACTGACCCCAAACTTTTGAACGTATGTTTTCTGCCCTTCGTCAGCTCCAGCGGCAGATGAGGATAGTGAGGAGGATCAGGAGAGAGATGAGAAAGTGTAGAGCCTGCGGTAAGCAGAACTACTTTCAAAACACTTATAGGCCATGTCATGAGTGTAGGAACCCATAACCCAGTTACAGATTATTTCCACATCTGCATAGTTGACGATTACCGCAATTCACTAGAAATTTAATGAGACACGTTTGTAAACCATGTTTTCCGCCAAAATAAAAGCTTGATGCAGTTTGCGTCAAAATAAAAGATCATGTGCTTATCTCTTTCAAGTATAGAAATTGGTACAAAACCAATTATGAAAGTTTTCTTTATTGTTTTAGTGCATTTGTTTCACAAAATATGGCTATTACTGTCATTGGATTAATTTTATAACTATTATTATGTAGTAGTGTGATGTAAATAGACACTGTTACTAAAAGAGGTTTGAATATTTCTTTGTTTAATTTGCACACTGAATATGGGTTGGAGCTTTTAATTTTTAACTCTCAAAGTGCACCAGATTGATGAATTTAACATTAAAATGCACAAAATTTTCTTAAGGGGAGGCATGCCCCCAACCCCCCCTAGAAGGGCCGAGGTCCACCCACCACAGTTTTACCAAAAATCCTGTGAGAAACACTGGTATTGCTATGCCAATGCAGCTTATAGCTTGTTTTAGGCTTCATCACTGTATTAATAAATGTCAAATTTTTACTTATTTCATCTGTTAACTCTCACTCGTTCCTATACTCACTCATATAGTGGACCAGTCTGGGCCAAAATGCCAGGGCCGATATTTTTCTTTTTGCCCCAGTCCAGTCCTGTGTACAACATATCCACATTCTTAGAATTAGCTGCTTGTCTAATCAAATTATTGTACTCTCGATCAGATCTAATACAAATAACTAAATTTTCTGTTGTTGGCACACTTTGTAGTGTGCCAACCCCCCCAAAAAAACAAAATAGTGCCCCTTTTTTTGGTTTAGGCCACTGCCCCTTAAAATGTCTGTGCACGGCCCTGATTGCTATGATATTACGTCTGCATCGGTGCAGTTCTTTGTCATAAATGCATTGCAGTTTACATAACGTAATGTTACTAGAGCAATGGACGGTTCGGTTTCTCATCCGAGCGCGAATTTTAGCAGCACAACTGACGCTTCAGTTTACGGTCAAGTGCGAGTTAAGAATAAGTAGCTAAACTAAACATTTTATATTTGACAGTTTTTTAGGTCATAAATGTTAAACGAATGACAAAAATAATTAGAAAACGAATACACTTTTGTCTAATTTCGCCATTTTGAGCTGAAAATAGGCCTATATAACGTGTAATTATGTCATTGTGAGGGGACAAGAAACATTAACAAAGCCGTTTTCATAGGCACAAGATTAATAATGCATGTGTACATGTTGAGAATTAATATAATACAATTTGTAGCCTTCGCTAAATTAAAAAAGTTCAGCTTTAGGAGGGGAAGAGACAGGGCAAGATCAGGAGACTGAGAGAAAAAGACAGAGTGATGGAGATGAGGAGAGAGCAGGTTTTAAATCTATTTCTTATTCTTTTTTGGTCTTCAAACGTCTTGAAATGCACATATCAGAGAAATAAAAATGTTTAACCCCATAACAACTTCAAATTTATGACCTCTTTGATTATAAAGCCCTGTCTACGGCCATATATTAGGCCTAGATCAATAATGAATGTGTACATATTGTGAATTAATTTAATAAACTTAGTTACCTAGCTTTCCTGGTAGCTTTGTCTGAGAAAATGATTCATAAATCAACCTATCAGTTGACCCTATGTTTACTTTCTTCACTGACAGACAAAAATGAAAAGCCTATATCAGTCAAAGCTCAGCTTTAGGAGGGGAAAAGACAGAGCAAGAGAAAAACAAAGAGAAAAAGAGTGTGATGCTGATGAAGTGAGAAAAATAAACAGCTGCCCGCACATGGTTTTAAAGCTATTGTTATCCAATTTTGTTGGCCTTCAAAACATCTTAAAATGCACATATGTAGATCAGAGAAATCAAAATTTTCTCGGGGGAGCATGACCCCGAACCCCCCTAAATACCTCACATTCGGTACCTCAGTGATTATAAAACCCTTCCATATGCATGTTACTGGATGAATGAATGAAAATAGTTAATAATGAGCATTAGACCATAAACTAACTTTTTTTTTTTTTTTTTATCATACCCTCATTGGGGGCTGAGCCCCCCCTAAAATGAAAATCCTAGAATCGCCCCTGTGGCAAGGTAATTTCTACTTTCTATCTCACAATTTGGACTTTCTTGCAATTGTGAGTTTATATCTCACAGTTCTGATTTATTCTGCTCATAATTGAGTGATATAAACTCGCAATTGTGAGAAAAAAGTCGAATAAAGAGTTTACATCTCACAATTCAGACTTTATTTCTCAGAATTGCATTTATGAGTTTATATTTCACAATTCTGAGAAAAAAGGTTGGATAAATAGTTCGTAGCTACAAGCTACCATATAAACATTATACTATTGTGAAACATCAAACTATTAAAGGAGAACTCCGGTCAATTTTAACATTGAGCTAATTTTTTTGTACATTTGGAGTGCTGTCAATACAGAGAACAACGACAAAAATCGGTGTTGCCTACACCGAGTTATTCTATTTTTAAAATTTGCACCCTGTTGACTTCAATGGGGCAAGTACTAAACCTGCTTTTAGCCTCTTAACATCCTTGATGTGTCATTACAAGTGTACAGACAATGTGAGTGATTCCTTCAGAGTGAACACGAGTGAGTCTGACTGCTGTAGATGTGAAAGATATGTATAAAAATGATGTTATTTCAGCCAGCGCAAATACCTGTGTTTACATACTGTTTTTCGGTTGAAGTCCAAAGTAGTCGATTGCCGAGTTCACATGCATAGGTTTAGTTGCTATGATCACGCGCGTGAACTCGGCAATCGACTACTTTGGACTTCAACCGAAAACAGGATGTAAACACAGGTATTTGTGCTGGCTTAAATAACATAATTTTTTTCACATCTACTGCAGTCAGATTCAATCGTGTTCACTCAGAAGGAATCACTCACATTTTCTGTGCACTTGTAATGACACATCAAGGATGTTAAGAGGCTAAAAGCAGGTTTAGTACTTGCCCCATTGAAGTCAACAGGGTGCAAATTTTAAAAATAGAATAACTCGGTGTAGGCAACACTGATTTTTGTCGTTGTTCTCTGTATTGACAGCACTCCAAATGTACAAAAAAATGAGCTCAATGTTAAAATTGACCGGAGTTCTCCTTTAAGGGGGTTGGTTTAATCAACCTCTAATTGTGACAATATCTGGCAAGTGACTCACACACACATATACGCTTTTACAATTACATTAATTTTGAAAAGACTAAATTTTAATTTTAATTTGACATTACAAAACTTTTATTTGCTGTCTTGTCAGTACACAAGTGCACAAATAAAATGATCATATAGCAAAACCAATTGCTTATATACTTTATTCATGCTGAAGTTAGCACAGTACTTGTGGCTGAGAATAAGTCAAGTATACTCAGAAACTTCTTTAAGTTAAGTCAACTAGTCACTTCTTACTGTGTGGGTTTGATTCTCAGTGAATGCATGAACTTATACCTTGAAGGCAACGCAAGTTGCTTTGGAAAACTTAATGATAACATTTGCTTTGACTTGGGATTTGCAACAGAAAATCTCCTTTCCTTTTTTCTTAATCTTCTAGTCAGGTTTGATTTTGGCTGTGATTGTCTTTTTATATTCACACTGGTTTGATTAGTAAAACTCTCCATCTCTCTCCATCTTTCTAAGGTTCATGTCTGGAACAGAAAGGGAAATGGTTTGGTCTGGTTATACCAGTGAATATTTTTATGATCTGTTTTTACATTGGGCTACTGAAAAATAATAAAGGTATGATTTTTCTATTAAAACAAATAATAAAAAATATATATATATACTTATTTATTAAACTTTTATACTTTAATAAAATGTGGCACCTAGGTGCTGTCTTGCCCTTTCCATTGTCAGATCATATCGGATGGGCCTGTGTGATTGGGTTTCTGCAGATAAAATGGACACTTATGGATTTGACATGGACATATAATAAATCAGGTACAAAACTGATTATCTTCTGTTCTATGTTTTCCCACCTCTAGATTTGTTTTCTTCTGTCGATTTTGATTTTCACGTGTTTGTTCAGAATTTAACAACTAAATTGTTTTTTTATTCATGAGTTTGAATAGAATTTAAACCTACAACCTTTCAATCACAAGCCAAGATCTTTAACCACTAAGTTACATTGACCTCAAGATTACTCATAATGTTGTGATGCCATGAGGATTTAGTGCCAAATCACTTATTGAATGATTTGTTTTTTCACCAGCAATATAATTATTGGGGAAAAAAAGTATTCACCACCTAAAACATTTTCATTGTACCGTGTAACCTCACACTGAAAGATCACACAAAGCTTATAGTTCACTAACTCACATTTTTGATTCAACCCTGCATGACCGCAAATCATTGGTTATGCATTTCCCCTCATGTCACTCTTAGTTCTTTAGCTGTTTAGGAATAATTGTGCATCTGTTTCTCTCATTAGCTCATTGTGATGGTCATGTGTTGATATGGAACATTTCTGAGTCATTTCAATACTTTAGTCTAGATAAATGCTCCTTTATGACTGGAGAGGAAGTTTTTAGTTTTTTAATTCACAAAATGTGTTCATAGTACAAGAACTCCTGTCTCAAATGGTCAATGAAAAGTTGATTTTCCATCATATGGGCCCTATTAAAAGTTGGAGATCAAACATACAAATATTATGTTAATTTGTTTTTGTTGTTATTATAATAATAATAATAATTATTATTATTATTATTATTATAAACTATTTGATTGTTTCAACCTGCATTGCAGATTGTCTTCGATATACCTCTGTGTATTGGTTGGGATCAGTTGGTGTTGTTTTACTGAGCGCTTCTACACTGATGGCAGAACTGATGCTAAAGATATGCAAGTTTAAATTCTTTTTTTTTTTTTTTTGCATATGATTTTGTATTACATTAGTCATAATAATATAAATATTGTCTCTGCTATCTTTATTTTGATTCCTCAGGGAATGGTGGGCGGACAATAGATCTGAGAATCGTTCTCTTTCCAGCTGAAAGCATCTTTGCTTTTTCTGTGCTAATTTTACAAGTATTAACACCTGGTGAGTATAAACTGTCAAGTCAAGTTAATATTTTCACCCCCCAAAGTAGTTTTTAGCCAGTTATATATATATATATATATATATATATATATATATATATATATATATATATATATATATATATATATCTTTTGCTGCAATGTGTCAAATATCAGTTTACATTTCCAAACATTACTTTTGCCATTATTTGTAATAATAAGAGTCTGACAACAGCCAGTATGATCTGATCTCACCATCATCGAGTCTGTCTGTGAATACATGAAGAAACAGAAAAAACTGAGATGGGGGTGAAAATATTGACGTGCCTAAGACTTTACACACATACACATTATTACCTTTACAAAAAGTAAGCATTCATAAATAACTGACTGCTGAATTCAGTAATCTAAACATCCAGTCTAATTTATATAATAACTTTTCTTTAGGTGAGGCTCATGCGTTTAAGGGACGTGACAGCTTTGTGGTGATGACTTCATTCTTCCTGATACTTCTGCCATTCCTTTTTAAACAGTAGATTAGGTATTCCTATTTTAGGACATGGACTGTCCTGGACCCCATCTGACACCCCTAAATTTGTAATTGTATCGCACCAAACAGTTTTCTGAAACTGGGTGCCATGTACTGATTGTACTGTGGTGGTAGTGACGATAATAGCCATTTATTTTGCCTAGAAGAAATATACTAAATGACCAATGCAGAGAATGTTTTTTTTTTTTTCAGAAGAATTAGAGACATTACAAATTCACATTTTTTACAACATTACCGCTGCCTAACAAAGGGACAAAAGTTACACTTCAGTGCTTATGTATTTATTTATTCCAAATGTATGATAGAATTTAAGTATAATATAAAGTTATTTATAAGTTTGAAATTTAGTTTGCAAAGAGTCCTAGTAAAAATGACTGTGCCAGCACAACTAGCCCCTGCAAACTTACGCACTCAACTATGTTATGTTACAGGATCCTTTGTCTATACTCTTCTCTTTATAATCTAGGGAAAATGGGTTGTACTGTAGATTAAAAACTGATGCTTTTTGCTGACTTTGTGTCTCAAGTAAATTAATTATTTTAGCAAAAATGTTTTCTCGTATTTATGAATATCATGATCCAGTTTTCAGTGGATTGTAAGACTGAATGACAATACAATACAATTGTCTGTATATGTGTCATATTCTTATGATTGAAATTATTTACTAATCAAATCAAATTCAGGTTACATATTAAAGGGGTGGTTCGGGATTTTTGACATCGGACCTCGTTTTTAAGTCAGCCTGGTTGTTATTCATCAGTGGAGACATTTTTTTTTTTTAATTATCCAGTCCTTATATTTGGATAGTTAGCCGATGCTAGGCTAGCGCGAGTCAATGGTAGATGTTAGCCAGCCATTAAAAACCGTTTAACCCACTCCACAGTGCACCAAACGCAAATCAATTATAACACTAGACTATCGATGCAAATGTCCGTTGAGAGAATAATGTTAGAAATCAAACTTAGCCTACCTTTCATCTCAATGATCCCAAAGGAACTAGTTTCTCAGCATCTGCGGAATTTTACCTTGCTCCGGTTAGTAATGCGGCAAAAAGTAAACACAGAAAAGAAGCGCACTACAGTCAAAGAGTATAGAAGTAACAAGAGGCGAAACTCCGTTGCAGTTTTGACAACAGCCACTAGGTGGCGCTTCGGTAGCGCGGCCGCCATTTTGGACTGAACCAACGACTTTACTGTTAGCACAACTACTGTGCAGCATTAACATTATGTCTGGAAATAATTGGAAACAAAGAAAACAGTGTTCTGCCATCAACTGCAACAACTACCAGTGTACACCAATCAACTAGCATTTTATAGATTCCCCAAAGATCCAGAGAGGTAAAGTAGAAAAGGTTTTATTAACTTTAAAGTGAGCTAACGTCAACGATAACAGGTGCTGTAAGTTAAAGTTAATGTAAGCTATCCCATAACCGCAGTAACAGTTTGCTAATGTTATGTATTTGGTCGAAATTGTCAAGACTCGAAATGGGCTTTTTAAATCGCATAATTTCAGAGATATATGAACACCTAACCTGGCAAATGACCGCTTTATTAATTCATTGTTATCACTAAATTAACCCTTTAACTGTCACCCTTTTTTCGCATAAACATAAAAATCACTATCCAAACTTATGGTTGTAATTCAAGAATGCTTTGGAATTTAGACCTATGGTTGGTCTTGTTTTAATTTGTCAGATTATTGTTGAAGTGAAATAAATTATGAAAGTGAAACAGAAAAAAGTTATATAAATTTGAGTTTATTCAAATGTACAAATTTAAAAAATATAATTATGTATATATTACAAAATATATTTTACTCTAGAACTGCAAGAAAATGAAAGCAAAAAATCTGAACAAGTTGTGTTCCACATTTTAGGTTGATATGTTGATATCTCGCTCCCTCGCCCTTTCTGCCGTGTGCTCTAATGTTACACGGTTTGGAGCTGCGCACTGCGCACATTGACGTGTACCATACGTCGTACCCTTCGCCGTACCCTAACGCGCACCTCCTCAAAAATGTAACTACGCGTCGCGACGACGCGGACCGCAAGATCTGTGATTGGTCGGCTTGGTAGCATCGCATTTCCGGCTACGCATTTCCGGCGTGTTCTTCCGCCATTTTTAAATTCAGAAGTTTAGGTGAAAGTTCAGTGAAGAAAATGGAAATGGACCAAGTGACCGAGCGATTAGTTGAAGAAGTGCGGAAATACAGCCATCTGTATGACTCGTCTTCTGCAGAATACAAAGACTGCCAGATGGCAGCGAATTCGTGGAGAGAGATTTCCTCCAACGTCGGTTTGGATGTAGCGGATTGTATGAAGAGATGGAAGAACTGTCGAGACAAGTACGTTCGCCTCCGTAAAAAGCTCGCCACAAGGAGCGGGGATCCAGGAGGGAAAAAAGTCCCAGCGTTTTATTTATTCCTGTCTTGGCTGGCACCTCATGTGAAACACCGGCTTACGGAGTCAAACTTTGACGATAAGGTAAATAATGCACGTCCTTTATGAACCTTTGTTGTTTTTAGGTTAGCTAACTTAACTAGCAATGCTACCACGCCGTAACGTTATTGATTAGTGCAAAAATAATATACCTGGGAAACAAAAAGCATGTGTAATGGGTTTTAATTATATTGTATTTATATTATATGTAATAGATTGTAATTATATTGGGCTTGCAGATAATACAAACGCAACAACGTAGCATTTGCAATGTAGGAATATGCAGTATTCATAGCTCTGTTTATCTGTGAATTAACACTGGATGCATCAGCTTTTATATATAAAAGACTAACTTACACTATTTGCTATTTCTTTCATAATCGCAGGATGGGAGCGATTCAAGCTCAAACTCCAATGGTTCGGCTGTTGTGAGACCTTCAGCCAATAACGACCAACTAGCATGTCCACCGTCCCCCCAGCCATCTCTTCAGTCCCCCCAGACATCGCTTCAGTCCCCCCAGACATCGCTTCAGTCCCCCCAGACATCTCAGTCCCCCCAGACATCTCTTCAGTCCCCCAGTCCAAGGATGGCACAGAAAAGGAAGAGGAAGGAACAAGAGGACTGGGTCCAAATGCAAGTTGCTCGGTTGGAGGCTCAGTTGGAGGAACGGCGGGTCGAGCTGCAACAGAGACTGAGTCATGGAAATGACGAGAGCGACCGGTTTGGGCACACTGTTGCCGACATGCTGCGAAGGGTGCCGGAGGAGCACAGGGCGCAGGCAATGTTTGATGTGTCCAAGGTCCTGTTTGAGTGGCAGCAGAAAAAATAAACAATTGTGCCTACTTCTACAACATTGCACCTTTTAATTCTGTGCACTATCTTTATATAGTTTGCACTTTTGCATCTTTTAGTAAGTTGTCTGTTAGCACATTTGTGTATATAGTTTGCACTTTTGCATTTATTCATATTTTGCTTGTTTGCACTTATTTGTGCAGGTTTTATTGTTTGCACATTTTTGTAAATAGTATGCACTTTAGCATTTTGTTTTTTAATAATTTTGTCTGTTTGCACCTATTTGTGCAGGTTATACTATATAGTTTGTAGCTTTTGTGTACAGTTTTCTCGTGCATTTTTATTGTTAATAGTGTATCATTGCACCTTAATACTTTGTACTAACTTGTACATAGTATGCCCGTTTGTGTATATAGTTTGCATACCAAAAATTGCCTGTTCCTGCTGTTTGCACATTGTTTTGTGCAGGTTACTGCAAATAAATATTAATGTATAGTTTACCCATTTGTGTGTGTTTGCTCTTTAGCATCTATTTTTAATCTACAATTCTAGACCATTGCACCTTTATACATTGCACTTTTACATATTTTAACCTATTTGTATATATAGTTTGAAACCAATTATGTCATTTCCTGCTGTATGCATATTGTATGGTTCAGGTTACAGCAAATTAAGATCAATAACAGTATTTATTTGTGTATAGTTTGCTCTTTTGCATCTATATTTAATATAAACAATTCTAGACCATTGCACCTTTACATGTTACATTATTTTATACATAGTTTGCACATTGTATTGTGCCGGTTACTGTAATTAAAGAAGAAACAACGTGAACAGTTAAAACTGGTCTTTATTTACATGGTTGCATGTCATTTATTGGTGTATATATTTTACACCAGTACAATTTACTGACCAAGTTGACCACGACACACTATGTTGTTCTGCCATGGCACAATTCCGTGGGGTGACTGAAAGAAGGCCGTCAGGTCATTCCGTACACCAACTGCAGCTCTGGTGGAGCGGGCCCTTGAAAGGTGACGTGGATCTAGTGGTTCCAAAAGATTTGTGTCCCCTGACACCACTCTGCGCCACTCCCCGAGCTGAGGTGACCCTGTAGTGTCAGTGTCTGTGAAATTAGCAGGGATGTATCTGCTAACAGGTGTGCTGACCTCATCTGTGTAGGCCAGGAAGTTGTGTAAAACAGAACAAGCTTTCACAATATCAACTGCTTTGTCTGGCAGACATTCTAGAGGTCGTCCAAGGATTCGCCACCTTGCAACCAAAATGCCAAATGCATTCTCAATCACGCGTCTGGCTCTGGAGTGACGGTAATTGTAGGTCTGCTTATCCATTGGTAGGTTCATCCCTATGTAGAAAAATAAAACAGTATTAATTGATAGGCAATCATTGAGTGTCAATGTAGCTGTGATCAGGAATGAATATATATATATATATATATATATATATATATATATATATATATATATATATATATATATATATATATAATTCAGGTTGATTGGGACACTTTTTCCAAGTTATCTCAATGGCAAAAAGTGTCCCACTCAACCTGAATTCACCACCATATATACACATACATGAAGTACTATTACATTAAATAAATCTTGTCTGTGACATACCTGGAAAGGGACGCATGAGGTTGTTGTGTAGGGGAAATGCAGCATCACCAATGATCACATGTGGGATTTTGACTCCTGTTCCAGGCAGATTGGCTGGTGGGGGCAGATTCAGTTTGTGTTCAAGAAGCCTAGAACCAAATCGGCTCTCCTTGAAGACACCACCGTCACTTTCCCGTCCGTATCCCCCCACATCCACCATGGTGAAGCGATATCTGGCGTCACAGGTAGCCATCAGAACAATGGAGTGTGCACCCTTGTAGTTGTAGTAGTCGCTACCTGCGTGCGGTGGTGCTTTTATGTTGACATGCTTTCCGTCTACGCTGCCAACACAGTTCGGAAAGTTCCACAGTCGCCAAAAATCGGCAGCAATAGTTTCCCATTGGGCGACTGAAGGGCAGGGAAGAAACTCTGGCTGCAGTGCTTTCCACAAAGCTTTACATACCTCGGCGACTATGGAAGACACTGTGCTGGACGACAGTTTGTAGCTAGCTGCTACAGCCTGTTGGCTTCCACCTGAAGCTAAAACTCGAAGGGTGATTGCCAGTCTCTGCGTAATGTCTACAGGCATACTGTGCGTACACTGATGTACGATAAATGGCTGCACACGACGAACTAAATCGTCGAATCTACCTGCAGACATTCGGAAATATCTGAAGTGCATTTCCTCGTCCATGTCTCTCAGTGGCCGGACAAGCACAGAAAATTCACCCTCCTTCTGCCTCATCAGGTTCACGGGTCGCACGTACCATCTCCTCCGACGCCTTCTCTCATTTCTGCCTTTTAATTTGAGTAATTTCACTAAAATTAACTGTTTTTCAACCTCAATAAGCTCCAACTCCAACATGATCCGCTCTCTTTCAGTCGCCATTGCTTGTTAGTAGCCTAAACTCAAAACACCCGCGAGGAATCTAAACACAGTGGAACATTAAAACCCGCCCCCGCCAACTAGCGTTTCGGCGGTGCAACTGCAGAGCAACGCAGACATAACGCAGAAGTATAAATGCTCACGACGGCGTCACCTACGTGCGTAGCCTACGACGTACACTACGGCGTACCCTCGACGCAGAAGTATAAATTGGCCTTTAGTGCAGCAGATTAGTAAAAAAATCGTTCACTTTGGTATAGAAGCATGAAATTTGGCACAGATACTCTCTAAGGGCCACTATTTTGGAAAAAGGCGTTGGCCACTCAAAAATTCAATATGGCGGCCATTTTTCAAAATGGCCGCCATTGCTATTCAATGCTTATTATATCAATTATTCAAACAGTGATCCAAGTATAAAATTTGATACAAATATACTCTCTAAAGGACATGTTAATAGAAAAAGATGCTTGTCCCTCAAAAATTCAAGATGGCCGCCATTTTTAAAGATGGCCACTGTTCCTGTCGAATATTAAGGTGAGACATGTGAAGACTCAAATTTCATCGTTTACTGTTGTTTTTAGTATTATTATTACTTTTTATTAATATTCATAATCAGTAGTATCTTTTTATATACTTTTTATATACATTCATAATCATTTGTACTCAATGTATTTTGTGCAGATGTGGGAAAGACTTTGGACTTTGAGTGTGTGCTGACTTTGTGTGCTGGAAAGACTGTAATGTACATGCAGGGGATATACATTCCAACATTAATGGAAACCATTTGTTCTTCTGCTGAATGTATGTGTTCCTATGGAGATGTAGTTTTTTCCTTGGTCACCGTATAAAAACCAAGCCCTGTTTGTCCGAAAATCAGGAAGAGATGGAAATGTAGGAAAGATGACTGAGAAGCTGAATTAGATCTTCGCTTGGTCCATTGTCTCTTCCTCCTATGTTTTATAAACCAAATAAATAAGAGATCTCTTGGCAAAATCACTGGTGTCTGTTTCCATGAAATTAAACAACAGGGGGAAAGCAAGATTTTTAAATCAACACATGGCAGGCAAAAACATTGTTTTGTTTTTTTTTACTGGTCAATTTTGAGATTTTTGGATATTTGTCTTCAATAACATGTCTTCTTTCAGACTGTGGTGAAAAAAAGTTCAAAAAAACTCATTTAGATCTTTATTTTACTACATTTTGTCTGTTTGCGTCTGTAGATTTCGCGTAAATTCAACAAAAGTAGTCGTTGTAAATCCTCCCGCCGATCCGCGATCTCTGTCTGCTCTCTGTCTTCACAGGCACCGCTGGAAAGCTCTCTCTTCACTGTACAATGCTGTCGGATCCAAATATGGTCATTTCCTTTTTATCAGCAACCAATCGCGAAAGTAAAAGGGCTGAATGCGCGATCTCATTGGCTGATGATAAATCTTTAAAGCCCGTTTTCTCAAAATGACCTTTCTCTCATACTCCAAGTCTGAAATCTCCACTTCTGTAGCACCTATATACACCAATCTTTCCAGTCTTGTACCTAGTTATATTATGAAGACATTTACTGAGGGATCTGTAAATATATTATTCCTAGCCTGATTTTTATAACATTTTATTCCAAAAAACATGGCGAAAATCATTTTTTAAGGCTATTGACAGTATATTATGATTTACAGGATAACAAAAGTAGATATCCATAAATGCCTCTGTATTTTTTCTCCATCTAATATGTGAACACAATGAAAAAATAATTTTTAATCTGGCTTTATCCAATACTCAGATTTCTTTTTTTTTTTTTTTTTTTATATATACAAATTAGCGCATGTTTAATTAGATATTGCCTAATTTGCTAATTTAAACATTAAATTACAGAAAACATTTAATACATTTTTTTCTCATCTTAATGTAGGTAATCAACTGGGAAAGTTTCATGGTGATATCTGCTATTTTTTTTTATTTTTACCCTATTCACCCGTAGTGTCTCGCCTTAATTATTTAAATTGTTAAAATGGTGATGCAAGCATAAAATTAGGCAGAAATACTCTTCAAGGAACACTCTTTTGGAAAAAGGTATGTGCCACTCAAAAATTCAGGATGGCCACCATTTTCAAGATGGCCACCATTTCTGTCAAATAGTTATAATGTCTGCTTTGTCTGCCTCCTCTTCTTTGACCTGTCCAGCTTAGTTAAACTTGCCAGGGATATAAAATCCCCGCCGGCATAGCTCTCAGGTTCAATGGAGTTCATACACAAGCCTCTCCAACACGGCAAGGTGTAGTCCACAGAGAGGAAGGGCCACTGTTAGAAAAAAGGATACGCTACTGGTACAGGTTGCACATACAGTGGGGAGAACAAGTATTGGATACACTGCTGATTTTGAAGGTTTTCCTACTTACAAAGCATGTAGAGGTCCGTAATTTTTATCATAGGTACACTTCAACTGTGAGAGACGGAAATCCAGAAAATCACATTGTATGATTTTTAAATAATTAATTTGCATTTTATTGCATGACATAAGTATTTGATCACCTACCAACCAGTAAGAATTCCGACTCTCACAGACCTGTTAGCTCTTCTTTAAGAAGCCCTCCGGTTCTCCACTCATTATCTGTATTAACGGCACCTGTTTGAACTCGTTACCTGTATACCTGTACACACACTCAATCAAACAGACTCTTACCTCTCCACAATGGCCAAGACCAGAGAGCTTTGTAAGGACATCAGGGATAAAATTGTAGACCTTCTCAAGGCTGGGATGGGCTACAGGACAATAGGCAAGCAGCTTGGTGAGAAGGCAACAACTGTTGGTGCAGTTATTAGAAAATGGAAGAAGTTCAAGATGACGGTCAATCTCCCTCCATCTGGGGCACCATGCAAAATCTCACCTCGTGGGGCATCAATGATCATGAGGAAGGTGAGGGATCAGCCCAGAACTACACGGCAGAACCTGGTCAATGACCTGAAGAGAGCAGGGACGACAGTCTCAAAGAAAACCAATATAGCTGCAAGCAGCCATTACCGGGGCCAAGCAGAATAAGACGACAAGACAGGCCGACATGTCTGAAAGTGTCAGACCAACTGCAACAATGAGCAATTAAAGACATTTAAAGAGGATTTTAGGCAAAATGCCTGAAAAATCATAGAAACAATAATTAAAAATATGATTTAATGGATTATCACTTTCGACCAATAGGTGGCGCAGTTACAAAACTCATGTGATGTGGTCAGAGTGAAGTTACAATGACACATACAATGTTTGGTGTCAATATGTCAAGGCATTGCAGAGATAAAGCCTGATTAGTGCTATTAGCATCATGCCTCAACTTTGCTGCTGCGCTATACAAAAACGGTTTCGTCTGTCGACACGAAATCCATAACTTTTAGTCGGCACGGTCTGGAGATGATACGATTCGATTTTGGTGAAAATCGGACAAACGGTCTAGGAGGAGTTCGAAAAAGTAGGTTTTGAATGAAAATCAAGATGGCGGACAGGAAGTTAGGCCAAATAAGGTAAACTTGGTATCTATGTTCTCAGCTTGACCCAAGGAATCTACTAAGATGAGTTGCATTACAATAGGCCAATTTATTCAAAAGTTATTAGCAATTTTGGAAATTTTGTTATAACTTTTGACCACTAGGTGGCGCTGTTTCTAAATATGTTGGGTACCTTCAGGGGATGGTGCAGATGGCACATTCTGAGTTTTGTAATATTACACCAATGCATTTGTTTAGTATAGCATTTTATTTCACAAAACTGTATTGAAGTCAATGGGAATTTCATGTTTTGTTCTATTATAGCGCCACCAAGAGGCTCAGTCCAACCATTTTTTTTATGTGTCCTCAGAGTGAGCCCATACATATGTGTGTCGATTTTGGTGAAAATATCTCAATTATCTTCGGAGTTATAGACATTTATATGAAAAAACACGTAAAAAATGACTGACACATGACTTTAATTGGAATTTACTACCTCTAGACATCCATATTTTCGCATTTGGGCTTTGACGTATAGTTAACAAGCTATGATTCCAAACTTCTGACGGTGGTTTCGTCTCGATCGGACAAACGGTTTCGAAGATATCGCCTAATGTTTTTTAAGTGCTAAATCACAACGCTACACAAACCGTAAGGCGAAACCTAGCATGTTTGGTATTGTTGGACTCGGCAAGGATTCAGGAGTCTAAAGAGATGAGTCTCCTGAAAATAAGTCAACCACACCCAAAGTTATAAGCATTTGAAAAAAAAAATTCACCACTAGGTGGCGCTGTTTCGAAACTTCTCAGGCTCCTTCAGGGCATCGTGCTGATGACCCACACCAAGTTTCGTAACAATTCGTTAATGCGTTCATAAAATACAGCATTTTAGCACATAATTCAAAATGGCCGACAGTCAAAATAGCCGATATGGTAAAATTGGATATCAGTCGACTCGGCATGTCGCCCTGAATCTAACGAGACCAATTTTATGATTTTTGGACAAACTGTTCAGAAGTTATAAGCAAAAATAGCCATTTTTCATATCTCCGGACCAGTAGGTGGCGCTGCGCCGAAACGCAGCATGTAGCCTCAGGTCATGCTTGTGAGTACATGTACCAAGTTTGGTCTGAATACGATAAACCGTTGCGGAGATACAGCCTTACGACTGTTTTTGCTAGCGCTACGTAAAATGTATTCATGCGTTTATCGAAAACGGTTTGACGAATCAACAAGATTTTAATAACTTTTTGTCACCACTGCCTGAAGATGATCCGATTCAATTTTCGTGCAAATCGGACAAACCGTCTAGGACGAGTTCGAAAAAGTACCTTTTTAGGAAAATTCAAAATGGCGGCCATGTTTTTATGACGGAAAATGACGATATAGGGTGCAATCGAATCGGCATGAGCTCAGGAATCAGAGGAAAAAAGGATTTCGCTGATTGGCCTTACGGTTCAAAAGTTATTAGCAAAGTAAAAGTGAAACTTTGGACAGGTGGTGGCGCTAGAGGGAATGACTTAGACACACCAAAATTGGTGTACTTAATGTTGGGACTGTCCTCTATCAGAATGTCAAACCAAAACAACTTTCCCGCAATCGGTTCTATGGGCTGCCATAGACTCCAAGAGCGGAAGAAGAAGAAGAATAATAATAAATATAGCTGCAAGCAGCCATTACCGGGGCCAAGCAGAATAAGACGACAAGACAGGCCGACATGTCTGAAAGTGTCAGACCAACTGCAACAATGAGCAATTAAAGACATTTAAAGAGGATTTTAGGCAAAATGCCTGAAAAATCATAGAAACAATAATTAAAAATATGATTTAATGGATTATCACTTTCGACCAATAGGTGGCGCAGTTACAAAACTCATGTGATGTGGTCAGAGTGAAGTTACAATGACACATACAATGTTTGGTGTCAATATGTCAAGGCATTGCAGAGATAAAGCCTGATTAGTGCTATTAGCATCATGCCTCAACTTTGCTGCTGCGCTATACAAAAACGGTTTCGTCTGTCGACACGAAATCCATAACTTTTAGTCGGCACGGTCTGGAGATGATACGATTCGATTTTGGTGAAAATCGGACAAACGGTCTAGGAGGAGTTCGAAAAAGTAGGTTTTGAATGAAAATCAAGATGGCGGACAGGAAGTTAGGCCAAATAAGGTAAACTTGGTATCTATGTTCTCAGCTTGACCCAAGGAATCTACTAAGATGAGTTGCATTACAATAGGCCAATTTATTCAAAAGTTATTAGCAATTTTGGAAATTTTGTTATAACTTTTGACCACTAGGTGGCGCTGTTTCTAAATATGTTGGGTACCTTCAGGGGATGGTGCAGATGGCACATTCTGAGTTTTGTAATATTACACCAATGCATTTGTTTAGTATAGCATTTTATTTCACAAAACTGTATTGAAGTCAATGGGAATTTCATGTTTTGTTCTATTATAGCGCCACCAAGAGGCTCAGTCCAACCATTTTTTTTATGTGTCCTCAGAGTGAGCCCATACATATGTGTGTCGATTTTGGTGAAAATATCTCAATTATCTTCGGAGTTATAGACATTTATATGAAAAAACACGTAAAAAATGACTGACACATGACTTTAATTGGAATTTACTACCTCTAGACATCCATATTTTCGCATTTGGGCTTTGACGTTTAGTTAACAAGCTATGATTCCAAACTTCTGACGGTGGTTTCGTCTCGATCGGACAAACGGTTTCGAAGATATCGCCTAATGTTTTTTAAGTGCTAAATCACAACGCTACACAAACCGTAAGGCGAAACCTAGCATGTTTGGTATTGTTGGACTCGGCAAGGATTCAGGAGTCTAAAGAGATGAGTCTCCTGAAAATAAGTCAACCACACCCAAAGTTATAAGCATTTGAAAAAAAAAATTCACCACTAGGTGGCGCTGTTTCGAAACTTCTCAGGCTCCTTCAGGGCATCGTGCTGATGACCCACACCAAGTTTCGTAACAATTCGTTAATGCGTTCATAAAATACAGCATTTTAGCACATAATTCAAAATGGCCGACAGTCAAAATAGCCGATATGGTAAAATTGGATATCAGTCGACTCGGCATGTCGCCCTGAATCTAACGAGACCAATTTTATGATTTTTGGACAAACTGTTCAGAAGTTATAAGCAAAAATAGCCATTTTTCATATCTCCGGACCAGTAGGTGGCGCTGCGCCGAAACGCAGCATGTAGCCTCAGGTCATGCTTGTGAGTACATGTACCAAGTTTGGTCTGAATACGATAAACCGTTGCGGAGATACAGCCTTACGACTGTTTTTGCTAGCGCTACGTAAAATGTATTCATGCGTTTATCGAAAACGGTTTGACGAATCAACAAGATTTTAATAACTTTTTGTCACCACTGCCTGAAGATGATCCGATTCAATTTTCGTGCAAATCGGACAAACCGTCTAGGACGAGTTCGAAAAAGTACCTTTTTAGGAAAATTCAAAATGGCGGCCATGTTTTTATGACGGAAAATGACGATATAGGGTGCAATCGAATCGGCATGAGCTCAGGAATCAGAGGAAAAAAGGATTTCGCTGATTGGCCTTACGGTTCAAAAGTTATTAGCAAAGTAAAAGTGAAACTTTGGACAGGTGGTGGCGCTAGAGGGAATGACTTAGACACACCAAAATTGGTGTACTTAATGTTGGGACTGTCCTCTATCAGAATGTCAAACCAAAACAACTTTCCCGCAATCGGTTCTATGGGCTGCCATAGACTCCAAGAGCGGAAGAAGAAGAAGAATAAATATAGCTGCAAGCAGCCATTACCGGGGCCAAGCAGAATAAGACGACAAGACAGGCCGACATGTCTGAAAGTGTCAGACCAACTGCAACAATGAGCAATTAAAGACATTTAAAGAGGATTTTAGGCAAAATGCCTGAAAAATCATAGAAACAATAATTAAAAATATGATTTAATGGATTATCACTTTCGACCAATAGGTGGCGCAGTTACAAAACTCATGTGATGTGGTCAGAGTGAAGTTACAATGACACATACAATGTTTGGTGTCAATATGTCAAGGCATTGCAGAGATAAAGCCTGATTAGTGCTATTAGCATCATGCCTCAACTTTGCTGCTGCGCTATACAAAAACGGTTTCGTCTGTCGACACGAAATCCATAACTTTTAGTCGGCACGGTCTGGAGATGATACGATTCGATTTTGGTGAAAATCGGACAAACGGTCTAGGAGGAGTTCGAAAAAGTAGGTTTTGAATGAAAATCAAGATGGCGGACAGGAAGTTAGGCCAAATAAGGTAAACTTGGTATCTATGTTCTCAGCTTGACCCAAGGAATCTACTAAGATGAGTTGCATTACAATAGGCCAATTTATTCAAAAGTTATTAGCAATTTTGGAAATTTTGTTATAACTTTTGACCACTAGGTGGCGCTGTTTCTAAATATGTTGGGTACCTTCAGGGGATGG
This sequence comes from Squalius cephalus, assembly GCA_022829025.1. Taxonomy (NCBI): domain Eukaryota; kingdom Metazoa; phylum Chordata; class Actinopteri; order Cypriniformes; family Leuciscidae; genus Squalius; species Squalius cephalus. Next base: position 15,650,006 of record CM040792.1, on the reverse strand, counting down.
TGCAGATGGCACATTCTGAGTTTTGTAATATTACACCAATGCATTTGTTTAGTATAGCATTTTATTTCACAAAACTGTATTGAAGTCAATGGGAATTTCATGTTTTGTTCTATTATAGCGCCACCAAGAGGCTCAGTCCAACCATTTTTTTTATGTGTCCTCAGAGTGAGCCCATACATATGTGTGTCGATTTTGGTGAAAATATCTCAATTATCTTCGGAGTTATAGACATTTATATGAAAAAACACGTAAAAAATGACTGACACATGACTTTAATTGGAATTTACTACCTCTAGACATCCATATTTTCGCATTTGGGCTTTGACGTTTAGTTAACAAGCTATGATTCCAAACTTCTGACGGTGGTTTCGTCTCGATCGGACAAACGGTTTCGAAGATATCGCCTAATGTTTTTTAAGTGCTAAATCACAACGCTACACAAACCGTAAGGCGAAACCTAGCATGTTTGGTATTGTTGGACTCGGCAAGGATTCAGGAGTCTAAAGAGATGAGTCTCCTGAAAATAAGTCAACCACACCCAAAGTTATAAGCATTTGAAAAAAAAAATTCACCACTAGGTGGCGCTGTTTCGAAACTTCTCAGGCTCCTTCAGGGCATCGTGCTGATGACCCACACCAAGTTTCGTAACAATTCGTTAATGCGTTCATAAAATACAGCATTTTAGCACATAATTCAAAATGGCCGACAGTCAAAATAGCCGATATGGTAAAATTGGATATCAGTCGACTCGGCATGTCGCCCTGAATCTAACGAGACCAATTTTATGATTTTTGGACAAACTGTTCAGAAGTTATAAGCAAAAATAGCCATTTTTCATATCTCCGGACCAGTAGGTGGCGCTGCGCCGAAACGCAGCATGTAGCCTCAGGTCATGCTTGTGAGTACATGTACCAAGTTTGGTCTGAATACGATAAACCGTTGCGGAGATACAGCCTTACGACTGTTTTTGCTAGCGCTACGTAAAATGTATTCATGCGTTTATCGAAAACGGTTTGACGAATCAACAAGATTTTAATAACTTTTTGTCACCACTGCCTGAAGATGATCCGATTCAATTTTCGTGCAAATCGGACAAACCGTCTAGGACGAGTTCGAAAAAGTACCTTTTTAGGAAAATTCAAAATGGCGGCCATGTTTTTATGACGGAAAATGACGATATAGGGTGCAATCGAATCGGCATGAGCTCAGGAATCAGAGGAAAAAAGGATTTCGCTGATTGGCCTTACGGTTCAAAAGTTATTAGCAAAGTAAAAGTGAAACTTTGGACAGGTGGTGGCGCTAGAGGGAATGACTTAGACACACCAAAATTGGTGTACTTAATGTTGGGACTGTCCTCTATCAGAATGTCAAACCAAAACAACTTTCCCGCAATCGGTTCTATGGGCTGCCATAGACTCCAAGAGCGGAAGAAGAAGAAGAATAAATATAGCTGCAAGCAGCCATTACCGGGGCCAAGCAGAATAAGACGACAAGACAGGCCGACATGTCTGAAAGTGTCAGACCAACTGCAACAATGAGCAATTAAAGACATTTAAAGAGGATTTTAGGCAAAATGCCTGAAAAATCATAGAAACAATAATTAAAAATATGATTTAATGGATTATCACTTTCGACCAATAGGTGGCGCAGTTACAAAACTCATGTGATGTGGTCAGAGTGAAGTTACAATGACACATACAATGTTTGGTGTCAATATGTCAAGGCATTGCAGAGATAAAGCCTGATTAGTGCTATTAGCATCATGCCTCAACTTTGCTGCTGCGCTATACAAAAACGGTTTCGTCTGTCGACACGAAATCCATAACTTTTAGTCGGCACGGTCTGGAGATGATACGATTCGATTTTGGTGAAAATCGGACAAACGGTCTAGGAGGAGTTCGAAAAAGTAGGTTTTGAATGAAAATCAAGATGGCGGACAGGAAGTTAGGCCAAATAAGGTAAACTTGGTATCTATGTTCTCAGCTTGACCCAAGGAATCTACTAAGATGAGTTGCATTACAATAGGCCAATTTATTCAAAAGTTATTAGCAATTTTGGAAATTTTGTTATAACTTTTGACCACTAGGTGGCGCTGTTTCTAAATATGTTGGGTACCTTCAGGGGATGGTGCAGATGGCACATTCTGAGTTTTGTAATATTACACCAATGCATTTGTTTAGTATAGCATTTTATTTCACAAAACTGTATTGAAGTCAATGGGAATTTCATGTTTTGTTCTATTATAGCGCCACCAAGAGGCTCAGTCCAACCATTTTTTTTATGTGTCCTCAGAGTGAGCCCATACATATGTGTGTCGATTTTGGTGAAAATATCTCAATTATCTTCGGAGTTATAGACATTTATATGAAAAAACACGTAAAAAATGACTGACACATGACTTTAATTGGAATTTACTACCTCTAGACATCCATATTTTCGCATTTGGGCTTTGACGTTTAGTTAACAAGCTATGATTCCAAACTTCTGACGGTGGTTTCGTCTCGATCGGACAAACGGTTTCGAAGATATCGCCTAATGTTTTTTAAGTGCTAAATCACAACGCTACACAAACCGTAAGGCGAAACCTAGCATGTTTGGTATTGTTGGACTCGGCAAGGATTCAGGAGTCTAAAGAGATGAGTCTCCTGAAAATAAGTCAACCACACCCAAAGTTATAAGCATTTGAAAAAAAAAATTCACCACTAGGTGGCGCTGTTTCGAAACTTCTCAGGCTCCTTCAGGGCATCGTGCTGATGACCCACACCAAGTTTCGTAACAATTCGTTAATGCGTTCATAAAATACAGCATTTTAGCACATAATTCAAAATGGCCGACAGTCAAAATAGCCGATATGGTAAAATTGGATATCAGTCGACTCGGCATGTCGCCCTGAATCTAACGAGACCAATTTTATGATTTTTGGACAAACTGTTCAGAAGTTATAAGCAAAAATAGCCATTTTTCATATCTCCGGACCAGTAGGTGGCGCTGCGCCGAAACGCAGCATGTAGCCTCAGGTCATGCTTGTGAGTACATGTACCAAGTTTGGTCTGAATACGATAAACCGTTGCGGAGATACAGCCTTACGACTGTTTTTGCTAGCGCTACGTAAAATGTATTCATGCGTTTATCGAAAACGGTTTGACGAATCAACAAGATTTTAATAACTTTTTGTCACCACTGCCTGAAGATGATCCGATTCAATTTTCGTGCAAATCGGACAAACCGTCTAGGACGAGTTCGAAAAAGTACCTTTTTAGGAAAATTCAAAATGGCGGCCATGTTTTTATGACGGAAAATGACGATATAGGGTGCAATCGAATCGGCATGAGCTCAGGAATCAGAGGAAAAAAGGATTTCGCTGATTGGCCTTACGGTTCAAAAGTTATTAGCAAAGTAAAAGTGAAACTTTGGACAGGTGGTGGCGCTAGAGGGAATGACTTAGACACACCAAAATTGGTGTACTTAATGTTGGGACTGTCCTCTATCAGAATGTCAAACCAAAACAACTTTCCCGCAATCGGTTCTATGGGCTGCCATAGACTCCAAGAGCGGAAGAAGAAGAAGAATAATAAATATAGCTGCAAGCAGCCATTACCGGGGCCAAGCAGAATAAGACGACAAGACAGGCCGACATGTCTGAAAGTGTCAGACCAACTGCAACAATGAGCAATTAAAGACATTTAAAGAGGATTTTAGGCAAAATGCCTGAAAAATCATAGAAACAATAATTAAAAATATGATTTAATGGATTATCACTTTCGACCAATAGGTGGCGCAGTTACAAAACTCATGTGATGTGGTCAGAGTGAAGTTACAATGACACATACAATGTTTGGTGTCAATATGTCAAGGCATTGCAGAGATAAAGCCTGATTAGTGCTATTAGCATCATGCCTCAACTTTGCTGCTGCGCTATACAAAAACGGTTTCGTCTGTCGACACGAAATCCATAACTTTTAGTCGGCACGGTCTGGAGATGATACGATTCGATTTTGGTGAAAATCGGACAAACGGTCTAGGAGGAGTTCGAAAAAGTAGGTTTTGAATGAAAATCAAGATGGCGGACAGGAAGTTAGGCCAAATAAGGTAAACTTGGTATCTATGTTCTCAGCTTGACCCAAGGAATCTACTAAGATGAGTTGCATTACAATAGGCCAATTTATTCAAAAGTTATTAGCAATTTTGGAAATTTTGTTATAACTTTTGACCACTAGGTGGCGCTGTTTCTAAATATGTTGGGTACCTTCAGGGGATGGTGCAGATGGCACATTCTGAGTTTTGTAATATTACACCAATGCATTTGTTTAGTATAGCATTTTATTTCACAAAACTGTATTGAAGTCAATGGGAATTTCATGTTTTGTTCTATTATAGCGCCACCAAGAGGCTCAGTCCAACCATTTTTTTTATGTGTCTTCAGAGTGAGCCCATACATATGTGTGTCGATTTTGGTGAAAATATCTCAATTATCTTCGGAGTTATAGACATTTATATGAAAAAACACGTAAAAAATGACTGACACATGACTTTAATTGGAATTTACTACCTCTAGACATCCATATTTTCGCATTTGGGCTTTGACGTTTAGTTAACAAGCTATGATTCCAAACTTCTGACGGTGGTTTCGTCTCGATCGGACAAACGGTTTCGAAGATATCGCCTAATGTTTTTTAAGTGCTAAATCACAACGCTACACAAACCGTAAGGCGAAACCTAGCATGTTTGGTATTGTTGGACTCGGCAAGGATTCAGGAGTCTAAAGAGATGAGTCTCCTGAAAATAAGTCAACCACACCCAAAGTTATAAGCATTTGAAAAAAAAAATTGACCACTAGGTGGCGCTGTTTCGAAACTTCTCAGGCTCCTTCAGGGCATCGTGCTGATGACCCACACCAAGTTTCGTAACAATTCGTTAATGCGTTCATAAAATACAGCATTTTAGCACATAATTCAAAATGGCCGACAGTCAAAATAGCCGATATGGTAAAATTGGATATCAGTCGACTCGGCATGTCGCCCTGAATCTAACGAGACCAATTTTATGATTTTTGGACAAACTGTTCAGAAGTTATAAGCAAAAATAGCCATTTTTCATATCTCCGGACCAGTAGGTGGCGCTGCGCCGAAACGCAGCATGTAGCCTCAGGTCATGCTTGTGAGTACATGTACCAAGTTTGGTCTGAATACGATAAACCGTTGCGGAGATACAGCCTTACGACTGTTTTTGCTAGCGCTACGTAAAATGTATTCATGCGTTTATCGAAAACGGTTTGACGAATCAACAAGATTTTAATAACTTTTTGTCACCACTGCCTGAAGATGATCCGATTCAATTTTCGTGCAAATCGGACAAACCGTCTAGGACGAGTTCGAAAAAGTACCTTTTTAGGAAAATTCAAAATGGCGGCCATGTTTTTATGACGGAAAATGACGATATAGGGTGCAATCGAATCGGCATGAGCTCAGGAATCAGAGGAAAAAAGGATTTCGCTGATTGGCCTTACGGTTCAAAAGTTATTAGCAAAGTAAAAGTGAAACTTTGGACAGGTGGTGGCGCTAGAGGGAATGACTTAGACACACCAAAATTGGTGTACTTAATGTTGGGACTGTCCTCTATCAGAATGTCAAACCAAAACAACTTTCCCGCAATCGGTTCTATGGGCTGCCATAGACTCCAAGAGCGGAAGAAGAAGAAGAATAATAAATATAGCTGCAAGCAGCCATTACCGGGGCCAAGCAGAATAAGACGACAAGACAGGCCGACATGTCTGAAAGTGTCAGACCAACTGCAACAATGAGCAATTAAAGACATTTAAAGAGGATTTTAGGCAAAATGCCTGAAAAATCATAGAAACAATAATTAAAAATATGATTTAATGGATTATCACTTTCGACCAATAGGTGGCGCAGTTACAAAACTCATGTGATGTGGTCAGAGTGAAGTTACAATGACACATACAATGTTTGGTGTCAATATGTCAAGGCATTGCAGAGATAAAGCCTGATTAGTGCTATTAGCATCATGCCTCAACTTTGCTGCTGCGCTATACAAAAACGGTTTCGTCTGTCGACACGAAATCCATAACTTTTAGTCGGCACGGTCTGGAGATGATACGATTCGATTTTGGTGAAAATCGGACAAACGGTCTAGGAGGAGTTCGAAAAAGTAGGTTTTGAATGAAAATCAAGATGGCGGACAGGAAGTTAGGCCAAATAAGGTAAACTTGGTATCTATGTTCTCAGCTTGACCCAAGGAATCTACTAAGATGAGTTGCATTACAATAGGCCAATTTATTCAAAAGTTATTAGCAATTTTGGAAATTTTGTTATAACTTTTGACCACTAGGTGGCGCTGTTTCTAAATATGTTGGGTACCTTCAGGGGATGGTGCAGATGGCACATTCTGAGTTTTGTAATATTACACCAATGCATTTGTTTAGTATAGCATTTTATTTCACAAAACTGTATTGAAGTCAATGGGAATTTCATGTTTTGTTCTATTATAGCGCCACCAAGAGGCTCAGTCCAACCATTTTTTTTATGTGTCCTCAGAGTGAGCCCATACATATGTGTGTCGATTTTGGTGAAAATATCTCAATTATCTTCGGAGTTATAGACATTTATATGAAAAAACACGTAAAAAATGACTGACACATGACTTTAATTGGAATTTACTACCTCTAGACATCCATATTTTCGCATTTGGGCTTTGACGTTTAGTTAACAAGCTATGATTCCAAACTTCTGACGGTGGTTTCGTCTCGATCGGACAAACGGTTTCGAAGATATCGCCTAATGTTTTTTAAGTGCTAAATCACAACGCTACACAAACCGTAAGGCGAAACCTAGCATGTTTGGTATTGTTGGACTCGGCAAGGATTCAGGAGTCTAAAGAGATGAGTCTCCTGAAAATAAGTCAACCACACCCAAAGTTATAAGCATTTGAAAAAAAAAATTCACCACTAGGTGGCGCTGTTTCGAAACTTCTCAGGCTCCTTCAGGGCATCGTGCTGATGACCCACACCAAGTTTCGTAACAATTCGTTAATGCGTTCATAAAATACAGCATTTTAGCACATAATTCAAAATGGCCGACAGTCAAAATAGCCGATATGGTAAAATTGGATATCAGTCGACTCGGCATGTCGCCCTGAATCTAACGAGACCAATTTTATGATTTTTGGACAAACTGTTCAGAAGTTATAAGCAAAAATAGCCATTTTTCATATCTCCGGACCAGTAGGTGGCGCTGCGCCGAAACGCAGCATGTAGCCTCAGGTCATGCTTGTGAGTACATGTACCAAGTTTGGTCTGAATACGATAAACCGTTGCGGAGATACAGCCTTACGACTGTTTTTGCTAGCGCTACGTAAAATGTATTCATGCGTTTATCGAAAACGGTTTGACGAATCAACAAGATTTTAATAACTTTTTGTCACCACTGCCTGAAGATGATCCGATTCAATTTTCGTGCAAATCGGACAAACCGTCTAGGACGAGTTCGAAAAAGTACCTTTTTAGGAAAATTCAAAATGGCGGCCATGTTTTTATGACGGAAAATGACGATATAGGGTGCAATCGAATCGGCATGAGCTCAGGAATCAGAGGAAAAAAGGATTTCGCTGATTGGCCTTACGGTTCAAAAGTTATTAGCAAAGTAAAAGTGAAACTTTGGACAGGTGGTGGCGCTAGAGGGAATGACTTAGATACACCAAAATTGGTGTACTTAATGTTGGGACTGTCCTCTATCAGAATGTCAAACCAAAACAACTTTCCCGCAATCGGTTCTATGGGCTGCCATAGACTCCAAGAGCGGAAGAAGAAGAAGAATAATAAATATAGCTGCAAGCAGCAATTATCGGGGCCAAGCGCAAGCAGATGACAGGATATGCCAAAATGGCTGAAGGTGTCAGACCAACTGCAACAATGAGCAATTAAAGACATTTAGAGAGGATTTTAGGCGAAATGGCTGAAAAATCATATAAAAAGTAATTCAGAATATGATTTAATGGATTATCACTTTCGACCAATAGGTGGAGCAGTTACAAAACTGATGTGATGTGGTCAGAGTGAAGTGACAATGACATATACAAAGTTTGGTGTCAATATTTCAAGGGATTTCAGAGATAAAGCCTGAATAGTGCTTTTGGCATCATGCCTCAACTTTGCTGCTGCGCTATACGAAAACGGTTCCGTCTATCGACACGAAATCCATAACTTTTAGTCGGCACAGTCTGGAGATGATACGATTCGATTTTGGTGAAAATCGGACAAACGGTCTAGGAGGAGTTCGAAAAAGTAGGTTTTGACTGAAAATCAAGATGGCGGACAGGAAGTTTGGCCAAATAAGGAAAACTTGGTATCTATGTTCTCGGCGTGAGCCAGGGAATCTATTAAGACCAGTGGCATTTCAATAGCCAGATGTATTCAAAAGTTATTAGCCTTTTTGGAAATTTTGTTATAACTTTTGACCACTAGGTGGCACTGTCTCGAAATATTTTGGGTACCTTCAGGGGATGGTGTTCATGGCACATTCTGAGTTTCGTAATATTAAACCAATGCATTTGTTTAGTATAGCATTTTATTTCACAAAACTGTATTGAAGTCAATGGGAATTTCATGTTTTGTTGTGTTATAGCGCCACCAAGAGGCTCAGTCACACCATTTTTTTTATGTGTCCTCAGAGTGAGCCCATACATATGTGTGTCGATTTTGGTGAAAATATCTCAATTCTCTTCAGAGTTATAGACATTTATATGAAAAAACACGTAAAAAATGACTGACACATGACTTTGATTGGAATTTACTACCCCTAAACAGCAATATTTTCGCATTTGGGCATTGGCGTATAGCTATCGACCTATGTTTCCAAACTTCTGACGGTGGTTTCGTCTCGATCGGACTAGCGGTTTCGAAGATATAGCCAAATGTTTTTTAAGCGCTAAATCACAACGCTACACAAACCGTAAGGCGAAACCTAGCATGTTTGGTATCGTGGGACTTGGCAACGATTCAGGAGTCTAATGAGATGAGTCTCGTGAAAATAAGTCGACCACACCCAAAGTTATAAGCATTTGGAAGCATTTGGGGAAAAAAATTCACCACTAGGTGGCACTGTTTCGAAACTTCTCAGGCTCCTTCAGGGCATCGTGCTGATGACCCACACCAAGTTTCGTAACAATTCGTTAATGCGTTCATAAAATACAGCATTTTAGCACATAATTCAAAATGGCCGACAGTCAAAATAGCCGATATGGTAAAATTGGATATCAGTCGACTCGGCATGTCGCCCTGAATCTAACGAGACCAATTTTATGATTTTTGGACAAACTGTTCAGAAGTTATAAGCAAAAATAGCCATTTTTCATATCTCCGGACCAGTAGGTGGCGCTGCGCCGAAACGCAGCATGTAGCCTCAGGTCATGCTTGTGAGTACATGTACCAAGTTTGGTCTGAATACGATAAACCGTTGCGGAGATACAGCCTTACGACTGTTTTTGCTAGCGCTACGTAAAATGTATTCATGCGTTTATCGAAAACGGTTTGACGAATCAACAAGATTTTAATAACTTTTTGTCACCACTGCCTGAAGATGATCCGATTCAATTTTCGTGCAAATCGGACAAACCGTCTAGGACGAGTTCGAAAAAGTACCTTTTTAGGAAAATTCAAAATGGCGGCCATGTTTTTATGACGGAAAATGACGATATAGGGTGCAATCGAATCGGCATGAGCTCAGGAATCAGAGGAAAAAAGGATTTCGCTGATTGGCCTTACGGTTCAAAAGTTATTAGCAAAGTAAAAGTGAAACTTTGGACAGGTGGTGGCGCTAGAGGGAATGACTTAGACACACCAAAATTGGTGTACTTAATGTTGGGACTGTCCTCTATCAGAATGTCAAACCAAAACAACTTTCCCGCAGTCGGTTCTATGGGCTGCCATAGACTCCAAGAGCGGAAGAAGAAGAAGAATAATAATAATAAGAACGCGAACGGATACAATAGGTGCCTCCGCACCTTCGGTGCTTGGCCCCTAATAATAAGAACGCGAACGGATACAATAGGTGCCTCCGCACCTTCGGTGCTTGGCCCCTAAATATAGCTGCAAGCAGCCATTACCGGGGCCAAGCAGAATAAGACGACAAGACAGGCCGACATGTCTGAAAGTGTCAGACCAACTGCAACAATGAGCAATTAAAGACATTTAAAGAGGATTTTAGGCAAAATGCCTGAAAAATCATAGAAACAATAATTAAAAATATGATTTAATGGATTATCACTTTCGACCAATAGGTGGCGCAGTTACAAAACTCATGTGATGTGGTCAGAGTGAAGTTACAATGACACATACAATGTTTGGTGTCAATATGTCAAGGCATTGCAGAGATAAAGCCTGATTAGTGCTATTAGCATCATGCCTCAACTTTGCTGCTGCGCTATACAAAAACGGTTTCGTCTGTCGACACGAAATCCATAACTTTTAGTCGGCACGGTCTGGAGATGATACGATTCGATTTTGGTGAAAATCGGACAAACGGTCTAGGAGGAGTTCGAAAAAGTAGGTTTTGAATGAAAATCAAGATGGCGGACAGGAAGTTAGGCCAAATAAGGTAAACTTGGTATCTATGTTCTCAGCTTGACCCAAGGAATCTACTAAGATGAGTTGCATTACAATAGGCCAATTTATTCAAAAGTTATTAGCAATTTTGGAAATTTTGTTATAACTTTTGACCACTAGGTGGCGCTGTTTCTAAATATGTTGGGTACCTTCAGGGGATGGTGCAGATGGCACATTCTGAGTTTTGTAATATTACACCAATGCATTTGTTTAGTATAGCATTTTATTTCACAAAACTGTATTGAAGTCAATGGGAATTTCATGTTTTGTTCTATTATAGCGCCACCAAGAGGCTCAGTCCAACCATTTTTTTTATGTGTCCTCAGAGTGAGCCCATACATATGTGTGTCGATTTTGGTGAAAATATCTCAATTATCTTCGGAGTTATAGACATTTATATGAAAAAACACGTAAAAAATGACTGACACATGACTTTAATTGGAATTTACTACCTCTAGACATCCATATTTTCGCATTTGGGCTTTGACGTTTAGTTAACAAGCTATGATTCCAAACTTCTGACGGTGGTTTCGTCTCGATCGGACAAACGGTTTCGAAGATATCGCCTAATGTTTTTTAAGTGCTAAATCACAACGCTACACAAACCGTAAGGCGAAACCTAGCATGTTTGGTATTGTTGGACTCGGCAAGGATTCAGGAGTCTAAAGAGATGAGTCTCCTGAAAATAAGTCAACCACACCCAAAGTTATAAGCATTTGAAAAAAAAAATTCACCACTAGGTGGCGCTGTTTCGAAACTTCTCAGGCTCCTTCAGGGCATCGTGCTGATGACCCACACCAAGTTTCGTAACAATTCGTTAATGCGTTCATAAAATACAGCATTTTAGCACATAATTCAAAATGGCCGACAGTCAAAATAGCCGATATGGTAAAATTGGATATCAGTCGACTCGCCATGTCGCCCTGAATCTAACGAGACCAATTTTATGATTTTTGGACAAACTGTTCAGAAGTTATAAGCAAAAATAGCCATTTTTCATATCTCCGGACCAGTAGGTGGCGCTGCGCCGAAACGCAGCATGTAGCCTCAGGTCATGCTTGTGAGTACATGTACCAAGTTTGGTCTGAATACGATAAACCGTTGTGGAGATACAGCCTTACGACTGTTTTTGCTAGCGCTACGTAAAATGTATTCATGCGTTTATCGAAAACGGTTTGACGAATCAACAAGATTTTAATAACTTTTTGTCACCACTGCCTGAAGATGATCCGATTCAATTTTCGTGCAAATCGGACAAACCGTCTAGGACGAGTTCGAAAAAGTACCTTTTTAGGAAAATTCAAAATGGCGGCCATGTTTTTATGACGGAAAATGACGATATAGGGTGCAATCGAATCGGCATGAGCTCAGGAATCAGAGGAAAAAAGGATTTCGCTGATTGGCCTTACGGTTCAAAAGTTATTAGCAAAGTAAAAGTGAAACTTTGGACAGGTGGTGGCGCTAGAGGGAATGACTTAGACACACCAAAATTGGTGTACTTAATGTTGGGACTGTCCTCTATCAGAATGTCAAACCAAAACAACTTTCCCGCAATCGGTTCTATGGGCTGCCATAGACTCCAAGAGCGGAAGAAGAAGAAGAATAATAATAATAAGAACGCGAACGGATACAATAGGTGCCTCCGCACCTTCGGTGCTTGGCCCCTAATAAGAACGCGAACGGATACAATAGGTGCCTCCGCACCTTCGGTGCTTGGCCCCTAAATATAGCTGCAAGCAGCCATTACCGGGGCCAAGCAGAATAAGACGACAAGACAGGCCGACATGTCTGAAAGTGTCAGACCAACTGCAACAATGAGCAATTAAAGACATTTAAAGAGGATTTTAGGCAAAATGCCTGAAAAATCATAGAAACAATAATTAAAAATATGATTTAATGGATTATCACTTTCGACCAATAGGTGGCGCAGTTACAAAACTCATGTGATGTGGTCAGAGTGAAGTTACAATGACACATACAATGTTTGGTGTCAATATGTCAAGGCATTGCAGAGATAAAGCCTGATTAGTGCTATTAGCATCATGCCTCAACTTTGCTGCTGCGCTATACAAAAACGGTTTCGTCTGTCGACACGAAATCCATAACTTTTAGTCGGCACGGTCTGGAGATGATACGATTCGATTTTGGTGAAAATCGGACAAACGGTCTAGGAGGAGTTCGAAAAAGTAGGTTTTGAATGAAAATCAAGATGGCGGACAGGAAGTTAGGCCAAATAAGGTAAACTTGGTATCTATGTTCTCAGCTTGACCCAAGGAATCTACTAAGATGAGTTGCATTACAATAGGCCAATTTATTCAAAAGTTATTAGCAATTTTGGAAATTTTGTTATAACTTTTGACCACTAGGTGGCGCTGTTTCTAAATATGTTGGGTACCTTCAGGGGATGGTGCAGATGGCACATTCTGAGTTTTGTAATATTACACCAATGCATTTGTTTAGTATAGCATTTTATTTCACAAAACTGTATTGAAGTCAATGGGAATTTCATGTTTTGTTCTATTATAGCGCCACCAAGAGGCTCAGTCCAACCATTTTTTTTATGTGTCCTCAGAGTGAGCCCATACATATGTGTGTCGATTTTGGTGAAAATATCTCAATTATCTTCGGAGTTATAGACATTTATATGAAAAAACACGTAAAAAATGACTGACACATGACTTTAATTGGAATTTACTACCTCTAGACATCCATATTTTCGCATTTGGGCTTTGACGTATAGTTAACAAGCTATGATTCCAAACTTCTGACGGTGGTTTCGTCTCGATCGGACAAACGGTTTCGAAGATATCGCCTAATGTTTTTTAAGTGCTAAATCACAACGCTACACAAACCGTAAGGCGAAACCTAGCATGTTTGGTATTGTTGGACTCGGCAAGGATTCAGGAGTCTAAAGAGATGAGTCTCCTGAAAATAAGTCAACCACACCCAAAGTTATAAGCATTTGAAAAAAAAAATTCACCACTAGGTGGCGCTGTTTCGAAACTTCTCAGGCTCCTTCAGGGCATCGTGCTGATGACCCACACCAAGTTTCGTAACAATTCGTTAATGCGTTCATAAAATACAGCATTTTAGCACATAATTCAAAATGGCCGACAGTCAAAATAGCCGATATGGTAAAATTGGATATCAGTCGACTCGGCATGTCGCCCTGAATCTAACGAGACCAATTTTATGATTTTTGGACAAACTGTTCAGAAGTTATAAGCAAAAATAGCCATTTTTCATATCTCCGGACCAGTAGGTGGCGCTGCGCCGAAACGCAGCATGTAGCCTCAGGTCATGCTTGTGAGTACATGTACCAAGTTTGGTCTGAATACGATAAACCGTTGCGGAGATACAGCCTTACGACTGTTTTTGCTAGCGCTACGTAAAATGTATTCATGCGTTTATCGAAAACGGTTTGACGAATCAACAAGATTTTAATAACTTTTTGTCACCACTGCCTGAAGATGATCCGATTCAATTTTCGTGCAAATCGGACAAACCGTCTAGGACGAGTTCGAAAAAGTACCTTTTTAGGAAAATTCAAAATGGCGGCCATGTTTTTATGACGGAAAATGACGATATAGGGTGCAATCGAATCGGCATGAGCTCAGGAATCAGAGGAAAAAAGGATTTCGCTGATTGGCCTTACGGTTCAAAAGTTATTAGCAAAGTAAAAGTGAAACTTTGGACAGGTGGTGGCGCTAGAGGGAATGACTTAGACACACCAAAATTGGTGTACTTAATGTTGGGACTGTCCTCTATCAGAATGTCAAACCAAAACAACTTTCCCGCAATCGGTTCTATGGGCTGCCATAGACTCCAAGAGCGGAAGAAGAAGAAGAATAATAATAATAAGAACGCGAACGGATACAATAGGTGCCTCCGCACCTTCGGTGCTTGGCCCCTAATAAGAACGCGAACGGATACAATAGGTGCCTCCGCACCTTCGGTGCTTGGCCCCTAATTAGTAGTAACACACTACGCCGTCATGGATTAAAATCCTGCAGTGCACGCAAGGTCCCCCTGCTCAAGCCGAAGCATGTCCAGGCCCGTCTGAAGTTTGCCAATGACCATCTGGATGATCCAGAGGAGGAATGGGAGAAGGTCATGTGGTCTGATGAGACAAAAATAGAGCTTTTTGGTCTAAACTCCACTCGCCGTGTTTGGAGGAAGAAGGATGAGTACAACCCCAAGAACACCATCCCAACCGTGAAGCATGGAGGTTGAAACATTATTCTTTGGGGATGCTTTTCTGCAAAGGGGACAGGCCGACTGCACCGTATTGAGGGGAGGATGGATGGTGCCATGTATTGCGAGATCTTGGCCAACAACCTCCTTCCCTTAGTAAGAGCATTGAAGATGGGTCGTGGCTGGGTCTTCCAGCAGGACAACGACCCGAAACACACAGCCAGGGCAACTAAGGAGTGGCTCCGTAAGAAGCATCTCAAGGTCCTGGAGTGGCCTAGCCAGTCTCCAGACTTGAACCCAATAGAAGATCTTTGGAGGAGCTGAAAGTCCGTATTGCCCAGCGACAGCCCCGAAACCTGAAGGATCTGGAGAAGGTCTGTATGGAAGAGTGGGCCAGAAACCCTGCTGCAGTGTGTGCAAACCTGGTCAAGAACAACAGGAAACGTATGATCTCTGTAATTGCAAACAAAGGTTTCTGTACCAAATATTAAGTTCTGCTTTTCTGATGTATCAAATACTTATGTCTTGCAATAAAATGCGAATTAATTACATAAATATCATACAATGTGAGTTTCTGGATTTTTGTTTTAGATTCCGTCACTCACAGTTGAAGAGTACCTATGATAAAAATTACAGACTTCTACATGCTTTGTAAGTGGGAAAACCTGCAAAATCAGCAGTGTATCAAATACTTGTTCTCCCCACTGTTTCTGCGAGAGGGAAGGCGGAAGGACCATCAGAATTAAGACTGGTTTCAACAATATAGGTGACCAGTTCAGAAAGAGCCATAAGAAAGATGGCTGGTTGAATCGTTTCACTCTGTGACTCTTTCTCAAGCCTTCTGAGGTGGAGTTTCTCTCTGTTGTAAAGATGAATGAGACACAAATGATGGTATTTCAGCTCCTGTGCAATGGCATCAGCACCACTTAGTTGAGACAATAATTTAGCATCATTCAGTGTTTGTGCACATTCATGTAGTCTGTCATTCAGTTGCAGTGTCATTACCTGACGTAGGTCAGATTCAGGAGATATGTTATCACAAAAAAAGCAAACCTGATCATCTAGACTTTTCTGCATCATGGTTCTGCGATGCTTTGTTTGGCCTTCATCTGTCTCACTACATTGAGCATCGGATTGTTGCTTCTGGGCACGAAGTAACTTTGTGTTGTTGAACCGAAGTCGACAATTGTAGTGATACTTCGCTTGGTTCCTTCTCAAAGTAGCTTCTATACCACCACCTTCATCCAGTTGTTCCAGGTCCAGGGTCATTGGCATTTTGTTCATCTTGTGAAAGAGTGGAATGTTGGTGGCAATCATTTTATAGCCATCATGTTGAGAAACATGATGGGTAGGTGGTGATTGGAGGGGTTCCTTTGTGTCTGTCTGACAAAGACAACATTTCATCCAATCAGTTGGCCTCTTGGCTGACATGGGATTTTCATTTAACATTTTCGAGGTTTGTTGTCTGATTAAGGCCGAGGGGTTATCCTTTTACCACCTCAATCATAGACATAGTACACATTCAGGTATGGGATACAACTATGTACGGGTCACCTACACCTAGCCCGATCATTCATCCAGTGCCATTTAAGTCCCGTGGGATCTGTACACCTTCCAGGTAAGCATACATGAACAAGTCATGTATTGCCCCGCTTACCCTTGGCTCGGCTCTCCCACGCTGGCACAACCTGTCAATTCGGGTGCGGTTTAGGGACACTAAACTTAGCTATACTATTACTACTAGTCAAGAACTACAGTGAAAGTAAAACTAGATCAGCTGACACTGAATCCCATGCTGAGTTCCACAGCAGTGAAGTCACCAGTGTACCCAGGTTGTGTAATGACTTTCACTCTATTAAACAAAACCTTCCTTAACACATTAAATTGAGCTCTGACAGAAATGGTGGCCATCTTGAAAATGGCCGCCATCTTGAATTTTTGAGTGGCACACATCTTTTTCCATGATAATGTTCCTTTACGAATATTTGTACCAAATTTCATGATAGCATCACCATTTGAAAAAAAAAAATTAAGGATTCAAGAAAAATGGCGGCCATCTTGAAAAATGGCGGCCATCTTGAAAAATGGTTGCCATCTCGAATTTTTGAAGGACAAGCACCGTTTTCCAAAAAAAATATTCCGAAGAGAGTATTTTCACAAAATGTTATGCCTACATCACTGTTTGAACGATTGACATAATGAGCATTTGACAGAAATAGCGGCCATCTTGAAAAAATGGCCACCATGTTGAATTTTTGGATGGCCAGCGCCTTTTTCCCAAAGAGTGACCCTTAGAGAGTATCTGTGCCAAATTTCATGCTTCTATACCAATTTGAACGATTCTCTTGAAATATGCCATTAATCTGCTGCACTATCTTTGCTACAGTGTGTGTAGTACATGTGTGTACTCACTCGGTTGCCTAGGTAATCAATATCACTCCGCTGCTGCTGTAGACAAGGCTTATGATTACAGGGAACAAATTATAACTAATGCAATGTGATGAAAGGTAAGTTTGATTTCTAACATTATTCTCTCAACGGACATTTGCATCGATAGTCTAGTGTTATAATTGATTTGCGTTTGGTGCACTGTGGAGTGGGTAAAACGGTTTTTAATGGCTGGCTAACATCTCCCATTGACTCGCGCTAGCCTAGCATCGGCTAACTATCCAAATATAAGGACTGGATAATTAAAAAAAAAAAATGTCTCCACTGATGAATAACAACCAGGCTGACTTAAAAATGAGGTCCGATGTCAAAAATCCCGAACCACCCCTTTAAATTTTAAATACACACAACTACACACTACCAGCCTAGTATATAATGACTCTAAATTGTATTAAACATTGTAATGTACAACAGCACCACCTTCTTAATTTCATAAAACCCACATAAGAAAAAATATTTAGAACACATTTTCAGTAAAAATCAACATCAACATCCAGGATTGACTGCCTGACTGCATTGTGCCAACTATAAAGTTTGGGACCAACTCCATATTATTGTCTATGTATTTATAATGCAATATCATTAAAGTCCCTGTTTATTAATATCCATGTTCATTTGGAACAACATTGGGTGAGTAGATGACAGAGTGAACATTTTAGGCGAACTTTTACTTTAAAACGTACAAAAATGAGGCTCAAGTAATTATTATATATTTAAGATAATCTATTCTGTTATTCTATTTTATTCTAATGTAGTTGGGTCCACTGAACTGTTGTTACCTTCCTTCTTGCTGGAAAAAGTTAAGAACATTTTTGAAACGTTCAGTTTTGGTGATGAAAACGTTAAAATGTCCAGTTTTCTTAAAGGGGTCATATAATGGTACATGCACTTTTACAAGTTGATAGTACTGAATGTGTGTTGGCAGTGCCTGTACACAACCATCCTATCATGATAAAAATCCATCCAGTGGTTTTGTTTTAATCTCCTTATATGTTTGACCCTCTCTGAAATCAAGCCGTTCGATATTGTGACGTCATAAGATCGTAAGCCCCTCCCGCGATTGTGATTGACAGCCGTGTTTCAACACAAGACCCGCCCTGAGCGAGCTGTGACAGCCTTCGTCATAGTAGTCCGCCATTGTTGATATGCTGGAGCAGAATGGCGTCTAAGCGATTGTGGTGTTCAGTTCATGTAATAAGGAACACAGCAGTCATTTGGATGTTCCTAAATCCGAGCGGTTGAAGATGCAGTGGCTGAGTTTTGTTTTTGAAGCGATATGCCCAAAGGATTGACGCAGGGATTCCCTCACGGGGATTCCCCACGATCGTCTGCACTTTCCTGTTTGCATGAATCATTTCACACCAGACAGCTTTACAAACGAGAAAAAACGGATCGGTACCAACGTGTTCCTGCTGAACCTCCAGAAGATGTGAGTGTAATGTTTTATTAACCTTTATATTAGTATTTACATTAATCTTTGCGAAATTTGCAAACCTTGTTGCACGCTTCACAATGAATGCATCTAACGTTAAGGTTTACACTCAGGGTACATTATGGCATGTTTTCTATGTACGACGATCTCAATATAATTCATAATCCCACGTTTATAATGATCAAAGCGTGGTTATTGTGTTAGAAACGGTGTCCGCACAGAACAGAGGGGCGGGGTGAGCAAAGCTCATTATCATTTAAAGCTGTATGCACTGAAACGGCGTGCTGAAAACAGAGCTGTTTTTGACCAGGTAAAATTACTGTTTTCTTACAATACTAATGAGAATTTTTAATTAAAGTATATTACAAACTTTTAATTTAGACCCTAAAGAATCATATTAGCTTGTACAAAAATGGCATTATATGACCCCTTTAAAGTAAGTGGAACTTTTTTTTTTTAAGGATAGCATGATGTTCCTGAATTATTCTTTTAACTTGACTCAACATTATAGTAACGTTGATTTGTAACATTCCAAGAACATAAAAATGTCCAGTTTCCTTAATGTTAAAAGAATGTAATTTAAAGCAGAATCACTGAAGGAAAGAGAAACACAAGAACTACAACTGACTTCAGACACAGCCTTAGATGAAATCAACTGAAGAGAAAAGAAGACATTAAATCTGTGACGATCTCAGCAGAGGAGGATTAAACAACTCCACAAACAGCATTACCAGCTTCACTTATTACCAACCAGACTAACTTTATTTCTGTCATATATTTGAAGTTACTATTATGGTGATCTGTGTTTGCTTTAGTTGGGATCTCGACTTAATGTTAGTTTATTTCTCTTTTAGCAATTGCTTTTAGATAAATTTTGTGCATTGAGAAAGATAAAAAGCAGGGGTCTCATTTATAAAACTTAAAGTGAACGTAAGAGAAAAAATTGAAATTGGTGTATGCACTGCATGAATTTTCCATTTATAAAAAAAGCCTACCTGATAATTTGCGCAAGTGAAAAAAATTGACATACCGCCCTTTACACGGCCATATTCAACCATATATATTTCTCCCCTCAACCCGGGTCCTACTCACCCTGCTCTGTGCGGGACAATGTAGATTGTCTCAAAGCAGCTTTACAGAGATAAGCGTATAATTTAAGGTAACAGAGATTGTTTCGGCTTTATAGCAGAGTTAAGTTATTTCCATCTAAAGTTAGTTTTGATTGATTTGCTTCCGTCGCAACGATCAAGCAATGTAGCCGCTAAGACGACACCATTCTCTCTACACATACTTTAAACGCGAACCTGTGAGAAACACTGATGGCGTTCACATGCGCATTTAGAATTGGTTCTATAGTTATGTGCGTTTGAAAATACTCAGGTTTGGAATTCCCTACAAGCCAAGCCTAAACAAAGTACTTGTCTTTCCTTATAAATTTTGATAAAGAATTTTATTTTATTTTGTTGCTTTGGGGTAGGAACGCGAAACGAATTTTCCCGACAACGCCTTATCTGTATAGTGGTAGAGGGATCCTCCATAGGGAGAGACTAGTTGGCACTTCAGCACTGCGTTGTCATCGGTCCAGGCGAAGGTCCTTCGTCAGATCTGGATACGGCCTGGATCCGGCAGGCTGCAGGAAAACCTCGGGATAAACACAGACACTAAAATTAGCGTAGATGCCATTCTTCTCATGATGTAACGAGTACATCAGGATTTTTGGGAAGTGTTCCCGGTTCCGGCTGACCTAATATATGCAGCCTAACATTAAATTATAGAAGTCTATAATGTATTATGTGAAAGCTAGGTCAAAGAGATGTGTCTTTAATCTGGCTTTGAACTGACAGAGTGTGTCTGCTTCCCGGAAGGTAGGAAGACTGTTCCAGAGTTTTGGTGCTAAATAGGAAAAGGATCTACCGCCAGCAGTCGGTAAAATTATTTAACAGTATATTTGAAAATATACAGAATAATATATTGTAAGAACAATGGGTTGTACATTAATATTAATATTAATATTAGCTCAAATGATCTATTGGGAATTTTAATAATTAATCATGAATATGATTAATATGTTGTATGTTACAGTTACATTAATTTATCGCAGCTGAACTAGATTGATATATGAACGATTACCATAACGGGTTATGGTTCGTCATTAATACATCAATTGTTCTTATTTCAGCTCGAAGTTATGGGATAACTTTAATGGAATTAATTTAGTTATCAAACAATCTGTTTGTCCAGCAAACATATACGTAAGATTAACTTAACTCTCAAGGAAAATTATCCTTCTTACAAACACGAGAAAGAGTATCTTTTCCAGGCCTTGAAAAGACACTCTCGGTGTTTGTAGACTAAAATTAGGTTACTTAAATCGTAGCCTACCAAGATAAAGCATATAGCTAAGATCGAACATTTCAGGGACTAAGTAACATGGGCAACTAAATCAGAGTCAGTCAAGGGCATATGGAATTTAATAATTGGACCAATACATCGAACTAAAGAATATATCCAACTACACAATACACACGGATTATATGTCTATGTACATAAAATACAGTTAAGCAATACAAGATAACGAATAACAGTGAGAGAGAGTAAAATGATCAGAGTTAGAAAAAGATAGAATGCCAGAAAAGGATTAAGAGAGAGTGGATGAGAGAGAGAGAGAAGGGTGGGAGATGAGATCGGAAGTGAAAGCAAAATCTCTGCGATCAGAGATCGCAGTTGGCTATGGCAAAATCACACAGTAACCCTTAAGACACAACAAAGAAATCACATCATAAGTTCAATTCAATAATCGATACTTGCATGGCATATGGTTCTCTTTGTATGAGGTGTGTAGGACCGCAGGGTTCTGCGTGTCTTTAAAAGCAGCGCGAGTCGTCTGAGGGGAGGCGTGCGCGTGCGAGCGCGGGAGCTTCAAAGAGTCTCTTTCTTTGTGGTGAAGTTGCCGGGAATGATTCAGGCTAAGTTCATTCAGCTCGTGAATGAACAGAGGCGAAGAGGAAAACGAAACTAGACTATAGAAAAACATAAAAGAAATAAATAAAAAGAAAAGAGAAGCAGGCCGAAGCCGGTCCGGACTTGGGTTTTGGAGGAGGAAGGAGAGAGAGTGAAAAGGGTTTTCTGAGTCGGTCTTTTATGGACAATATGGGTTGACGCCTCTGTTCGCGCGAACAACCAATGAACGTCCAAAGGTCTGAAGCGGGAAAATGTCTTTGTCTCTGGGGCCACGCCCACTCGGATGAGTCATGAGGAGATGAGCTTTGAGCTGTTCGGCTCCCGAAATATGAAAAAGTGTAAAATAATGCATATTACTTCATTCTACTATCGAAATTCGACTCTGTTAGATTGAGAGAATTTCAACGATATCACACACGTCATATGAAGATTAAGAAAATCAAGTTACATAAGATATGCATATTTACAAGCATTTTAAAGTTCGTTACATGTCTAGAAATAAGATTTACCCAAAATGTGTTGTACCCTATAGGGTACAAATGGATATGAAGCTTGAGGAACTAAACACGGTACACACCTGATTTGTCTAACCTTATTACCAAAGTTTACCAGAATACACAAACTACACCACGTAAAAGAAAAATTATGAGATGGGAAATTACATGCATGTTTACATTTCTTCGGTGGTTATGCATATAGAAAATTTAGGATTTAAGTAGAAAATGTAGGATTTAAGTAGGAGTAAAGATTACCACGTTAATTCTGCTCCACTCCTAAAATGTCTGTTGCTGGGCATTCCATTAGGCAATAAAACACAGTTCAACACATGGGGGAAGGGATTGCCAGAGAATGTTAGTGAACCTTCTCTAACTAAAACACTATTGATTAAAGAATACATTTCAAAACCACACCTCTAGAAAATCATAATTATATGATCAAACAAATTACTAAAACATGCATACAGGAAGGTCAAACCCAAATCTGAGTTACATACATTAAAACTATATTTCTATAGGAGGATGTTTGTGTGTGTGTGTGTGTCTGTGTGTAGAAAGTTTCAAGTTTCGTTATCTCTCTGTGGTCCAGAGAGGGGAAAGGGGGGTTTGGAATGTCTCTGAGGTGACATTAGTGTCGTAAAAGTCAATTGGTTCCAGTCTTTATGGAGCCTGGCGTATGATTTGTAATTTCGAAGTCAGGAGGTTACAAGCTCTGATAAGCTTAGCAAAGAACGTTTTGGGCAGGAATGTGCTTAGAAAACACAGAGAGTCCGAATTTGTTAATTCAGAATCAAACGAACGAATGATTCAAATAGCCCAGTCGCTACAATATTGTGTTAATATATTACAATATATTGAATAATACATAAGGAATTGACACTTTTCACATATTGAAAACTGTGTGACAATATATTTACTAATATATCATAATGAATGTAATTTTATATTCAGTAATACACTTCATAATATATAGATGTATGCGATTAGATATAGAACTGCATGTATAATAAACATATTGCAGATATACTTACACATGCAGTATAAACACACATATAGAAATATATATTTCTTATATATTTTTTTTATTATTTACATTATAAATGTTTAATATTTTCAAGCTAGTAAACAAAAGCACAAGCACAGCGGCATGTACTTAACCAAGAGACTATCACTTTACTGAGGAGTGCACAGTCACTACTTTAAAATAGTAATTTTAGTATTATTGTTCTTTGGCCAATGATCAACTGAACCACAGGCTCTACTCTTCAGCACAAAATGGTCACCACAAAAACTCACACATACCAGAAAAACTTTTAAATTAAAAAATAATAGAATATTATACACTAACAGATCTCCCCCTATATTAATATTGAGCAAAACACATTAAATATCACTTAATTTTAACATTTGCTGTCCTTTAACAGCCAGAAGAAAAACAAGTTGGGAACTAGAAATCTGTTGTTACTCATTCCATGAATGTTTATATATATATATATATATATATATATATATATATATATACCCAGGGGGCAAAGGGGGTTTAGCAGACATGGGCTGCTGTAAAAGGTTGTCATATAAAAATGAAATCTATGATGTCTGAGGATCACAACCTGGGTGGCCAACCCGGTCAACAAGCTGCTGGAAACTTGTAATTAGGGTCAAAACAATGTTACCTCAAATTCGGCTTTAACTCCCAGAATCACCCAAACATGCTAAAACGGTTTAATTATATTCATGAATCGTGAGCCTTATCTCCCTGATACTTTATGCTAGAAACAAACTGAGCACACCTTTAGAAAGAGTGGAAGATAAGCTTTCATCTGATGCCTTGATTTTACATGTAATTAGAATGTAAAAGTTAACAATGCCTCTTAATTCATAGGTAGGCAAAAAAAAAAGAAAAAAATATTGAACATTCCATTTGTAATCGGTAGCATTCTTTTCCCTTTGTTGTTGTTACAATAAACAAATTACCATGTAAAGTTAACTTTTACTGGATGAAATCATATTTTGATCATTTTCACTAACCAGACAGTCCTCATGGCCCATAACACATTTAGAGGGAATTCAGTTTCAAGCCTATAATAGCCTGTCAATTCAAACAAGATCCAAGAAAGAAGTTTACCAAATAACTGGTGTTAATTGTATACTGCTCTGTTTCTGTGTACAGTATATCGTTTGCATATTTATGCAATATCAATTATTTGTATTGCAATGTCTATTTCTAATATTCTTTCACAAGTGGGATAGCTTTATTTATTCTATTGAAATAAAAAAAGGGATTTGAGGATTTTGGGTTAGGCTGGTTAGTGTTCAATCCTGGTGTTTGGAGTGTGAGACAAAGGTACTGACAACTAAATGCTGAAAGACTAAAACACACAGGAGTCATGTGTGGAGTAGGTTTAAAAGTATTTACTGATTAAAACTGTTACATTAAGTAGCAATTTGTACAAAAAAAACAAAAACAAAAACAAAAAAAACCCCGAAACAGACAAACTGATTACAATTCAGGGTGATAACTAATTTCTGTAATAATGTTTATACAATTTGTTTAGCTGTTTCGGCATCACCGCTGCTGTCGCTGCTCTAGTGTTTCAGCATGCTGTGTCCTGCTACATTTGGTTGCCAACCCCTAGCAACGGCATCCTATGTAGCATGGAGCAGTTCTTCTGACAACCTTTAACCAGAGATGGGCACAAATACATCAAAAAGTATTTAATTAAAATACAAGTAATTTGTACAAAAATATATTTTTTACAGTCTTCTGTAGTGTAAGTGTGGCGTAAGAGTCTAGAATATTGCAATATTATTGTTTAGTGCAGAAGATGCGCTTTTAACGTACATGTTGCCACATACTGTCATAATAAAATATAATTACGCATATAACACTATATTTGTATTATTTACACAAAAACTAGTTAACGCTGCTGTGAGGGTGTTTCTAATAGCGCGGCTGTGACAAAGTTGACAACTTTCTTTCTTCCGACTGCCATTATCTATTTTTTTACTCTTTTTGAAAGTTGTGAAAACACTGTTGTGGCGTTTTTCTTTTGCTATTTGAGTAAATTGGAACACAAAAATATATATTTAATGTAGTCTTTCATTCACTTCTATAGAAGTTAACCCAACTATGATGCCTTACACTTCTGAGACACCCAGAAATGTGAACAGGGTCAATAGGATGTGTCACATCACGTGATTTACTTGCCAAAAACTGTGATAGGCAATTTGGTAGTCCTATTTGTATTTTATGTCTATGGTCCTAGGGATAGTTCACCCAAAAAGGAAAATTAGCCCATGATTTACTTACCCTGACGTCATCCTAGGTGTATATTACTTTCTTCTTTCAGAAGAATACAATCAGAGTTATATTAAAAAGTGTCGTGGCTCTTCCAAGCTTTATAATGACAGTCAATGGGTATATTTTTCATCAAAGTGCATCTGTCCATCATAAAAGTGCATCTGTCCATCATAAAAGTGCATCTATCCATCATAAAAGTGCATCTATCCATCATAAAAGTGCATCTGTCCATCATAAAAGTGCATCTATCCATCATAAAAGTGCATCTATCCATCATAAAAGTGCATCTGTCCATCATAAAAGTGCATCTGTCCATCATAAAAGTGCATCTGTCCATCATAAAAGTGCATCTGTCCATCATAAAAGTGCATCTATCCATCATAAAAGTGCATCTATCCATCATAAAAGTGCATCTGTCCATCATAAAAGTGCATCTGTCCATCATAAAAGTGCATCTATCCATCATAAAAGTGCATCTATCCATCATAAAAGTGCATCTGTCCATCATAAAGGTGCATCTATCCATCAAAAGTGCATCTATCCATCATAAAAGTGCGTCTATCCATCATAAAAGTGCATCTATCCATCATAAAAGTGCATCTATCCATCATAAAAGTGCATCTGTCAATCATAAAAGTGCATCTATCCATCATAAAAGTGCATCTGTCCATCATAAAAGTGCATCTATCCATGATAAAAGTGCATGTGTCCATCATAAAAGTACGCCTCTATCAATCATAAAAGTGCATCTATCCATCATAAAAGTGCATCTGTCCATCATAAAAGTGCATGTGCCAATCATAAAAGTGCATCTATCCATAATAAAAGTGCATCTATCCATCATAGAAGTACATCTATGATAGACACACTTTTATGATAGATAGACACACTTTTATGATAGATAGACACACTTTTATGATGGATAGACACACTTTTATGATGGATAGATGCACTTTTATGATGGATAGACACTTTTATGATGGACAGATGCACTTTTATGATAGATAGACACACTTTTATGATAGATAGACACACTTTTATGATAGATAGACACTTTTATGATGGATAGACACTTTTATGATGGATAGACACACTTTTATGATGGACAGATGCACTTTTATGATGGATAGACACACTTTTATGATGGATAGATGCACTTTTATGATGGACAGGTGCACTTTTATGATGGATAGATGCACTTTTATGATGGATAGATGCACTTTTATGATGGACACATGCACTTTTATGATGGATAGATGCACTTTTATGATGGACAGATGCACTTTTATTTTAGTTTTAGTTTTATTTAAAGTTTGACAAGGCAGGATATTGAAAGACAAAACCCTGAAATGTATCAAACAGAACACATACTCAAAACAACCTTACCTAATTGAAATAAATTAAATAAATAAATAATAATAAATAAAACAACCAGGTAGAGTAAAAACAGATACACGGAAAACCTGGAATACATCAGGCATCATGCAAAAAACAAACTGTAAATTATTTATAAAACAGTTTAAGAGCACGTGGAATAAAAGAAAGTTCATGTCTTTTTGATTTACTCCTGGGCACAACAAACTCCCTATGCTGCCGTAGTAGGTAAGTAGGTCTTGGAGCCACAGACAGGAAACAATGCAGTGGTGATGAACTGTCCTTGAGTAGTTTTGTAAAAGTACGTATAGTGGCCTCGTCGCGCCTCTCACTCAGTGATGGGAGAGTAGAAGTTGGAACACATATTATCCGACAGCAACGTTTTTGGACCCTCTCTAGCTCATCAGAGAGACCTTTAGGTAGTCCACCCCATACTGGGCTAGCATACTCAAGGACTGGCCGTATAAATGTTAGATACACTTTCATTAAAACATCACAAGGGAGACCCGCATTTTTAGCAACACAGAGATAGTGTATTCTAGGACGCACCTTCGAAATCATGTACTTAATATGGGCATCCCATGACAGATCAGAAGAAATTTGGACTCCAAGCAGTTTAAAAGTGGAAACTCTGCCAATTGCATGTCCTGATATTACGGGAGAGGAAGGACAGGGACAGTTTTCATCTTTCCTGGCGCTTATGACCATGTCCACTGTCTTACCTCTATTCATTGCCAATGAAAATTCCTGTCCCCAATCCGCCACTGAATCCAAGGCCCTCTGAATGAATCCTGGTAGGGATCCCATAAAAAATTCAGTAATTGTTAAGTCATCAGCATATTTTACCGGAATTACTGAAGGAGGCAGAAAGGAATCCAAGCTGTTTATGGCAATGACAAAAAGCAGAGGGGATAGAAGACCACCCTGAGGAACACCAGCTGTAATTGGATAGGAGTTAGACACACAGGAGCCCCACTTC
Organism: Squalius cephalus; assembly: GCA_022829025.1. Lineage (NCBI taxonomy): Eukaryota > Metazoa > Chordata > Actinopteri > Cypriniformes > Leuciscidae > Squalius > Squalius cephalus. The sequence continues at coordinate 15,622,202 of CM040792.1, read as the reverse complement.
ACCTTTTGCTCTCTGTTACTCAGATAGCTCCTTACACTGAGCCAGAGCGGTCGTCTGACATTCATGTCAGCTAAAGCATAGAGCAGTTGACAATGATCAATTGTGTCAAAAGCTCGAGTAAAATCAACAAAAACAGCATGGATGTCCAATTTAGGATTGGCGTTAAGTGCATCATGCCAGGATTGCAAAATATGAATCAGAGCAGTATCAGTTGATCTGTTCACCATGAAGCCATGTTGTGATGGTTGAATTTTAGCAATTGTATCCTCTAGAATGGCATCTCTGAGGATTCCTTCATACACTTTTCCAACACAGCTGAGTAATGAAATCTGCCGGTAGTCTACTGGAAAACTAGGCTTTGTTTTTTTGGGAACAGCCTTGACCACAGCCTCCTTCCATTGTTTTGGGAAAATATTATTTTGCATGCACGTGTTAAAAATATCACATAGCACCGGTGCCAATTCCTCGTGAAAGGTCTTTAATATCCAAGGAGGAATGTCGTCAGGACCAGCAGCCTTTGCTGCCTTCACTTTGCGGAGTCTGACCTTAACTTGTCCAATACTCAAAGGAGGTATACTACAACTGGATAGCTTGCCGGCAACCTCTTCCTCAGATGGAGAAATATGACTCGCATAATCCCACACAGAAGCAAAGTGCTTTGCCAAGTTATCACACTCATATTGCATGATGTTATGATCCTGAGACACCACATCACTCTTATCTCCTTCCATCCCCATTAAAGCCTTCACAGACTTAAACCATTGTTTAGGCTTGGTGTTTTGCAGTTTCTCGACCTCATGTTTATAATATTGTTTCTTTGCATTCTTAATTTTTTTGGCAATAATTGTTTTTAGTTTACTGTAGGATGTTTTATTGCCAGAACAAAAGGCATGCTGTCTTTCTTTTATCAGATCTTTGATTTGTATAGTCATCCAAGGTTTATCATTATTTGTAATAGAAACTTTCTTAAATGGAATTGTTTTGTCTAAGATAGACTTGATCGTGGAAGTGAAGGCACTAACCTTAGCCTCGGGGTCCGTAGCCTCATGAATGTGAGAAAAATCAGAAGTATTCATGAGAAGGCCCAATTGCCTATTTGTTTCAGAAGTGCGTTTTCTACAAAAAATGTGCTTGACAGGCTTGGTGGGCCAGTTTCCAGCATTTAGCAGGATAGTCTCATGGTCAGAGGAGCCAACAGGAGGCGAATGCTCTGGTGACTCATACATGGAGGAAATGTTAGTAAAGATTGAGTCTAATTGACTGGTCTTCCTTGTTGCTCCAGCCACTATTTGTTTCAGACCATGTCTGCTACAGATGGTTTCAGACTTGTACTTATTTGTATCACCGAGTATGACAATTGCGGCCTGTTGGTAGTTGCATTCAATATTCCTAAGGCAGCAATCCAAGTACTGAGTGATTAGTGTGTCAGGATGTGCTGTTGTTGAAGATTTCGGAGGAAAATACAGCACAGCTGCGATAATACAACTTAATCCTCGAGGGAGACGACTGGGACGTAACCAGACCCACAATGCTTCATGTTTGTCGTCTTCTAGGTGAGTCAGTCGAATCTGAGTGATGTTTTCATCGACATACAAAGCGACTCCTCCTCCCCCACAGCCCTCACGATCCCGCCGATGTACTGTATATCCAGGCAGAGTTACAGTTGAGTCTGGGATATCAGCATTTAGCCAGGTCTCAGATACAGCAATAACTGCTGAGTTATTAGTCACAGCTATACTGTACAGCTCATCGCACTTGTAGCGTAAGGAGCGCACATTAGAAAGTAGAAAACCAGGCATGATTGGCCTTGATTTATGTTGGTTTATCTTAATGTAAATTAGGTTCTTAGAGTGGTAGCAACAGTCAGAAGTAAACAGACTTAGCTCAGTCAGCTTGCTCTTAACATCCACTGTGGTCCCACAGAAAGAAGGACGATTTCCAACAATTGTAGATATTGTGCGAATGTAATTTTTCCCAGCCTTCTTACCCCTTGGGCGAGATCTAAGTCGTAGAATCCCAGTTTGCTGCAAGATGGTTTTAACTTCAGGAGCCAAAGGGGATGAATATCTTTTCAAACTTTATTAAAAAATTTAAATTGTTCTTAAAACCGAGTTGTGTCATTATTAACTTGGGGAAAGACAGAGACAGTTACTTGAAAGGTTGCAGTGGAGAATTTTCATCCATCCAGCTGTAGTCGAGTAGGCCGCAATTTTCCTAGAATCCATCAAATATCTCCTCAGAGTAATTCCATCCAAATGTCCTGATGCCCAATTTAGGAATAAAATCACACTATAAGGTGATCTGTTCGTGCATTTCTAGACTTTGTTAAGTTAGTATTGTTTAAAAAGCTAAAAAAAGGTAAGTTCTGAGCAGCTCAAAATTCATGCGGCTGCCCTTAAAAGCGCCACCTAGTGATCTTTTATGATGGACAGATGCACTTTTATGATGGACAGATGCACTTTTATGATGGATAGATGCACTTTTATGATGGAGAGATGCACTTTTATGATGGACAGATGCACTTTTATGATGGATAGATGCACTTTAATGATGGATAGACGCACTTTTATGATGGACACATGCACTTTTATGATGGACAGATGCACTTTTATGATGGACAGATGCACTTTTATGATGGATAGATGCACTTTTATGATGGATAGACGCACTTTTATGATTGACATGCACTTTTATGATGGATAGATGCACTTTTATGATGGATAGATGCACCTTTATGATGGACAGATGCACTTTTATGATGGATAGATGCACTTTTATGATGGATAGATGCACTTTTATGATGGATAGATGCACTTTTATGATGGACAGATGCACTTTTATGATGGATAGACGCACTTTTATGATGGATAGATGCACTTTTATGATGGATAGACGCACTTTTATGATTGACACATGCACTTTTATGATGGATAGATGCACTTTTATGATGGACAGATGCACTTTTATGATGGACAGATGCACTTTTATGATGGATAGATGCACTTTTATAATAGATAGACGCACTTTTATGATGGACAGATGCACTTTTATGATGGATAGATGCACTTTTATGATGGATAGATGCACTTTAATGATGGATAGACGCACTTTTATGATGGACACATGCACTTTTATGATGGATAGATGCACTTTTATGATGGATAGATGCACCTTTATGATGGACAGATGCACTTTTATGATGGATAGATGCACTTTTATGATGGATAGATGCACTTTTATGATGGATAGATGCACTTTTATGATGGACAGATGCACTTTTATGATGGATAGACACACTTTTATGATGGATAGATGCACTTTTATGATGGATAGACGCACTTTTATGATGGACACATGCACTTTTATGATGGATAGATGCACTTTTATGATGGACAGATGCACTTTTATGATGGACAGATGCACTTTTATGATGGATAGATGCACTTTAATGATGGATAGACGCACTTTTATGATGGACACATGCACTTTTATGATGGACAGATGCACTTTTATGATGGACAGATGCACTTTTATGATGGATAGATGCACTTTTATGATGGATAGACGCACTTTTATGATTGACACATGCACTTTTATGATGGATAGATGCACTTTTATGATGGATAGATGCACCTTTATGATGGACAGATGCACTTTTATGATGGATAGATGCACTTTTATGATGGATAGATGCACTTTTATGATGGACAGATGCACTTTTATGATGGATAGACGCACTTTTATGATGGATAGATGCACTTTTATGATGGATAGACGCACTTTTATGATTGACACATGCACTTTTATGATGGATAGATGCACCTTTATGATGGACAGATGCACTTTTATGATGGATAGATGCACTTTTATGATGGATAGATGCACTTTTATGATGGACAGATGCACTTTTATGATGGACAGATGCACTTTGATGAAAAATATACCCATTGACTGTCATTATAAAGCTTGGAAGAGCCACGACACTTTTTAATATAACTCTGATTGTATTCTTCTGAAAGAAGAAAGTAATATACACCTAGGATGACGTCAGGGTAAGTAAATCATGGGCTAATTTTCCTTTTTGGGTGAACTATCCCTAGGACCATAGACATAAAATACAAATAGGACTACCAAATTGCCTATCACAGTTTTTGGCAAGTAAATCACGTGATGTGACACATCCTATTGACCCTGTTCACATTTCTGGGTGTCTCAGAAGTGTAAGGCATCATAGTTGGGTTAACTTCTATAGAAGTGAATGAAAGACTACATTAAATATATATTTTTGTGTTCCAATTTGCTCAAATAGCAAAAGAAAAACGCCACAACAGTGTTTTCACAACTTTCAAAAAGAGTAAAAAAATAGATAATGGCAGTCGGAAGAAAGAAAGTTGTCAACTTAGTCACAGCCGCGCTATTAGAAACACCCTCACAGCAGCGTTAACTAGTTTTTGTGTAAATAATACAAATATAGTGTTATATGCGTAATTATATTTTATTATGACAGTATGTGGCAACATGTACGTTAAAAGCGCATCTTCTGCACTAAACAATAATATTGCAATATTCTAGACTCTTACGCCACACTTACACTACAGAAGACTGTAAAAAATATATTTTTGTATTTTCAAATTACAAATTACTTGTATTTTAATTAAATACTTTTTGATGTATTTGTGCCCATCTCTGGTTAAAGGTTGTCAGAAGAACTGCTCCATGCTACATAGGATGCCGTTGCTAGGGGTTGGCAACCAAATGTAGCAGGACACAGCATGCTGAAACACTAGAGCAGCGACAGCAGCGGTGATGCCGAAACAGCTAAACAAATTGTATAAACATTATTACAGAAATTAGTTATCACCCTGAATTGTAATCAGTTTGTCTGTTTCGGGTTTTTTTTTGTTTTTGTTTTTGTTTTTTTTGTACAAATTGCTACTTAATGTAACAGTTTTAATCAGTAAATACTTTTAAACCTACTCCACACATGACTCCTGTGTGTTTTAGTCTTTCAGCATTTAGTTGTCAGTACCTTTGTCTCACACTCCAAACACCAGGATTGAACACTAACCAGCCTAACCCAAAATCCTCAAATCCCTTTTTTTATTTCAATAGAATAAATAAAGCTATCCCACTTGTGAAAGAATATTAGAAATAGACATTGCAATACAAATAATTGATATTGCATAAATATGCAAACGATATACTGTACACAGAAACAGAGCAGTATACAATTAACACCAGTTATTTGGTAAACTTCTTTCTTGGATCTTGTTTGAATTGACAGGCTATTATAGGCTTGAAACTGAATTCCCTCTAAATGTGTTATGGGCCATGAGGACTGTCTGGTTAGTGAAAATGATCAAAATATGATTTCATCCAGTAAAAGTTAACTTTACATGGTAATTTGTTTATTGTAACAACAACAAAGGGAAAAGAATGCTACCGATTACAAATGGAATGTTCAATTTTTTTTTCTTTTTTTTTTTGCCTACCTATGAATTAAGAGGCATTGTTAACTTTTACATTCTAATTACATGTACAATCAAGGCATCAGATGAAAGCTTATCTTCCACTCTTTCTAAAGGTGTGCTCAGTTTGTTTCTAGCATAAAGTATCAGGGAGATAACGAATCACGAATCATGAATATAATTAAACCGTTTTAGCATGTTTGGGTGATTCTGGGAGTTAAAGCCGAATTTGAGGTAACATTGTTTTGACCCTAATTACAAGTTTCCAGCAGCTTGTTGACCGAGTTGGCCACCCAGGTTGTGATCCTCAGACATCATAGATTTCATTTTTATATGACAACCTTTTACAGCAGCCCATGTCTGATTTCCTAAAAAACAGGTGTTTTGCCCCCTGGGTATATATATATATGTGTGTGTGTGTGTGTGTGAACATATATTCACATTTATATGGGAACATGTATGTGAAATATATGTACACAATAATACAAATATTTTATATGTATTAATATATAGCCATACATGGTCAATGCATATATTGCAGTATTCTGAAAAATATAAGCACTAGTTTCCAATTTATGGAAATATGTTATGCAATATATATCGCAATCTATTTTGCAGTATATTCCCTTATATTTTTGTTCCGTAAGGGCACCCACCCCTGTCCCCCCATGTGCCCGAGTCCCGGCCCGGCTGGAGATGCCCTCTGAACTCCCCTAAACTGATGGCCAAATATTCTGAGGAAACCAGAGCCAGTGTGAATCTGTGATCTCCTGTGAAACTCATCTGACTCTGTTCTCTCTTCACAGACGGAGCAGAAACACCATGAGCTCCTGCTTCCCTGTGATTCACAGCGGTACGTATCAATCACAGTACATTTATAGTAAAGTGATTTAAGATGTGTAGTTTAATGCTTTTCTTGGGTCAGACTATAGTTCTGATGTTTTCTGGGATTATAAAGGAACAAATCTGACCCAAGATCAGTGTTTAGACATTCAAGTCTGTGATGAAACAAGTTATCCCTGTCTGAAAATAACGGGCCCTATTTTAACGATCTGAAACGCAACTGTCAAAGCGCAAAGCGCAAGTAACTTTGTGGGTGGGTCTTGGCGCTGTTGCTATTTTCCCGGCAGGATAAATTACTCTTGCGCCAGGCGCAAATCTAAAATTGGATTGGTCTGAAGTAGCTTCATTACTCATAGGTGTGGTTTGGGCGTAACGTGAAATAAACCAATCAGAGCGTCATCTCACATTCCCTTTAAGAGCAGACGCGCTTTTTCTAAAGCGGATTCCTATTGTAACGGCGGATTTGCCAGGCGCGCGCCAGGAGCGGTTCACAGCCGAGGAGAGCAACGCTCTCGTCAGGGACGTTGGGGATGGAGAAACCCACCCAAACTTTGGTTAAAAAGGCGTATGATAATTTGGGTAAATGTGTAAGCTAGATGTATGCTTTTATAATAAATTGTCTATCTATCTATCTATCTATCTATCTATCATAATAATGTATGATTTGCAAAAATGAAAACTGCTGCTTCTGTGTAGATGAGAAAATCAAAGTGTATGCGCGTTGTGCACATGCTACATTGATTATGGCCAAGCATGCGCCCTTAAAATAGCATGTGAATAACATGCGCAACGCGCCACTGACTTTAAACAATTTTTTCCTGGTTAGTTGCGCAACTGTTTTCTAAACCTGCAAAATAGCATGAAGGAACGTTTGCGCCGGAACACGCTTCCTTTTTTGCGCTGAACCGCCCAGGGAGCGCAAGTTCATTCCCTAGTTTAGCGACGTGCTTCTGTGGAGGGAAAAGCGCGCTTTGCGCGGGTGCAAAATAGTAATGACACATGCGCCGGTGTACAAAGTCAATTGCGCTGGGTGCAAGATAGGGCCCAACATGTTGAGTTATGGTAACCTGAGGCTTAATATACAAGGTTTTTATATATATATATTAGGGCTGGGCGATATATCGCATGACATTGTTAGGCGCATCTCGTCAGTAAAGCCGGTTCCTTGATTAGTAGTAAATCGCCATCACCTGCTTTCAGATGGAGCGGTGTTAAATTAACACTCCTGGAAATGTATGAGTCCACACTCAAGAGTGTTAAAGTTAATGAGATAATTAAGTGATTAATTTAGTGATGATTGAGCATTATTGAAGACACCTGATGTTAACAAGCAGAATCAATGAAGGAGAAAATCTCAAATTGTAAGCCACCGTAATGGCGATGGGTGTTTGCTTTAGTTGGGCTCTTGACCCTTATACATTCACTTTAAATTTTGTTTGTCTGCTGTTATTGATTTATAACAGTCGAACGAACAAAGAAAAGTATGATTTGATAGTGTTGGTTATGTTTTGACATAATCATGTTGTGATCTGAAAAATGATCGTTTTTGAGATATTATTGAGATAGTTTGGTTTAACTTGTTAGCAGCAGCTCTGTGATTCTACAGCATGTGATTATCAGTATTTTTCTTATAATCCAAAATATTTAATAAACATTGTTCTGATCAAAACACTTTCAAATGAATTTATTTAGAAACACAGATATCAATAATCAGCCTGTGAATCTCAACAATGGTGACAATAATAAAGCATGTTGCAGTGGCTGCCACCAATCACAACTCATTAATGGCTCCCATCATGCATTGCGGTATGAATAAATTATGATCTGAATTGTCTATGTAATTTACTTTTCCTAATTGAATATTCTGCTCGTCACCATTGTTGAGATTCAAAGACTGAATCTTGACGTCTGTGTGTGCCTAAAAGTACTTTTTTTTTTTAAATCAACTTTTAAGAAATTCTTTTAGTTAGGGAAAGTTAGGGAATTTTTTTTTTTGCCAATCTGCAAAAAAAAATCTTACCAATAGCTTTTTTTACCATGTGTTCCTATAGGTGTCTAGTAACACCTCCCAATTTATCCACGGCCAAATCCTCGGGGAAACGCCTGGAGAGGCAATCAAAGTTGGGGTGCCCAGACAGCCTGGGTAAAAATAATGATTTTTTTTTTCTTTTCTTTTTTTCAATATTACCTTTTGAGATGTCTAACTAGGGGTTTTTAGGGGTGCCGAATCTATCCCAGCCATTAGTTTTGAGTAAAAATGACTCCAAGTCCATACTAAAACCACATAAAAATGGTTTTATTGAACAATTACAAAACAAAACTTACTAAATCAGTTTAAGGCGAGACACTACAGGTGAAGAGAGTCAAATTTTTAACTAGCAGATATCACCATGAAACTTTCCCAGTTGATTACCTATATTAAGAAATCACTGGAATCACTGGTGTTTCTGACGTCACAAACTACCTCAAGCCTGGTTCACACGGGACGATTTTAAAATTGTCGGCCGATTTTCCAAACCTGAGAGACCCCACACACGGCGATAAAAAATCACGGGTCTAACAGTTTTGGTCGTACAGTGTGTGGTGCGCAGCCATACTGCAAAATCAACACATCACACACGAACCGATTTGACTCCCAAGCATTCCCAGGTCAGACGGGAAATCTCGCAAAATCCCTCGAGATCAAACGTAATTTAATACTGTGCTTATGAGGATACTCGACAAAGTGAACATTTTGGCATACTTTTGTGTGTTTTTGTCTATTCAAGCGTGAAAGAGAACTCAATGCGGCTGCGCGCTGTCTGAGGCGGCATTCAGTGCGCATGAGTCCTGTGTGTGTGTGTTCATCACACAGAGAGGAAATTTACAGACAGCGCGCCGCCAGTACAGATTTAAGTTATTTTTTGCGTTTTATCGCGCTTGAATTGTTTCTTAGCACTTGAATGAATGATATCGTGATAAAATACTATAGTGTAGAGCAGCCAATGGATGAAAGAAAGATCTACACGCCACAGTCCACAGGCTGCGTGCACGTTTGTCCCCGGGGGACACCACACACGAGGAGAAATCGGGCCAAAACAATCCAACATGTTGGATATCCCCGATTTGAGATCGGAGCGGTCCCGAAGTCCTTCCGAGCAGACGAGAGCAGTCTTAACACACCACACACGGCAGGAATATCTGATCAGATTATTTTACGATAATCGGAGCATCCTTAAGATTGTTGGAAGGGGTGAATCGGGGCTAAATCGGCCTAATTATCCTGCCGTGTGAACCAGGCTTTAAAGACACATCTTACGATGTCAGAAAGATCCGGAAGGCCCTCCCGGAGAGATACCACAAATACCTGATCTTCCTACACAGCTTCTCTGGCTACGATACCGTATCAGCAATTTCTGGGTTTAGCAAACCAACTTTGCTCACCAAGCTCTGCAAGACTGACAAAGCAGAGGGGGCCATGGATGTGTTCAATGACATCAGAGCCAAGAAAAGTGACATCATCAAAGCTGGCTGCGAACTGTTCAAGCTCATCCTGCAGAAATCCACCTGAAGATTTGAAAGACTTAAGATTTGATATCATCAGCAAGCGGGTCGCAGCCGGGAGCATCAAGCCTGAGAAACTGCCTCCGACTACAGGAGCTGCACCACAGAACTCTCTGCGGGCATATCTCCAAACCAGAGATCGGCTACTGCTACAAAGTCCATCACTGGATGTCCTTGAGTATGGATGGAAACAAGGAGAACAAGGTTATGCACCAGTCCCTACAACAGATCCCATTGCACTGCACTACCTTCTGAAGTTTGTCAGCTGCAACTGTGCAGGGGACTGTGACACTCTCAGGTGCTGCTGTAAAAAGCAAGGAGTCAAGCGTATTTCTGTTTGTGGGAACCAGCCAGATGATAACAGGAGTGAGTGAGATGTAGGGGAGTTGGATGAGGTTTGTTAAATTTTAAGGCGAGACACGGCAGGCATAAACATCGTGTTTTTTTTACTGTTCAATTTTTAGATTTTTGGATATTTGTCTTCAATAACATTTGTCTTCTTTCAGACTTGTGGTGAAAAAAAGTCCGAAATACACATTTAGGTCTTTATTTTACTACACTTTGTCTGTTTGCGTCTGTAGATTTCTCACAAATTCAACAAAAGTTGGCGTTCTTAAAGGGGGGTTGAAATGCTATTTCATGCATACTGAGTTTTTTACACTGTTAAAGAGTTGGATTCCCATGCTAAACATGGACAAAGTTTCAAAAATTAAGTTGTACGTTTGTTCCGGTTTGTCACAAGTTTCGGAAAGTTTTTTTCGAGTATGGGGATGTGTGACGTCAGATGTAGCGGAATTTCCTTATATGGGTCCTAGGGCACTTCTCACTCGTAGACCAGAGAGAGAAGAGAGCGATAGCAGTACCTCATCAAAGCGCTATGCTCGGCTTTTGGGAGTCAATGTCACCAAAGAAGTGGGTTTTTGGTTGCCAGGGCAAGACAACCCTGCACAGATTCCCAAAGAACCCGGCGTTAAGGGAACAGTGGATGGAGTTTGTTTTTCCAGAGCATCAACGGAGGTTGTGCAAGACTGTTTGTTCCCTGAATTTCGACGATGATTGTTTTATAAACAAAGCCTAGATCGACGGATTTGCAGATCGTCTAATGCTTAAGGATCGAGCAGTCACAATGATAAAGGTTCGCGGTCGTGCATTGGAACCGGGCGGTGAGTAACTGCTTCTATTGTCTCTGTGTGTTGTCGTTTGCTCGGCGCGTTAGCACAGCTTTAGCTCCGCCCACACGGCCCGCCTCCAGCCGCTCGTTTTTTTCCGGAAAGACTCGGTACAGCCTATCTTTCTTTTATAAATATAATAAAACTAAAGACTTTTTGGAGATATGAAGGATGCAATACTACTCTATAGGTACTCAAGATTAACAGGAGATTGAGTGAAAATGAGCATTAACCCCCCCTTTAATCAACATGCTGCTCCGCAATCTCTGCCGTCACCCTGTCATCACACACACCGTTAGGAAGCTCTCTCTCTCCTGTACAATGCTGTCGGATCCAAATATGGTCATTTCCTTTTTATCAGCAACCAATCATGAGAGTAAAACGGCTGAATGCGCAATCTCATTGGCTGATGATAAATCTTTAAAGCCCGTTTTCTCAAAATGACCTTTCTCTCATACTCCAAGTCTGAAATCTCCACTTCAGTAACACCTATATACACCAAACTTCCCAGTCTTGTACCTAGTTATATTATGAAGACATATACAGAGGGATTTGTAAATATATTATTCCTAGCCTGATTTATATAACATTTTATTCCAAAAAACATGGCGAAAATCCTTTTTTTAAGGCCATTGACAGTATTTTCGGATTTACAGGATAACAAAAGTAGATATCCATAAATCCCTCTGTAATTTTTCCCATCTAATATGTGAACACAATGAAAAAAATATTTTTAACCTGGCTTAATCCAATACTCAGACTGCAAATTAGTGCATATTTAATTAGATATTGCCTAATTTGCATATTTAAACATTAAATTACAGAAAACTTGTAATACATTTTTTTCTCATCTTAATATAGGTAATCAACTGGGAAAGTTTCATGGTGATATCTGCTAGTTAAAAATTCGACTCTATTCACCTGTAGTGTCTCGCCTTAAACCGATTTAGTAAGTTTTGTTTTGTAATTGTTCAATAAAACCATTTTTATGTGGTTTTAGTATGGACTTGGAGTCATTTTTACTCAAAACTAATGGCTGGGATAGATTCGGCACCCCTAAAAACCCCTAGTTAGACATCTCAAAAGGTAATATTGAAAAAAAGAAAAGAAAAAAAAAATCATTATTTTTACCCAGGCCGTCTGGGCACCCCAACTTTGATTGCCTCTCCAGGCGTTTCCCCGAGGATTTGGCCCGTGGATAAATTGGGAGGTGTTACTAGACACCTATAGGAACACATGGTAAAAAAAGCTATTGGTAAGAATTTTTTTTGCAGATTGGCAAAAAAAATTCCTAACTTTCCCTAACTACTTAATTAAAGGTAGGGAAGGTAATCCTGTTCAGAAACATTTTTTTTATACTGGGTGAAATGGTCCTTCCATTCTGATAGTAGTCAATACATTATGTGTTCAGAAAAAGGAATGAAAAAAATCTGACCTCTGTAGCAGCTGTAGGACAGTAAAAACTCTGACCAATCACTGCCATTCGGTGTGAATGTAAAGAACCAATCAGATGCCTTCATGTCTCGTGCCCGAGCACCACTGCGTGCACAGCCCTGTGTGTACTCATCACATGTCACCGTTCCCGGAAATATTCAGCTCACTACACCGAGTAAGCAGGAGTTTGCGGCACAATGGCTGAGAAAATGCAGCAAAAAGTACCAATGCCAGCTTTGCTACTTTGCTAAACTACTTCCTCGGACCCTGCCCGCACTCTTGAACGACCTCCTCTGCTTCGCCCTCGACCCCGGACCTGTCCTCGAACCGACGATGCGGTACTTGTCACCGGAGTGTAACGTTAGTCCTCATCAGAGTCAACAATGTTTTCATCATGGAAACTCTTACATGCAAAACACCGTATATGTTATGAATCTTACACGAAATTCACCTTCATCACAGTGTAACTGATGGTAATGGAAAAACGTGTATCAATGCAACCTAGCTTTGCCTTATAAATATAGCTCGTTACCTATAGCCTAAATATAGCTCGTTACCGAATCAAACAAAATATATTTTAAACTTTACCAGTATCGATATGCTAGCTTGATAGTGAGTACTAAAAGCCATCATATTTGTTTATATTCATAGTGATAAAGTTCGGTATTTTATTACATGTGATTCTGACATGATGTCACTGCATGCACTGCGCTCCTTCCTCTCCACTCGTCTCAGGTAAATAATAAATGCGTCTTCAGCTGAGCCTGAGCGTTTGGCGTCGCGCGTTCATGTGTTTTGGGGGCGTGGCTTTAGAAGGAGCCCAGAAGGGAGGGGGTGGAGTGAATGGAAATAATGAGCTGTGTTTACAACAGTCGTGAGAGGTCTACAGACACTCGATTTTTATACTTTCTTTTTCAGAGTACTTACATTTTAATTATGTATTGGTATATAAAGACAGTTTAAACAAATTTGGAATGGTTTTTTTTTTAGAAAAATCTTACCTACCCTAGCTTTAATCACTTAATTATCTCATTAACTTCAACACTCTTGAGTGTGGACTCATACACTCCCAGGAGTGTTAATTTAACACTGGAGTTTTTGCTGTGTACAAAGAGCCGTAGTTAACTGACAAGCTGAGCCATATCGCATTAATTATCGCTAGCGATACGTCCACGATATTGATGCGATATGGCATACCTGTCAAGTTTTGGATTTGAAAATAAGGGAAATTTTTCGGCGCCCACCGCGAAAGCCGAGCTCCTGGAGGCGGAGCTATAGAGTCAAGCGGTAGTGCTGATTTCCAGCAAAAGACAGAAATATGATCCAGTTGTACTTGCATGAATGGGGTATTTTATCACTGGGACCGCTCCATGTTTTAATAGCAAACGATTTGCAAATCCAGCGTCGACCTGGGCCTTGTTAATAAAACATTCGTCACTGAAATGACCAGAACACACAACCGCACTTGCTACACTCCGTTGCTGCCACGGAAAAACAAACTGCATCCACTGTTCCTGTAACACTGGGTTCTTTGGAAAGCTGAACACGGTAAGCTTTCCCTCACATCCAAATACACACTTTTTTGGAGACATTCTTGAACAAATCCTATGCAGCACTGGCTGCCGATGATTTCCTGTTGAAGCGCGTTGATGTGCGCGGTCTCGCCCTCCTCTGGTCAACGTGTGCGCGGGCGCACTTTTCCGAGAGAAATGCTCATATAAGGAGTTCCACTCTCATCTACGTCATTAGATCCACGATCGAAAAAAAAACAGCCGAAACTTGTACCAACCCGGAAGTAAGATTTTCGGCACAGAAATTCTCCGTTATTCGTCCAAAATATTTTTTTTAAACTTTGACCATGTTTGGCACGAGAATCCATCTCTTTAACACCGTAAACAACTCTGAATACATGAAACACCATTGTACCCCTCCTTTAAGTGTTAGATAAAACAAGTCATTTACCAAAAAAAAAAAGGAATTTATTGCCAATCCACTTTCACAATTGTGTATTTTGAACACTGCATTGTAACGGCAGACACTCCTAATTAATGCACAATGATGCATTTACAAGTTAATCACCAAATTGACCTTTATAAAAGTCCACATTGTAATTGCAGATGAAAGGATAATATCAAATAAATATTGTAATTGTAAAATTGCTTCACTTTCATCTGCAGTTTTTTTTTTTTTTTTTTTTATCAGGTTGTGCCACAAAAAAGCAGTGTTTCATGCATATGAGTTTGTATACTGCACATTTTGGCAAATTAAATAAATCATCCAAATATGCCATGCACACATTTAGTATATACTTTGGAAATAGTAAGAATAGGATGTTAAAAGGACAGTCTCTAAGAATTATGGGTAAGAGTCAGTAAAAATCACTCATGGCCATAGAAACGATGGGCCTGATCAAATACTCCACACTTGTGATCTTGGCCACTTGAGAGCAAGTACACACGACAGTAAGTGTGCAAGACTGTCCCGTGTCTTAAAAATGCCAAATTGCAGTGTCCTAAACCCACACTGTCTCGTATACTGCTTTTATTTGAGGATACGCGTGTCACATCATGTTCAGGAACTCGCATGCCTCGAACTCATGAGAAGTTGAGGAAAACATTCCACTTAAAGGACAATTCCGGTGAAAAATGAACCAAGGGGTAATTAACACATGGTTACCGAGTCAATTGTTCCCTGGGATGCGTTTTCATGAAAATCCAATGTAAAGAGTTTTATCTCTAAAAACAGATTAGCTCATAACACTAGTACAGTATATGGGGCCACGAATAAGTAAAAGTAAATCGCTAGTTAATACCACTAACACGGCTCAAAATAGCCTTACACTAACAAGGTAGCATAATGAGGGTCCCTACATGCAAACCGAAGCATTGAGAACTTTGTAAGTGTACAGACAGTTCGTTGCACGGCGTTCGTGACTCGACTAGTCGAGACTGTTTTCAAGATGCCTGCTGCCTGTAAACGCGTAATGTACTGTCTTTATAAAGTATCTTCTTCTTAAACTGTCTGTACACTTACAAAGTTCTCAATGCTTCGGTACAAACAAAAATACCGACTTTATTCCACTATTCAATTCCTTCTCTCTGGGCCTCGTAGTGTTTTTGCGTAGCGCGTCTGTGTTGCACGTCACCACGTAGGCTCACAATTGGCCGAAGCAGGTCATGTGTGTGATGCGTGATGACGTGCAACACAGACGCGCTACGCAAAAACACTACGAGGCCCAGAGAGAAGGAATTGAATAGTGGAATAAAGTCGGTATTTTTGTTTGTTTTTGCGCACAAAAAGTATTGTCGTCGCTTGATATACTTAAGATTGAGCCACTGGAGTCACTTGGACTATTTTAACGATGTTTTTAATAACTATTCTGGGTCGGCGAGTTTCGGTCACTCTGGAAGCCTATGGAAGAGTCAGAATTCTGTCAGATTTCATCAAAAATATCTTAATTTGTGTTCCGAAGATGAACGAAAGACTTACATGGTTGGAACAACATGAGGGTGAGTAATTACTGACAGAATTTTCATTTTTGGGTGAACTAACCCTTTAATGATATAAGTAAAAAATATAATAAATATGTAATATAGTAGGCCTACACATAATTAGCAAAATACTCTATCTTTTTTCTAGCCAAAATAACGTGCTATATATCATGGTCATTAAAGGGCTTTCCTGAGGTAAATGTTATGTGACAATTGTTCTCCAGCTGTTATATCGACCTTTGCGCGGTTGAAAAACACTGATTGGTCGATATTATGTATGAAGAATATACATTTAGGTAAGTTGCGTGAGAAAATGGATGTGTAGTGAGAGCGTGTGAAAAGTGACAATTGTATGAGGCGCCACGGAGGATTTAAATCAAACTTCGCGACGCTTATCAATACATACATAACACAATACAATTATAAATTACTCGCATATACATTTATTGGATGTTCAAAATACATATATGAAATACTCGTGCACACTAATATGAAATCCATACCAATACATATTATGTTAGTAATAAATGCTTGTGAATAACTTGCATATAGGCTACATATAAACTTGACGCACGCATACACCTATAAATACTTATAAACTTCCATGCATATACACCTATAAACACTAGTCTCGCACATACATATACACTGGCAGCACGCAGACACACCTATAAACACTCGTACTACACATAAACTCGATGCGCGCATACACATCCATAAAACACTCGCACATAAATAAAACGTGGATGCATGCTTTAGTTGTGTAGGCTATGCGAGTATTTATAGGTGTATGCTTGCGTCAAGTTTATATGCAATATTCAAAAGTGTATAGGCCTATGCATTCATTACTAACATTGATGAATTTCATATTTGTCACAAAACAGCACAGAACAAACTGGTAAGTTGCAATGATGTTTATTAACACTGGGAACAGTCACGGCAGGTGAGTTTGAAGAGATATGAATAACGGTTGCAGAGTTTATGGATGATATGGATCTGACTGAGTCTCTTATCTGTTTCAGGATTGTAGATGACAAGATGGGGTTTGATGACGGCAGCAGGATGGCAGACGAAGACGGAGGATCCAGAGGACTGGCTGAAGGCAGGTAAGTCGATGAAGGTAAGTAGGGGTTTTGCATAAGCAGGAGTATAGAAGAGTCAGTAAGTTGAGTAGGTATCAACGAGACCTGACAAGGGACTGAGGGAACTGGAGGTGAATATAAGGAGTGCGGGAAGTGGCAGGAGATTGATGACAGGTGGTGAAGACAGGTGCAGGTGATTAGTATTTCCCGGGGATGCTGATCGGGTGGGCGGAGTGTAGAGAGCTGGCGCTGACGCTGATGTATCCGTGACAATATTAGTGTGCACGTGTATTTCATATGTATTTTAAACATCCAATAGTATA
Source organism: Squalius cephalus (assembly GCA_022829025.1). Classification (NCBI taxonomy): domain Eukaryota; kingdom Metazoa; phylum Chordata; class Actinopteri; order Cypriniformes; family Leuciscidae; genus Squalius; species Squalius cephalus. Next base: position 15,604,849 of record CM040792.1, on the reverse strand, counting down.
GCCTACATGTATGCGGGTAATTTATAGGTGTATATGCACGTGTGTTATGTATGTATTGATAAGCGAAGTTTGATTTAAATCCTACGTGGCGCCTCATACAATTGCGTGAGTCTCACGGTCAGTCGCTATAACCTCCTCACCCACAGGAAATCGATAAAACCCTACACCTTTTGCTGTATATCTGGCAGCGCAACCCCAAACACAACACGTTTTCATCATCGTTTCAACTTTGATCAACAACAATGTTTTTAACTATGTAACTGTTGCAGTCGCCGACTGCATCTCTTCAGTTAGTCAGTGGAAGCCGCTCGCGTTCTGCCACCTGGAAGTTACTCAGCGCCTATTGTTTACAAACATTCTGAAAAGGCCTATTAGGCACGCTGATTTTCTGATTCATATTTTTTAGATGTACATCATTGCTTACGTTGCCCATGTTATACCAAATTCTGTGACTGTTTAGGTGCCGTATTAACCCAATCCTGACCCTATAGTCACTACAGCGCCCACTACGGTCACAGGATTTGGCACAGCACCCACTACTGGTGGAAACCTGGCAATGGATCAAGTTGCATTGTGGTCTATGGATCTGCCTGAAGTGTACATGTTGAGTAGTTCCCTAAGCGCTTACCCTTAGGGGAATCCCCGCCACCATTTTAAAGTGCGTTCAACTTTGTGAAGTGGACGAGAGAAGTTTATGTGGACAGATTGATTCTGACAGAGGGAGCGAGTCACTTCAAGCAGCTCTATATCCCACAATTCAACTTGACTGTGACGTCACAGCAGATCGCACTTAACTGAGAGTGTAGAGTGAAGAGAATAAAGATGTGGAGTTGAACGCAGCCATGGTGTCTAACCAGCCGTGAGCCTCATAGTCACTTGAGGATTGGAGGGAGTCAGTGGGCGTGGCCACATCTTAAAATAATAAAAGTGAAACAATGGTCCTACACCAAGAACTAACGATTATGCTCCACACCAACAGGCGATAATGTTTTGTTTATCATAAGTTAATAAACGGCCACTTTAAATGCTTGAGCTCCCATTTTGATTGGCTTTCGATGTTTTTATCATTCAGTTGCTGGAAAAATATTGTTCTGAAAGGGATTCCAACAATATTGTTTCTCTGTGTCGTTACCATTGTTGTTGTGGTGTGGATTCTGCTATTCCATTAGGATTATAATTATAATTATAATACCGTATGGTATAGTTATCTTGGTGTGAACAAGTGTGTGTGTGATGACCCTCAGAGACTGATTCGATCAATTCACCTGCCAGTATCATGATAATTACACACACACCTCAAACATGAAGGCGGCCATTTTAACTTTATGAAAGTTGGGCTGTGTTTGAAATCGCCCCCTATACTCTTAAATAGGGTTCTATTTGAGGGAACAGCCATTTGTAGTGGTGTCTGAAACCATAGCGGACGTTATCGAGTGCACAATATTTTGCACGTTATTCAATCCCACAATGCACCGCAATAACGAGTGTACAACTATAGAGACAGAGCGCATTTAGGCCACGCCCACACCCAGGGGGAAAACAAACCAACCGTCCCCATTGACTTTGCATTGCGAGAGGCTGCCTCCTTGTCATTTCTTGCTTCTAACAAGAGACAGAAAAATGCCTAAAAGCTGCTGTGTGACAAGGTGTACAGCAAACCAGCTAAGGCAGGGGTTCCCAACCTTTTTTGTGCCAGGGACCAGCATATTCATATAAAAAATTCCAGGGACCAGTTGTCAATTTTAAGATGCATCGTTTGGAACATATCACTGTGTAAAACAGTAACAGCCTATCATTTATTTGCATAATGAACTAGATGGCAACAAAGGCTACTTGTATGAATATACCAATCTTTTTAAACTTTCAGACCAGTTCACAAAATATTTCCCTTTACTGCCATACAATTAGGTCTACTTCAAAAGCAACTCACACAGCACTCATTCACTAGCAGGTGGCAGTAATGGCAAATTGTATGAAAATACGGTTACCAGTCCATTTCACCTGACAAATCTCTCCAGAACCACTAAAGACAATCACTTCAACAGCAACTTAGTGTTTTCACACACCAACAGGTGACAACAAAGGCTAATTGTATGAAAATAAGTGCCAGTTTCAACAATCAGACAGTTTCAGAATACAATAGCAAACACATAACTTAGTGATTTCAGCCAATCATTTTTAAAAGTATAAAATTAGAGATTAAACTTTAACCTTTAACAAAAAATACCAAATCAGACCAATGAGAACAAAACTATTTTAATGTGAGCATGAACTGCTTATTGATATTACTATTTGTAGCTGTGCACAAGACAAGCTGTTCTTCCTGAGCATCCTTAAAAAACATATGCATTCAAAACAATGCACAAAAATTCCAGGATACAATAAAACGAAATTTAAAAAGGTCTGCTTTACAAATATGAACGAAAACCAGCTTACAGTTTTTCACCACAAATAATACACAACGGATTTGGCGCCACGGAATCGCCTGTTGTCATAAATCCATACCTAATGTATGAGGTATCGTATTTATGAAGCGTGACTTTTTCTCTCTCGCTATTTTCGAGTTGGTCATCGCCTTTCCTTTTACCAGAACTGTCCGCAATGAATTAGCCATTGAAAAAAATATCGCGGCCCGCTCATCTCTCCACTTCCCTGTTACTTCATTTGCAGCGCGCTTTTTTGCAGTCCGTTCAGATATGACGCGTTGCTAAGCAATCGCAAGGCGCTCAAAGAAACACATTTTAATCTATTTATTGTTTAGGTTTTGGATTAAATAACATGACGTCATAGCACTTAAAAAAGCATATAAAAAATAAAATTATTATTATTATAAAAAAAGAAAAAAGAAAAAAAGAAACATTATTCTGGGAATATTTCAAGGCCCGGTACTAACGGGTCCACGGACCGGCACCGGTCCGGGGACCGGGGGTTGGGAATCACTGAGCTAAGGAACCCAGAAATAAGTTTTCATAAGCTGTCGACCCCAAAAAACGAGTGTTTAGGACATAAAAGTGGATACAGGCAGTTGAGACAGAGCGTCACGTGTCTCATTACTCTGAGAACTAACGTGTATGCCCGCTGGAGGAGACCGTAATCGGCAACACAGGATAGTTTATCTTACAGAAATATAATATATAAAACAGACATTTGGATATTTGACTCACCAGTGACCAAATGTTTAACTTACTGCACACGTAGTGTATTTTTAGTGCATACTGAGTGTCAGGATCCCACAATTTACCCATTTGTTCCAGCCTGTATCCACTTTTATGTCCTCAAACGCTCGTTTTTTGGGGTCGACAGCTTATGAAAACTTATTTCTGGGTTTCTTAGCTTGTTTGCTGTACACCTTGTCACACATCAGCTTTTAGGCATTTTTCTGTCTTTTTTTAGAAGCAAGAAATGACAAGGAGGCAGCCTCTCGCAATGCAAAGTCAATCGGGACGGTTGGTTTGTTTTCCCCCTGGGTGGGCATGGTCTTCAGATTATGACGCGTTGCGCTCTGTCTCTATAGTGTAATCCATATGTCTATACTATGTTAAGCGTCTTTAATGCTGTGCTGAGTTTGATGGTTATGGTCCTCTCTGGTATCAGAGCGTGTCATTACTTGGGAAAACTGGGTATTAAGTGACCGTATTGTGACGTTCATGGGTGTCGTACTGTACCTTCTCAGCGGTGTGTTTGATGAGGGCGAGTCGGGCGTGTAGTTCGCCGGGAAGCGGGTCAACAGCGGCGTTCAGGTGTGTGCTGGTCAGCGCTGGAGAGAAATCTAACACACACACACGTGCCTCACTGTCTGAGACGCTGAACGCCTGCGGGGAATGAACAGGGACAGCGATGAGAGGCGCTGACGTCACTGGATTGACCGGAAGAGTGCGTCTCAGTCGCTCCATTGCTGCGTTCCAGTCCACTTTTAGACACGCACTTGCGAACTTCCCTAAGCACTTCCCCTCGGGGGAATCCCTGCCGCCATTTTAAAGTGCGTTCCACTTCGTGAAGTGGACGAGGGAAGTTTATATGGACAGACCCTCGTTCCCTCGATTTTGACCGAGGGAACGAGTCTGCTTCAAATGTACACTTCAGGCACCTATATGTCCCACAATGCAACACGATTGTGACGTCACCACATATCTCGTCTAATCACCACCACACAGACAACTCTATGATATATTAATTATAATTTTTTTAAATTTAAAACAACCCAAACACACCTATAAACATTTGGATGCTGCATTAAACAAATTCTTAAAGGGAAAAAAATGTAAATAATAAATCAACTCCACAGCTGATTCCAAGTGATCAAGGGCTTAGGACGTTCCAGTTCAGCCCATTGCAGTTTCCGCCAGTAGTGGGCACTCGCAATGACGTACATCCGAGTGAACGAGACGAAGGGAAGTTAGCAAGTGAAGGGCATATGGCGAGCGGATAATGCCTTTTCTAAGTCTACCCTGAAGAAGGCGAAGGAGCAGTCTACCCTTCCGTCGCCGCGTCAGTCCGTGTCTATTTTTGAATGGGATTGATAGAGACGTCAGACGACAGACCGGCGGCGACGTCACGGCGGCGTCACAGTAGTAACGTATACCTTACGGCGACGTGGCGATGGCGTACGTGAGAAATGTATAAAAAATCATAACGTCTGAACCAGGCACGTCGCCTAATAAGACGCCTGATACACACGTCGTCCCTCAGTACGTCGCCTAATAAGACGCCTGATACACACGTCGTCCCAATCTAATGTTATTTTTCCGATGTTGATAACGAAAAGTGAATAGCATGAGTAAGATTGGATTTGCAATAGGCTATATCGGGAGACATGATTTTTGTTTTGTTTTGTAGGAAGCTTTTCTTTAAAGTGAATTTTTGTTTAATATTAAAGCCTCATAATTTTAAATTTGTCATCACCCAATTGCTTGGATTTAATAAAAAAAGAAGCGAATATTCCATAAACAGGCTCTAACTTGTTGGTCTTTCTACAGCAGTGTTTCAATAAATGGTCTATCTTTTCTAGACAGAAAAGTTAACAACAAAGTAATAAAAATCTTTTATTTGCAAAATCTATCCCTGCCTCCAGATACAAATGGTCCCCCTTGTATGAAAATATTAATTGGAATAGAGCATGGAGTAACCCACATACATTTTTAATTACAAACAAATTAAAAGAAATATAATTTATTATCCCTGTAACAAGATTATCTCTAAATTTATAGCCTACCGTAGACGAAAAATGCAGCTTTTGCTTTATGGAAACGGAAACGTTAGACCATTTATTCTATAATTGCTCACATAGCTCTTCTCTGTGGAATGATATAGCCTACAATGTTTCATTAATGGCAACAACAATGTTTCAACAACTTGGCTCAAACATAGCCTACATTTATCTAATTTTGATATCTTCTTTTACTTTTCTGACTCAAATTTCTCTGTACAATATATAGTCAACTTAATCATTTTGCTTGGAAAAATTCTTTATTCTTAAATCGAAGTTTATGAAAAACTACGGTGACGCATTGCTGCCACATACATATAATTTTTTCCACTCAATTATGTCGTAATAACGAGATCTTATGTCGTTTTAACGACACATTTTCTTGGCCTTATAAGGACGTGTGTAGTCATGTACAAAATATGCCTTTATCCACATAAAATTGATAGCCAATCATGTCTTTATCATACGTTCAAAAAGCTGAAGAAATAGCAGCCCCCAACGGACATTCATGTTAAAAGATCAAATTCTGTACACACCTTATTAATAGCAGATGAGCCCAGAATACGAACATTGTGTTTAATTCATAGACTGTAAAAAATAGGTTTAATTGCATATTAGGCTAAGCATAAAAAAAAGCTTAATGTGGCTTAATAGGCTACTTCAGTGATAAAGATCAAATGCTGTACACACCTTATTAATAAACCATAATATCCTACAGAAAAGCATATGAGCCCAGAATATGAACGCAATACATTTAATTATACGTTAAGCGTTTTCCGATAGAAACCCATATTATAAAGAAAATAAAGGTGTCTCTTAACGTTTCTTTCTATGGGAGGATGGCATTGCGGTGCACAGCAAATCCTTTAAATGGTATTCAATGCAAAACAAAAATGAAAAATAAAAGTAGCCAATAAAATAAACAAATTATTGTGGCATTAATTAGCCCACAAACAATATTTATTTTAAAGACTAAACGAATTTGTTTAAAGAAAAAAAAACAGCATTGGGCGTTTATCTGTAGCGTGTTTCAGCCGCCCTTTTCAAACTGGCGCAATAAAATGCAACAGAATTTGATTTGTTAAACATGAAGGACTTATCAGTCTGGCATGGCCGCTCGCTCTAACGTCAACCTAGATAAATGTTCGCTATTATTAAGCGCATGTCCGAGTGTTTGTGCGGAGTGTGGAGCGCGCACTGCATGGCACACATGGACGCACCGGTGCCATCACTCGCATTTTCCTATCAACTGTGGAAACAACTTAAATACTCCATTTCTGGTCATACAGAAAATAATAATACATCAGTCGCAACTTTATTTGTGTAAACTCTCAACAACAAGAAAACGTTGTGCTTTTGTAAAATAAAAGAAAACGAACGCGCTTTCATGATCTCTGTGAATTGGAGCGCATCTAAAAAATGAACCGAAAAACAGTTAGCCTCACAAACATGAGAAATATAACTATCTATATAAAGTTTATAAATAAAATAAAAATGTCCACCAACGAAAAAAAATCCAATCGAAAGCAAATACGGTAGGCTACCTTCTGATTATGTGATCCTGTCCGTATGAAAGGTGCATTCATTAGCCTACTTTTGCCGGTGCTTTGCGGCAAGTTTTATGCGCTTGAGCGCGGAATAGCCATATATACACCCAGGATTGAACATAAACGTGTGATTAGTCCTAATTGCTTAAATAAATTACTACTAGTCTAGAAAAATCCTTTAGTCTATGGCAACTCTACACTGTAAAAAATTTGCTGTAGTTTTTGCAGCTGTTTGCCAGTAACTTACTGTAGATTTAAATTTATGTTATTTACTGGCAACAGTTTGTTCAAAGTTAAATGAACATTAAACATTAACAAGTCTTTGTCTTTAAAGAATAAAATTATAAAATAACAATCTAATGCAAAGCATTCTGGGAACCAGAAATCTTCATCAACCTTTTTCTGTTTTTTTCCTTCAGATTTTGGTTCCCAGAATGCTTTGCATGAGGATGTTATTTTAGTTTTATTCTGTAAAGATAAAGACTTGTTAATGTTTAATGTTCATTTAATTTTGAACAAAATGTTGCCAGTAAATAACATCAATTTAAATCTACAGTAAATTACTGGCAAGTAGCTGCCAGTAATACTGTAATTTCTACAGATTTTTCTAACAGTGTAATCAATAGCCTACATTTAATATTTGACATTATTTAATTAGTAATTTTATCAAGCTCTTTACATTAAATTAGTTGAGTTAGCATAATTAGTTCATGAACAAATAAAATAATAAAATAAAGTTTAAATTATACCGGTAACATTTCTATAGCATTGCTTATTCCACCATACAAAGGACTGTTTATAAGGTGACAATCCGTTATACATGTGAAGATTGTATATGGCTGTATCTTGAAGATTTTTGTATTGTATCTTCTGTTATAAAGATGAAGATTGACATTTCGTTAATTAAACAAAATAAGAACACAATGTTGTAAAAAATAAACAACTTAGGCTATGTTCTGTTAGATGTGTTTTGACTACTTTTTGTTTAATTATCTATAGGTAATGAAGATATAGCCTATTAACAAAAATAAATCTTAGGCTATATATAATTAATATATTATATAAAAAAAACTTATAGGCCTATATAAAATATATTTTTAAAAAGGGCCTCATTGATTCATTTTGCCTGATTGGGGGCTGTTACTATTTGCATAAGCTTTTTGAACGTAGAAGTGTGAAAAAGGATAGGCTGTCAATTTTATGTGGATTATAAAGGCAAAAAAAAAAAAAAGATGTCGTGACATCTCGTTATTACGAGAAAAATATGTCGTTTTAACGACATAAGATCACGTTATTACGAGAAAAGATGACGTTAAAACGACATAAGATCTCGTTATTACAACATAATTGAGGGGAAACAATAATATGTATGTGGCAGCAGCTATGCGTCACCGTACTGCTCTTGATGTAAAGTGTAACAATTATCGTCAGTTATCCTCTTCCGCCCTCTGTTGGCATTTGTACATAATATACATATGTTATTGTTTATATATTTCTTCATGTATTTTAATAGTGTTGTTAAATAAAATAAAATAATTAATTACTTTTAATACCCTACTTTATTTGAACCAATTATATTGCCTCATTTGTAATTATGTATTTAAGTCATACTAAAGGCTATTGTTCACTTCAGATCTATCTTTATGACCAAAAAATATATAGCCTAAATAAATAGTCGACACTGACAGCCCTAGTCTTGAACATTTGACCATGAACCTACATTGTTTTGCATTTTGTGACTAAACGACTATTTCCCTGTCTTATTTTTTCATTGTTGATTTCTTGAAAATAATAGGCTATTAAAATACTGTCACCTTCTCCTGTAAACAATATCGTGAATAGTTTCATATTGTGTATTCGCCCATTATGGTCAACTGTGTAAATTAAAATTATTACCACCTTCAAAAGTAAAAACTCAGACTGACACATTCCAGAATATTATGTTTATAGATTACAATTAATGAATTTATCTGTTCAACTTTAAAGTTGTTGTTAATAATTGTGCAAAAAGTTGTGACTTTGATGGTGTATAATTTGCATAGCCCTCATATCCAGTAGAAAGTGAGTGAATTTATCATTATATAAAATAAAAATAAATTTAAAAAAAAAGAAAAAATAAATATAGAAACAAATAAATAAATATATTTTACATATTTATAAAAAATCTAATTATATATATATATATATATAGAAATTCTAAAATAAATATATACATATATTTATTTTTTAATATAAAAATAAATGTTTATTTCTATATATATATATATATATATATATATATATATATATATAAACATTTATTTTATATTAAAAATAAACATGTATATAATTATTTTAGAATTTATAATAAATATTGAGACAAATATATACATATTTTACATATTTATTTAAAAAATATAATAATTTATATATATATATATTAGGGCTGTCAAAGTTAGCGCGTTAATAACGCGTTAACGCAAAATCATATTAACGGCACTAATTTTTTTAACGGGCGATTAACGCAGCGCGTATTTTCTGTTTGACCCATGGCCCAACCCCTAGTTGGAGAAATGGAGATACACAGTGTTGGCAACTTAGCGACATTGCAGACCCCTTTAGCAATTTTTTTCCCTTCAACAAAGCGCCCAAACCTTATTTAGTTTCTGAGAATCTACCGGTACCGCCGGTACTGCTCTCTCAGCACGCGCGCGCGCCTCTCTCTATCTCACTCTCTCTCTCTCTGCGTCTCGCGCGGAGGAGCAGCGCTTTAATTCAGTTAAATACAGATATTATATTGCTTCTCTAATTTTACAAATATAGCCGAAATCAGAGCACGGATATTGTCTTTATCTTATGTGTATTTGATTTCACCAGACGACGGCTCGATTATCAGAATTTTTGTGCAGATTAACGTCTTGGAAGGGAGAGCTGGTTATGTTCATTGGGTCGCGTTTCAGTCACCATTTCAAATTCATTCCGTTGTTTGAAAAAAGAAACAGTAAAATATAGCCTACCAATGAAAACAGTTTTATTGAGAATTTAGCTTCATCAAAATGGGCACAGAGAGAGACAAACTACAATGTAATAATAAATGCTAAATGTACATTTAGCATTTTCAGAAGAGCTGCCCTGTCATGCAAAAATCTAAACTTTTTGTGTTAGTAAATTGCTTAGTGCAAAAAAAGAGAAGTAATGGGAACCTGGTATTTCTTTGTTCTTTCTACATGTGTCTAATAGATATGAACAAGTTCTTTGAAAAACATCTATGACCTTTGAAACATGTCTCGTCTTCATGCTATATTGACTATGGTTTCAATAATAAACATGCATAAAGCATCTATATTTATCCATGCCCACGTTGATTAGAGTATTACAAACTTGAAAAGTATTAATTTAAGGTATATTTATAACAAATAAAAAATGTGTGATTAAATGCGATTAATCGCGAGTTAACTCATGACAAACATGCGATTAATCGCGATTAAAATTTTTAATCGATTGACAGCCCTAATATATATATAAATTTAAATTATGAAATAAATACAGAAATACAATTTTATTTTCATTCATAATTATAAATATCAATATAGAAATATGTATGTATTTTGATGTTTTCTAAGGTGTTCATCAGTGACCTGTTGTAAGCTGTGCTCCTGTTGTCTGAGCCGCTCCACCTGTGCATGAATGCTGCGCAGTCTGGCCTGATGTTCGGCCTCCACCTGTCTGGCCTCTCTCAGCGCTCGCTCTCCCTCCTCGAAGCGCTCGGACGCCAGCTGCACACACACGAGAGCAAATGCGTCAGAGTCACATGATCAGGTGTGTCTCACGCTGAACGCAGCGCTTCAGTCATTAGGCTTGTTTGAGATGAGCAAAATCTGCGCAGAATCGATCACCGGTGATCAGCGCGAGATGCATGCCGGTTAGAAATGTGTCCGAGTACGGTCCGCCTTGCTCTGATGTCATGCTGACGTATGTCAAAAATCTCTCGCGAGTGCAAGGCGCACCTGTCGGATTCTGCAGTCGCGCGCAGTTGCTCTCCACCGACTGCGCTGATCAAAAGCATGATGGGAAACGACTTGCTGACGACACAGCTTGATGTTCATTGGTTTAAACAATCGTGATGTATTGCTTTTATTTAAAATGTTTGATTTTAAAACTCTGATATCATGTTTTATGTGTACGTTATGTGGTAATATTCCCAAACTACCTCAGTGCGATCTCTATGGGTTATGCAATGTAATTTTTATTTAAAAAAAAAGAAGAAAAAAAAAACAAGAAAAAAGACTGATAAACATGTATTTGGAATGGAATTAAATAAGTAGGCTACTTTGGGTGTCTTGTTCATTATATTTATTTTCATATAAAAGCAACAGAACTTAAATTCCATTCAGTTTATTGGCAACACTGTGCACGAGCGTGAATCCAGTGAATCCCGCGATTATCCATCTTTGATCTCACAGGTGTCAGATCCACTACGAGAAGAGAGAACTGTCCGGCTTGCCTGCGCTTTTTTCACTCCTCCTCTCACTGCAGCCGCCTACTCTCGCACACATTTCAGGCGAGGCGAGGCGCATCTCAAACAAGCCTATTACCTTACTGAACGCCTCCACTTCCTGAGCGCGTTTTGAGCCGCAGGGCCGTGGCGCAGCGTCGGCGCTGTGGTGGGGCATTCGAGGGCCGTGCCCCCCCTAGCGGTTATTGATGCCCCTCCTACCCATACCTGTCAACCCTCCCGTTTTTCCCGGGATTCTCCCGTATTTTACCTTACTATCCCGCTATCATCCCGTTTAAATATTTTCACGAATTTCTCCCGTATTTTTAATCTTTCTATAAAAATATTTTTAAAAAATCCCACTGGGCGCAAACCAGTTAAGCAGAAATCCCGCCCTGCAGCTTATTTCATTGGTTAAGGTTACAATGACGGGTAGTTTTAGGGATCAGTGTTTGGTGTATTCAAACAGCAGTTTGTTTGACAGGCGATCTGACCAATCATAGTAGATTAACATGAGGATTTGAACTTGAAAAACGGAGTGTAGGCAACAAACGTCTTTCCATGGTCAAAACAACATTCCTTTTTATATTCATTCATGTTTATTTGATGCTATAAATTAACTAGAAGGTAGAGATGATTGGTTCACGAGCAGCTTTAACTGAGGCTCTACAGCGATCTGTCCGACACATTCAAGAGCCACAAAACGGTATTGTTTACATTTCTTTAAAAAATGACCAAATTTGAAAGTTGAAATGTTTGAAATTACCAAATGAGACTTTGTTTCATATCAAAAGCTGGTCTGTCCTGTCTGCCAGCGAGTTGTTAACGTTAGTGTCCTCTGAAGTAGTTTGGGTAATAAAAAAATTTGCACGAAGAAGAACAGCAGAGATGGCATTGGAGACTATGTATGTAATGTAGTATGTATGTAATACAGAGATTATGTATTTATTTATGTTAATATCTGCGCAATTAATGTGTAGTAATATCTGCATTTGTGTATACTTGGCTGCCTGTAAGATATTGTTAATGAAAAATTCATTATTCTTGTGTTCATTCATTTAAACTTGTTGATTTCATTTGACTGTGTGTAAAAGCATCTGACCATATACTTCTGTGAGGGTTTTCTAACAGCTGAAGAAGGGACAGGAAGACAGGGTAGTAAAACTTACACCTGGGCACGAGAAAGGATCCGGCCAGGAGAATACAGGGGTCGTTTAACAATAGCAGGAGGCAATAGCAGGAGGCAATTTAGGTCATAAATGAAGGCCTTTTGAGTTATCAAGAATCAAAGAAACAGTGTGACCTGCTCAGGGGGGTAGAAAACCAGTCCAGGCCAGTTGAAGATAGGGGGTATCTTTTGGAAAGTTACAGAAAACTAAGTAGGTGTGGTCAAGATGTTAGAAACCTGTATAAAATGTCTCAGTTTTATTATGTTTTCAGGATTTTTGCTTACAAGCTGGGTGGCTGCGGCTCTGTAATGAATCCTCAGTGAATAAAGCCTTTCCTTCTTTATTACAATTTTGCCTCTTGAATGTTTCTTACACCTGTTGATGCTGTTTTTCCCGGTGAGATAAAAATTGCTATTACAGCTGGTGTCAGAAGTTAGGATCCTGTGCGGACGCTTCTTCTCCTGGCCCTGAGAACGGATTGACGGGAAAGTGCACAACCTCGGCAGCAACAGGCGGCCGTCTCATACCTCGACGGTTTGAGATAGAAACTCAACAGATTACGGGAGAGAGAGCCAATACCGCATTCAGGGCCAGTGGAGGAAGCTCCCACCAGGAACATAAAGAATCCGCGGATTGCGGGAGAAACAGAAAAAAGCATCTCTGGGTAAGACACGGCAAATTGTTTTATTGAAGTTGAGTGTAATTTGATAATTGTGAGTGAACATGAACCATGTTGGCTGGGTTTTGCTTTTTGGTACGAGCGAGAGGTGAGTCAGTTAATCACAAATTTTTATGGGGAGAAATTGATCTGACAAAGCAGACCAGTTTCTGCCTCACTTAGCTCGTTAGTGGACAGAGGATCCACTGGTGATTCAGAGAAATCACAGCTGCTGAGATGATTACGTTCTACTCGAAATTTATGTAAACCTTAGAGAAAGTTTAAAACAGGATTAAGAAGTTTCTGGGTGATTGTGTTCTACTCGAAGTTTTACCACATTGAATTGAGTCAAGCGAATAAGCGCACGTGGGGGAACTTTGAGTGGAACGTAATTACAAGACCAGGTTGAATTAATCAAGTAAAAAGAATTGAGCGAGCGAATAAGCGCACGTGAGAAAACTTTGAGTGGAACGTAAACAAGCAGAGGTCCGTCCGATCTCGGAGTAAAAGATCGGGTCTGTCAAAGACGTTTGACAGATTCTGTAAGACACGTGTCGAATTGTGAAATCCAGAAAAGAGGAACTCAGCCAGGATGGGGTCATCTAACAGTAAACTAGATCATTTTTATACACCAATTTTCTGTCAAATGAGAAATAATTATGGTGGTAAATGTATGACTGAAATACAGAAACTGATCAAATATCATGATTTCCCTGAAGCGGGAACGTTGAGTAAAATAAGACTGAATGTCGTGAAAGAGTCAGTGGAATAGAATGCAGGGAAACGGAGAGGCTGTTGTGAGTGTGTCAAGCATGTGTGTAAAACTGTGAACAGACAGTAGTTTGTTGAACTGAAGAAGGTAGGGAAAGATAGAATGTTTTTCCTGATGGAAATTATAAACAGAGAATTGTTGGATTGCAGATAAAAGAGAACAGATGCAGAAGGAACTATAGGGCAAGATAGAGTTCATGGAACAATTTATGAACGCCTGTTAAGTCAAATTAAGTTAAAAATGGTATGAAAAGTGAGTTTTTTAGATAAAAATAAGGCATTGAGTATGATTAACAGGGATTAACATGATATAAAGATGAACAAAAGTTTTATTAAGCAGAATGGGAAACAATTTTATTTTACTGGTAAAATAGTGATGTCTAGAGAATTTTCATAACAAGAGTTGAAGGAGCAAGCAGCTATAATGGCTGCCTGTGCGATTTAGGGATTGAGAGATGAGTAATATGATATTTAGTTTTTTGTGAAACAGCAGAGATAAGTGGGACCGAGAAAATGATAATATTAAGTTGAATCTGCAGCCTAACCATTTGATAGAGGAATACTGTTTCAACACAGTTTTAATGAAATTGATGGCATATAGTACAAATGTTTATACTTTATGAAAAGTCCTGAAACAAACAGTAGGACAGAAGTGAGCAAATGCTGTAAGCAGCTGTGCTCTGAAGCTTTGACTTCAAAGAAATGTGAAGTTTAGAAAGAAAATGTTTAGTGAAAACCCCTTAGAATATGTTGAGTGATTTTCGTTGCAACTTATGAAAATTAATGTGCTGCCAATAATAATGATGAAGAGTATGATTTGGCTATTGGGATTGAATCCACACTGGTGGACTGTAAAAGAATACAGAGAACTGCTTATCAGTGGCTCTGTTTACATTCCTGATGGGGACACACTGCTTCAAGGGTGTGCAGTAAGTTGGAGCTGTTTGCAAGCTCAATGATCAAACTATAGGTAAAGAGAGTGTTTTAATTGTGGTCAGTGGGCCATTTAGCCCGTAATTGTAAATGGACACTCAGAAAAGAAAGTGATAACGTGAAAGTGACGTGTATTGATGTGGGTTTTTGAAAATAGAACAGTATTTAAATGACGATATTAAAGTTTTCGTCTGAGAAAGAACTAAGAATGTGAACGCAGTGCTAAAGAAAGTGAAAAGAACGTGCAAGGGAGAAAAGAAAGTTAAAGGAAAGTTAATAGATGGAAGTCGTAAGAAGATTGAAGATTAAAAGAAGGTTGAAAGATTTAAGTCTTAAGGGAATCCTTTTAAAGGAAAGAGCTAGTGAATTGATGAATGCAGATTGATGTAAAATTAATTACAGATAATAACAAGTTGCAAAATATTCTAAAAGTACCGTTAACTAAAAGGATGATTGTGTTTTTAATGGAATACTTTAAAAGGGTTTAGATGATATAGAGAGACTAATCTGACAGATTATTTACAATGATAAATGCAAAAAATGCATCACAAGCGGAGAGTGCTAGCCTCCTCAAAGTTAGTGTGAATCCTAATTGCAGATTGATAAACTCCTAGAAAAAAAAAAACATTGAAGTAATTGAGAACTTGACAACTAAAATTGAGATGAAATGCGAAACGTTATTAAGAACTAGAATAATTATTATTCTTTCTTTAAGATAAAATAAGCAGAAGCAGTATTACTGGATTAAGAGTTGCTAAATGTAAAATGTGTGTCTGATTAAACAAACAGTTTGTTAGTGTTTTGAACGTGGAGGAATAGTATTGACCATGAAAGAACTAGGAGCTGATGTTTTGCTTTAAAAAGATAAGCGTGTGATTGGCTGAAACAGTTTGCTTATCTGAATCTGGTGTGTGCTGTGGCTGAAACGTCCAGTGCGACAGAGACACGATCTGAGAGGAAATTTGTAATGTGATGTCTAAATTCCCTGATGTGGGCAAAAGACAAATGTAAAATATGGTTGTTTGAAAAATACATGTAAATTCTGGCAAAGATGCCTTACCGCTGGGCTAAAGTTAAAATATGGTAGATAAAGATTTTAGAAGAGAAATGCAGTGTACCAGTCCTGAATGCCTCAGAGTCTCTCTCATTCAATGTCAGCTGTAAGCTGTTGTCTGAGCCTGTGCAAGGCACATTGTTTTAGTTGAAAACCATAGACATGGATGTTAAAAGAAATCATGCTACAAGGCAGTTCAGATTTCATACATTTAAAGGGAAATTTGTAAATGTTTTAAAAGTAAAACTGAATGACTGTAAAGAAGTCTTAAACGATAGAAGTGACATTTTTGACTAGTTTAGGACCAGTAACTTTGTCTCATTTAGTCTCCACCATGCAGGGCCGATGGCTCCGGCCACAGATGTAACAGTACACTGAATGGACGTTGTGATAACTAAATTCACTGAGTGTAAGCTCAGTATTGCGATTTTGCTGATTTGAAGATGTTTAAAATATTTAAGTGATTAAATACTGTTGTTATTAACCTGTCTCCCTGTGTTAACACTATTAGGCAGTCCGAATGGCTCTGGTGACTCTTGAGTGTGCCTTTCCTAAGCTCCAGAACTGATTATGTTGAAGAAAATGGTCAAAGATTCTGTTATGGGGAGGAGCGGTTACCAGTGTGCAACGAAGTGATATCACTCAAAGACGGGTAAGATTCTCTAGGGCCAGAGGTCAACCTAAGACAGAGGGTCACGCCGACACTGGGTATCTGCAGAATGGCGGTGTTTTATGTGAGTTGGGTATGAGAGTGGCGCTGATTGACTGAGTGGCCACCAGCATCAGCAGATCATTGAGAGGCCAGATGGGCTGTGAGGAGTTACGGCATGTCTGACCCAGAAAATGTGAGTTCCTCTATATACCACTTGCAAGAAACCGCATTCATTGTATGGCTTGTTTTTCATTATGACAAGTGTTTGCAACCATGCCAGGGGACAACACCCTGATGAAGATTATAGATAAAGAGCTGATGGGAATGGTATGGAAGTAAAATAATGTCAAATGTTTTTGAAACAAAAAGCCTGTTGAATTGCACTACTTGAAAAAAAATAGGCATTGCATTAACCATGCTTGCATTTTAATGCATTGTATTTTTAGGGCTTGCATTTTTATGGGCTGAAATTCAACATGGTTGAATATTTAAGCTGTGAATATTTCAATTAAAAATATTTCAAACACATTTTCATTATTAAAAATTCAATAATCTATATTCACCTTTCATATTTCACTTCCAAAATATTCAAACTGTTTAAAAATACAACCTATAATATTCAACAGGCAATTTTCGGTCCATTTTATTTCGCTTTGAAAATTCGCTTCCACAAATTCGGTGGTTCAAATTCGACAGAAAATATTACGTTGACATCCATGAACTGCAGGAAGAGCAGTAGATTACCGAGCGTACTCTCCATCTGCTGTTAGTCGGCTTCACCAGCAGGTGGTGCAAAAGCTCGTGTTGTTGACGAAGACAGAGCAACAGTTAGAGCAAGCCATTCATTCATAAAACTCATTTAACAGCAATGCAAGTGTATTTGTGATTATTATGACGGCGGTTTTATGTTAAATTCAGTGTCTTCACAGTTACTTTCCCTGTGTAGCCTACAAGCATCTTTCTCTACCGTGAACAAGATTATAATGTTATTCCCCGATGCGGATATACAGATCCAATATTACATTTTTGAGGTTGACATATATTTCTCTTGGTTGTTTAGTTGCCTTAACTTTATATTGTGGCGATGTGCTGCACGCAAGCTATTAGGGTTTCCCTCAATACTTAAGGATTCACCAGCTGGACATATAAAACGCTTAACGTATAGCTTAATGGACTAATTACAGTGATATAAAAGACCAAACTCGTTTAATGCTGAGCGTTTCCCAGTGATCGACTGGCATAAAGTTGGCTTGACGTTGGACATTCGCACATTTAGGGACCGTCTCTAAAGTGTATACGACTTTACACGTTTCTAACTTCAATAGCATTTGAATAGAACGACTTACAGTCAAAAACCAACTATAAAGTGTTCATGTAGTGTCAGGCATAATGCGCACCCTTTGGATTTTTTATATTTATTCAATTAAAGTTTGCTATTGAAGTTAGAAACGTGTATGCCAGTGTTTTATGCAACTTTTGAGACGGTCCCTAAATGTGCGAATGTCCAATGTCAAGCCAATTTTACATTTATTAGGCTACATTTAGTCATTTATTTAGCAGACGCTTTTATCCAAAGCGATTTACAGTTAAACTAACAATAGGAGGACAACAATATGCAAGTGCTATCTCTTCCCAGTTTAAGCTAATGCAATACACGTAGGCATAGCCTACTATACTATAGCCTACTGTAGAGAGAGAAGAGAAGAGAAGAGAAGAGAAGAGAAGAGAAGAGAAGAGAAGAGAAGAGAAGAGAAGAGAAGAGAGAAAGTGTTGATTTTATGCCAGTATATCACGAAACGCTCTGCATGAAACTTTGCGCGTTACGTTCATATTCTTAGTCCATCGAGCCTATATAGTAGCCTACAGCCTACATCCCCAATAAGGTGCGAGTTTGGTCTTTTATATCACTGTATTAGTCCATAAACTACGTTAAGCGTTTTGTCCCGACAGAAGGGGAATCCTCGAGTGTGAGGTATTGAGGGAAACCGATTATAATCCTGTTCATAGGTAGAGAAAGCTGATGACATGTAGGCTACACAGGGAAAGTGACAATGAAGTTATTGAATGAAACATAAACACAGCTTTTGTGTCTTTATCATCTTTTCCGCATATACTGACACAGATAATCATTTTCATTTTATGAATGAATGGCTTGCTCTAACTGTTGCTGGTCTTCGTCAACAACACGCGCTTTTGCACCACCTGCTGGTGAGGTCGAGTAACAGCAGATGAGGAGTATCTCGGTAATCTACTGCTCTTCCTGCAGTTCATGGATGTCAACGTAATATTTTCTGTCGAATTTGAACCACCGAATTTGTGGAAGCGAATTTTCAAAGTGAAATAAAATGGACCGAAAATTGCCTGTTGAATATTATAGGTTGTATTTTTAAACAGTTTGAATATTTTGGAAGTGAAATATGAAAGGTGAATATGGATTATTGAATTTTTAATAATAAAAATGTGTTTGAAATGTTTTTAATTGAAATATTCACAGCTTAAATATTCAACCATGTTGAATTTCAGCCCATAAAAATGCAAGCCCTAAAATACAATGCATTAAAATGCAAGCATGGTTAATGCAATGCCTATTTTTTTTCAAGTAGTGCAATTCAACAGGCTTTTTGTTTCAAAAACATTTGACATTATTTTACTTCCATAGAATGGGCTTTCAAGAGCCAGCTGAGACCATGAGGTGATTGTCATTATTTGTTGTGGAGACAGTAACAAAACTTAATTTATGTCAGGAACATGATGATGGTTGCCTTATGGGCAAGGGGAAAAAATTATGGAAATGTTGATATTGAAATAATATGCCAATAAGATGGTTTTAACTCCTGAAGGTCGTTAGACATGGTGGTGGCTAAAGGTGAAGACAGCTTTTGTAGATTCAAGAAAAGTCTGGATAAAGGTTAATGGTCAAAGGTTATTGAAATGAATTTATTATTAGATTTTGTCTAAATTACAGTCTTAGGAGGCTGTTGAAAAGATTATTTGTTTTATAGTGAGAGAGACTGCTTGAGTGAAGGAACGGATGGTATTCTGTCAGTCTTTCTGTTATCGGCATGCTAAAGCAAGAAGAAGCAAAATAATGATAATGAATCAAAACAACCCAGCTGACTTTTCTAAGAGAAAATGAATAATGAACAAACGGGCTTTGAAACTGGTAAAGAGACCATGTAAAATTAGATAAAAGCTACAGGAAAATGAGAAGTTTAAAATCTTATTTAAAATTCAATTATGTTTAGAGTTAGAATCAAAGATATGAATATGAGAAAATGAGCAGTTAATAGTCAGGTGTGTGTGTGTGTGTGTTGGATGGTGACAGCATTGTATGTTTTATAAGTGTTGATTCATGTTTGGTATGTGTTAGTTCAGGGGAGCTATTCTGTCCCTATAGTGTGTATATTGTGTCATTAACCTCTGGAATGAGAGTTTTATCACTACAGATGGGTTAAGGCAAATGACAAATTTGAAAGAAATTTGGACATCAAGCTCTGTAGATTATTGTGAACAGAGAGAGAATGTTGTTTGACTGATACTGACCAAGTCTGTACACGACGACCTGACCTGATAGAAACAATTGATGACTTTGACACTGGAGGATGTTTGTAGATGACTGACTTAAGGGACTAAACAAAAGGCCTGAAAAGCAGTGAGACTCAGGGCCAGTGCCCTTCAAATTATTAGATAAGAAGATGAGATTGTGGTTTACGTAATGTTTTGTTTCAGAGGCAGAGAAAGATGTCTGGGGGAAATTTGGCTGAAGGACAACATTTGGGTTAGTGTTGAAAACTTTGTTTACCCAAACACCATTGTTAAATTGCTGCATGAGTCATGTATCATGCATCAAAAGGGGGATGGTAACAATTACCATACCAAGGGGTTCAAATTTGATGAATGGAATTGCAGCAGGACAATAAATG
Organism: Squalius cephalus; assembly: GCA_022829025.1. Lineage (NCBI taxonomy): Eukaryota > Metazoa > Chordata > Actinopteri > Cypriniformes > Leuciscidae > Squalius > Squalius cephalus. The sequence continues at coordinate 15,584,462 of CM040792.1, read as the reverse complement.
TTGGGAGGACACTGCGTTTAACTGGGTAAAAGCCCTGTAAGAAGTCATTTTTCTCCGTAACAAAATTGCTGTCTGTAAGTGTGCAGATTCGGCAGCGAAGGACGCGGCAGCACAAAAGACAAAAGAAACTATGTGTACTTTACTATCTGACAATAACCTCGACGTTGGTTTTCTTTACGGAGGATGCAGACTTTTGATACAGGGCAGACTGTGCCCAGTAAACTGGGTTATTATTGTGGCAGAGAGGTGCCACACCTTGCGCAGCGCATAACTTAAAACTTTCCTTTTGCAGAATGTCAGGATGGATTGTGTCGAACAGAACTGATTCTGTTCCAAATGTATAAATATTGTTTTGTTAACATGAGCAAAGTGGGTTAAGTGTTTTTCAGGGAAAACAAGGACCCTGAGTGCTATTCAGTGAGCAAAATTATCTGGTGACAATATGTTTCAGGCTGTTGATTCAACAGGTCACACCAAAAGGGACGACCGGCTAGACAAGCGGTCAACAACAAAATAGCTAGGGTCTGCATCCACAGGTGACAGCGGGCAGGAAATGGTTCATTCCAGTGGAGGTGCAATCGTGATCTAAGGGAAAATCTTGTAAGGTCTAGGGAAAATGGTCGGAGAGGGTGACATCTGGGTCCGTCCAAGCCTCTCACCTTAGACTACACCAACCAACCTCAGCAACCCCAAACGCCAACGCTGCAGAAAGTGAGGGATAAAGGGCTTGTGCTAGTAACGGCCTCCTTCGCCGACGTTGGAAAAGACCAATGCAACGTTTCGCAAAGAATCACCCTGGTGAAGACGGAATGTTCATGGGGCAACGAGATGGACAACACGCCTGGAGGAGGATGTGGATCAACTGATGGTTTGAGTTCAACAGAAGAATCTGTTTTTGTGATGATTTTTGATGATGTTATTTGATTAAATCAAACTAGGGCATAGTATTGATATAGATCTAATGATTTGATTGGTGCAAATGTTTTCAGGAAAAGTATAAAATCTATTCAATGATGTGAAGTACGGTCATAAACAAAAAAGACAGTTGGTCTGCAATGGAAAAGTCAGAGTTAATTTTTAACAAACACATTGGATAGAAGGGATAAAATCATAGAACTCTTCTGGTTAGATTTGATTAAATAGGGTATTAAATAGAGCTTACTAAGTAAAACCATTGCCCGATTGAATTAAAAGGTTAACAAAATATGGTTAGGAAATATGTGGATGGGCGTGGATTAATGGGAAAGGCTGAATGTATAGGAGTTATGATTGTATGTGTTATTCTGATAATTTTGTTATTCATGGGTGAATACGAGTACTGGAATGTCTGTTCAATTTATCCCAAGGATGGACAAAATTAGGCAGATGGTGGAAGTAGCGGAAGCTACAGTAACGTGGTAAATTGGGGGGTGTTTTTCATTTTCTTATTTTCTAACTTTCTAAATTCTTTCTTTCTAAGGACGATGATAATGTAAAGAGGGTTAAAAACAGTAGCCATCCGTGTTACGAGGTGGCATACAAGGACAGGGTTTGAAACATGAAAGAGATTTTTCCTATTTGCTATTTTATTATTACTAGTTTCTTAATTTTTTTTTACTTCTCCAATGTAAGAGTGATGATATGTGAAGAAAGACAAGAATGGTTATCCGTGTGACATACAGATGTGAGAGATTGAAATGAGAGATTTTTGAATGTATTTTGTATTCTGTTTTAAATTTTCTCTATCATAAGACTGTGAAATCAGATATGGGGTGATGAAGTTTTTCCATACTATTACCTTTTCTTCATACTAGGGTGACCGAGGGTCCAACCTGGTGTTGGGGACGCGATAACAGTGCTTATCCGACTAGCCCGGCCTTATATGAATCTTTATTTGCTTGCTAAACAATTGAGGGCCTATCCTTACAAAAACAGCCTAAGCTTATTTCATTTTTTTTTAATCCTTTCTTTTCCTACAAATTTAAAGAAGAGTGATCAGGTATACAAAAATCAAATGTGAAGGAGTATAACTGTGATGTAAAGAAAAGCTTGAAGTGATTGTATTCTTGGGGATTCAATAGTAAAATGGGTTTAATTAATTTTAGAAAATAGAAATGAATTTTTATTATTTTATTGGTTATCAGAGAATGATAAACAGGGGGGAGATGTTAATGAAAAATTCATTATTCTTGTGTTCATTCATTTAAACTTGTTGATTTCATTTGACTGTGTGTAAAAGCATCTGACCATATACTTCTGTGAGGGTTTTCTAACAGCTGAAGAAGGGACAGGAAGACAGGGTAGTAAAACTTACACCTGGGCACGAGAAAGGATCCGGCCAGGAGAATACAGGGGTCGTTTAACAATAGCAGGAGGCAATAGCAGGAGGCAATTTAGGTCATAAATGAAGGCCTTTTGAGTTATCAAGAATCAAAGAAACAGTGTGACCTGCTCAGGGGGGTAGAAAACCAGTCCAGGCCAGTTGAAGATAGGGGGTATCTTTTGGAAAGTTACAGAAAACTAAGTAGGTGTGGTCAAGATGTTAGAAACCTGTATAAAATGTCTCAGTTTTATTATGTTTTCAGGATTTTTGCTTACAAGCTGGGTGGCTGCGGCTCTGTAATGAATCCTCAGTGAATAAAGCCTTTCCTTCTTTATTACAATTTTGCCTCTTGAATGTTTCTTACACCTGTTGATGCTGTTTTTCCCGGTGAGATAAAAATTGCTATTACAATATGTAAGGGTAGAGCGAGGCGGTTGTATTACATGGCTACCAACAAAATAAATCAATAATTTGACACAAAATATTGATTTAAAAAGGAGTTTATTTATTTTAAAACTATTGTATTGCTTCCGCTAAAGAAAATAATCCGTTCCGTCTCTACGGTTAGAATACTGCGTCCATAGCAACAGTTTTTCATGGCAATGGTGTGTTAACGTTATACTTAGCAGCGGCTGTTATCAAGAAATAACAGACCGCATTATATATTAGAATTCAACCAAGCCATGTAATAATTAATAATAATAATAATAATTTAAAAAAACGTGTTTAGTTTTATATAGCATTTGTGCTGTGTTGGACTATGATGTCGCCACTGCGTCAAAATATTTGTCAAACGTCAGTGCCCCCCCGCCGATGACCCAATGCCCCTCCAGTAGATCTGCCCTGGCGCCGACTCTGCCGTGGCGCTCAGCTTCTCTTTCTCTCTGTCCAGCTCCTGTCTCTCTCTCTCCAGACCGTCTCTCTCTCTCTCAGCAGCGATTCCTCCTTCTGCTTCAGCTCTCCGGCGCGCAGCTTCAGATCCGCCTGCTCCTGAGTATTACAGAGGAAAACTGGGATTGATTGCCATTTACTTCATTCCTGAATGAATCAGCTGTTTGAACGAATTGAACGACTCAATGACTTGCTCGTTTAGACATATACCGCCACCTACTGGCAGTTTTAGTTTCTTATTTAGAGTATTATTTCATTAACATGGATGCCAGCTGAACTTAGCCCAGCCCACAACATTTTTAGGTCGGTAAGTTCGGTCTGGACTTGATCCATTGTGGAGCTATTATGCTCGAACCAGAGCTGTTCGGACCAATCGGACCGGACCGGCTTTATACGATGATGGACTGTAACGTAATCATCCACGTCACCAATGAGCGCTTGGGTAGAATTTGTTTACAACAAAGATGACTGCCGCTGGAGAATTGAGATTTCATGAGTTCACACTTACAAATAAGTCAGATATGATAATAAATGCATATTTGGGGTGCTGTCCGAGGAGAGGCTCCGGGTTCGGTATTCGGCCCGAACCCAAAGTACTCCCCCCGTATTCCTGGCTGAGGAAGAACAAGTCTGAGTATGACGATGTCAGACTATCATTTCATATTATTCATTCTATATTAATAGAAAACCCAATAAAGGTATAGTTCATCATTTACCATCATTTATCATTTAGTTCTCATGGCCTTAAAAGCCTAAAAGTTTGTGTAGTAAATTCTGTTGAATCAAATAAAAACTTTTTTTTTTTTAAATGCTACTTTTTGTAATGTCTATTTGATGTTTTTTCTCATTTAACACAATAATGACTTTATACAATATTTTGGGGGTAAGTTCTAAGACAAATTTGATATGCGATTAATTAATCACCACATCTTGTAATTTATTAGATTAAAAAAAGATACAAACTCGGAATTGCGAGTAATAGAGAAACAATTGTAGTCGCAAATAATAATAGTAAAGAGACATAATTATGACGTAAAATCGTGCTGTTTGTTTTTGCACGTAAACATTACCTCATTTAATAAAATCCATCATTTCTTTTAGGTTCTTATATTTAAAAACATCTGTATTGGCTTCAGCTTCTTGTTCGTCATGATTAAAGGAGTAGTTCACTTTCACATAATTTTTTCACCCCCACGTCATCCAAGATGTTCATGTCTTTCTTTCGTCAGTCGAAAATAAATTAAGGTTTTTGAGGAAAACATTCCAGGATTTTTCTCCATATAGTGACTTCAATGGGGTCCAATGGGTTGAAGGTCCAAATTGCAGTTTCAGGGCAGCTTCAAAGACTGTACACGATCCCAGCCGAGGAATAAGAGTCTTATCTAGTGAAACGATCGGTCATTTTGTAAAAAAATAAACTTTTATATACTTTTTAACCACAAATACTCGTCTTGAACGTCCACGACTTCACACATTACGTAATCACGTTGAAAGGTCAAGCGTGACGTAGGTGGAAGTAGTGTTTACAAAGTTAAGGTGAAAAGACTAAGTCAGACACCATTTACAAAATAAATAAATAAATAAGAGGTAAAACAACGATGTGGGACGATTTTGAAGTTGGAGGAGAAATTGAGATGGAGTTTTTTCGCCTTACTCTGCATTTTTGTTCCAGAACGCGTGACCTTTCAAAGTGATTATGTAATGTGTGGCGCAAGATAAGCATTTGTGGTTTAATAGTATATAAATGTTTTTTTTTTGAAAATGGACAATGGTTTGTCTCAATAAGACTCTTATTCCTCGGCTGAGACAGTGTAGAGCCTTTGAAGCTGCACTGAAACTGACATTTGGACCCCATTGAAGTCCTGGAATATTTTACTCAAAAACCTTCATTTCTTTTCGACTGAAGAAAGAAAGACGTGAACATCTTGGATGACTATGGAAGTTTATGTGTAGCAATATTCAATTTGAAATGTAATATGTAAAATGGCAATGCATTTCTGATTTTAAATTTTAATTTCCCCATACATTTGTGCAACGTTTGGTGCAAAATGAAAATGAAAATTCAAGTATATAATTTACATTTGCCATTTCATACGCTAGTTTTAATATGTAAATTGAATACATTTTAACGCTTTATAAGTTGCAAAATTAAAATTTAAATGTATTACAGAAATGATTAGATATGTTTAACATGTTCAAGCAAAAACTGTGGCAAAATTGTAATTTAAATGTATTTTTTTTCTTAATTGCATTTACACTCACAGTTAAGACACTTGCGATTGCATTTCCATTAAGCGTCACGCAATGAATGTAGCAAAATTCAATGTGCAATTTGAAAATGCATTCTGAGTCGATCATGTGCCCGGTTACCTCGGCAACAGGTAAACATAGGCTTTGGTGCATATTTAGAGGTGTAGGAAGGAAACAGTGCAGCGGCAGAGCTGATACGAGCGTTAAATTCACTAGCAGATGAAGTGGAGCGTGAACAGAGAATGGTAGTGTTTCCGAAGATTATTACGCATCTGCAGGTGATAGAACCAGTACGATGTTGGACTGTCTGGGTCTGGGAGAGTGTTCTGCCTATCAAGCGTCGTCAACACCCATGTCAACATTATGCTGCGCTGCTGTCTGATGCTGGACTGTGTTGATGGTTTCGTTTTGTATAAAATATTGTCATTGTCTGATACATGCTTATCTTTATTCTTATTAGCCTACTATTAACTGTAATACCCAATAATGTTGGAGATCCTATAGTTTTTCCTTACAAATGCATAGGCCTATTACCCTGTGATCACATAATATGACAAAGCTCCATTGGTATTCGGTATTAATAGCTACCGAAAAATAAATGTGACCACTCTTTATTTATTTATAACTGACTGTAATGTTCGATAAAGTGGCGAATGTGATGTGTGACCATCTGTGTTTATTCAGCAGTATAATCATAAAATGAGGCAGACATATGCCAGTCCCTTTCCATTTTATAAAGCATATTGATAAGGTATTAATACATATGTACATGGTCATGGAATCTGACGGGTCAAATTCATCGACCTAGCCTTTTTTGGGTGAATGTGGAGCAGGTTAAACAACGAAGCAGCACACGAAACTTTAACCGGCACAAACAAGACTATTTTGGGTCAATGTGGAGCAGGTAGGGGGGCTGAGTGACCTCAGAATGACCAATAAATAATATTTTAATATTTAAGAAACCGAAGCAGCACAAAATAAACGTTTATCGGCGCAAATTAGAACAAACATGAGTCTATTTTGGGTGAATGTGGCCTATTTTGCCGACGTTTTGCATTGGATTGGGGGCGGAGCCAACTTCACGCAGTGACTGGCGGGGCGGGCACGTGATCGGCTCAGAATGCATTTTCAAATTGCACATTGGATTTTGCTACATTCATTGCGTGACGCTTAATGGAAATGCAATCGCAAGTGTCTTAACTGTGATTGTAAATGCAATTAAGAAAAAATAACTTTTTAAATTACAATTTTGCCACAGTTTTTGCTTGAACTTATAAAGCGTTAAATTATGTATTTAATTTACATATTAAAACTAGTGTATGAAATGGCAAATGTAAATTTTATAATTGAATTTTCATTTTTATTTTGCACCAAACGTTGCACAAATGATGGGAAAATTAAAATTTAAATACAGAAATGCATAGCCATTTTACATATTACATTTCAAATTGAATATTGCTACACATAAACTTCCATAGATGACGCTGGGGTGAGTTAATTATCAGAAAATGTACATTCTGAAGTGAACCTTTAATATAAGCCATAAAGCATGAACGAATGCACGCTGAGTTGTTGTGCTGTGATCTGCTGATACAGTACGGATAGTGTGTGAGGTTTAGATGGTGAGTCTCACACACACCTGTGCCATGCTGAGGATGGATCCCTCTCTGTGCGCGTCTCTCTCCATGATGCGGCTGGCTTCTCTTTCGACCCGCTCTTGTCGAAGCTTCTCCTGCGTGTGAAACCTGCTCCACTCGGCCGCTAGTTTCCGCCGCTCTTCAGCGCAGTGCTGCATGACGGACTGCTGCTCCTCCAGCAGAGCGCTCTGAGAGAGAGAGACACAGAGAGACAGAGAGAGAGAGAGAGAAGCATTATCATAATGATTCCAATTCGCACGCAGAAACAACTAAAAATTCTGTATTATGAATTTTTAAGGCCAGACAAGTAATTTGGTGATGTCTATTTGTAAAGAAAGACTACACGCCTGCGCACATATATATTGAAACGCTCATACCTATAGACTTAACACGTAATACGCATGTGCACGGCGTCAGCATTTTCACAGATTCACGTTTTTGAAGTTTACGCTGAGATAACGCTCTTCAAAAATTTTCAGCGCTTGCACCTTGTAACCGATTTTGAAGTTTGCGTCCACCAAACACTGTTGTCGTGCAAATGAACGGCCAGAACACATTCAAAGTTTTTGGTTTTCGGTTGAAACGGTGTTGTGTAAGCGGCCCCTAAGTTAATAACTAATGATCATTGAGACGGAAGTGAATCAATCAAAACTAACTTTAGCTGGACAATAACTTTATTCTAGAGCTGAATCGTTGTTATCTCTTGAACACAGCACACGTCAAAATGATCTGACGGCGCGGGTGGGTATAGATATATATATAGATGTCGCCTTGGCTACTGCAGTTCATTGGAACAAAACCGTAGCCAAGGCGACATCTATGAATATATCTATACCCGCCCGCGCCATCAAATCATTTTGACATGTGCTGTTTTCAAGAGGTAACAACGATATAAATACTGTTCGTTTTCTCACACAAACCGCTCGTTTCGTGTCTTAGGCCATCAATGTGTACTTATGATGGGGAATTGTTTCATTTGGATGGGGAATTGTTTTAATTTGGACTCTGTGCTTGTGTTTTGAGACGGTGACCATCGACCTGCATTATATGACTGACAGACAAGAACGGTTTGACCTAAAAATATCAAAATTGAAACTACTGCGGAAACAAAGACACCTACATCTTGGATGCCCTTGAGGTAAGCTAAAACATATCAAAAATTAATTTCAAAGTGAACTATCCCTTTAAGTGTAAAATATCGAACTTGTCCTTTAATGAGTGATGTGATTTTGTGCCTGACCTTTGCCTTCTCCAGCTCCTCTCTCTCCATGCTGAAGTGTTGCATCATGGTCCGTCTCTCCTCCTCCAGTCCTCTCAGAGAGGATTCTGCTTTGGCCTGTTCTGACGTCACACGCCAGTGCTCCTAAACACACAAACCAGCATAACATCATGAGACGCTTTTCACCTTCTCGTTGCTCGACCATTCCGTGCCGATCCGGCCCAGTCAGTATGGATATGGTTTAATTTTCCACTGTGGGGCTGATAACAGAGCTCTCGAATTAAGCAAGAGTTTACTGATGGTATGAGATGTTAATTAATGACACGTTATGGAGGATGATACAATAAAGTCCTAAAGTCCTGCTCCTGCTTTCTGTTGTCGAACGCGTTGTTGTCTTTGGAGCTCCATCGATTTGATTTATAATTCTTGATTTTACTCTTTAAACTTACTTACAACAAACATTTTCTACTTTTCCTCACTGAGAAGCACTACTGCTCAAACCTCATAGTTACAACGCGGACTGTTGAGCAGACGCGTCTCAAGCCTATTAGTGATCCAACGCTGGAAACTCCTATAGGTTACGTCCGTGGATCACAGCTGAACGCGTCTTCTCAACACTCACTTACAAACATTTTTCGCCTATCGTGCGTCTACTCTACACCCGTACCACTAAAAAGACGGATTATATCTAAGACTTCAGTCATAAATTAGTATCAATACTGATAGCATCACTGGTAGCGTCGTTGCTAACTTACTGTCCATCTGTTAAAATGACGAAAATATCAGATGTAAGTAGTCTACCTTTTGGTGCAGGTGAGGACACATTTGAGCTGCACGCGGTACAGTCAGAGCTGGAAGCTGTTGAGAAACAGATCCACGACCTTTTAGTGAGACAAGCCGAACTGATAGACCGGCGGTTAGCTCTTGAATCATCACGCGCCGATGCACACAAATCAGAGATTAACGTTACTAACCCGCTGACTCCGACCTCGTCTACTCCGTGCGTTACTCAGCATCGGTCCCGCGCGCCGAGGTCGCGATCAGCCATGGTCTCGTTCACTCCGGCTCCAACACGCCACCACGAAGCCTGGATATTTCCGCAGCGGAAGACGCGAGTCAGGTCTAGACCAAGACTCTCTCCGACCCTCCCGGTTTTCGAGTTATCCACACAAAACCGCTTCTCCCTTCTTCGCGAAACAGAACGCGATGCTTAGACAGTGGGCCAAGTCCGTCTATCTCGTTTAGTTTTTGATTTGACAGTTACCCAGCAGCTGTCTGGCTCATTTTTTTTATTTGTCTGTATGAATAATTCACAAAAAGATTACCGATTGTTTCCAACGCCAATTGTTGCACATTAAAGTATAAAAATAGATTTAATTTCGCTAGCTGATCACAAACGTTGGCCGGAGTGAGATCCAATCAACGCTCGTGTTGTTACCTTGTTGAATTGATTTGGCCAATCAATTCGTTGAAGCGGCGTCGCGTCAGTCTGAAGCCAAATCAACCCACCCTGGAGAGACCGTTGTGTCTCGGCAAGACAACGTCAAGGTAAGATTTGTTTTGCAATGATTATACACCCCTATATCTTAATGCTTTTCATATAAGTTGTATTTAAGACTGCAAGCTATAGTTCGCCGTGAATATATGCGTTGTCGTTGATGAACAGTAACGTTAGCCACGAAAGAATGTTGGTAGTGGAGCAGTAAAGCTAGGTCTAACGGTATGTTGCTTAGGCTAATCCAAAATAATCATTCGGTACATACACAATGAACTAAGCAAAGTATTCAAATACGGGATTATTACGGGAAATTTTTTAAACGGGAAGACAGCAGGAAATAAGTCTAACTAAGGGAGAATCACGGGGTAAACGGGAGGGTATGTCCAGGTTGGTTACAGCAAGCTACCTAGGCTACAAGTAAGCTAGACTAATTATCAGCTAAAAAGAGTGCAAACCAAAACAAAGAAATGATTTCAAATCAACTTTATAGTGGTAGTCATGGAGTTATTTAAGCCAACTATGGTTGATTGTCACAGTTTATACAATGACACAATTCTGTGCATGGTAGCTTACATCTGTCAGTGGTTGGGCTTCACCTACACAACAGAACAGGTATAAGATGGAATATGGTGGAAAAATATTTTAGTTAAAGATTTTGAGCTATTTAATTATTTGTGATCAGAACTGCAGTAGTCTTGTCAAGCTCGTTTAAGATGGTTAGCATCTTAATACAAATGTCAAGATGAAAAATGTGATTTAAAATTATCTAGTAATGTGCGCTTTCTGTGTTTATTTATCTGAATATAATTCAGTTGTTTATCTAACACACAGACACGGACAGGACAACATCATATCTCTCCACACCCAAATGACTACAGAGGTGATCGTTGACAATCATCACATCAACAGCACCATGATGGAGCAGGTCAAGATCACAGAGTTGCTTAGTATCCACATCACAGATGACCCATCTTGATCTATCGACACCACCAACAGAACCTGGCCAAGAAAGTCCAAAAACCTCTGCACTTCCTCCCACAGTTGAGGAAGGCTCATGTCCCAAAAATCCATCCTCTTAACTTTCTATAGGGGAATCATAGAGAGCCTCTTCCTTCCACCCCCACCCTCCAGTAACCTAAGGGCAGCTGATTGACTCTTGCACAAATACACTGGTAGTTTACACTATGATGCTGCTACATTGTTTTTATTTTTAAATTTGCTATGAACTTTTGACCCCACTTACACTGCCTTTTGCTACTTGTCATTTCATCCACTTACACAATAATACTATATTAATTAGGGATGAGTCATGATTTTCGAATATTCGATTAGCTGATTTTATTATAGAATAGGATGTGCGGGATGATTGTCTTTAAAAAATCCCCATGTTTTAGTTGTGGTTATAAGTTGCAATCCTAAATTCACACTTTTTTTTATACATTTAATAAATATATTCTTATTATTTGTTGTTTTTGTTTCTATGTTTGAGCATATATATCTCAATATTAATAACAGTCTGGTTAATTCTGAGTCTTGAAATGTAAACTCTCAAGGGTTGGATTTCTAAATATATTTTGGATATGTGTCTTTTCAGAATGACTTCTGAGCAGCAACCTTTTTAATGTGGGTATGTCATGTATGCAGCACTTGCCAAAATTGGGGCTGACTAGTAAGGGGTTAAACGTATATAAATGAAACGTATGTTTAAGTTTTTTTAACTTATATTTAAGCGTCACACCGCTCCGCTTTACTCACATGCTCTGGGGCCTCATTTATAAAACGGTGCGTAGGATCCTTACTAAAAGTATACATTTTTATAAATCACAAATAAAGCCAAAAAATTTCATCAGCGTAAGACTGTGCGCACATGCGTCTCCTCCCCGAAATAACCATATATGGAGTTTACAACGCCTAGTTTTACTATGCATATCCTCATCTGCATATCATTATTCATTCACGTGAAAACATGTTTAACGGTACCAGACATTAGGAAAATAAGACATACGGATGTGCCGTTACATTTCATTAATAAAAATAATTTGTGTGTACATTGAACAGACTTTGCCCAACTTGTCTGGGAAAGGAGTTACATGGCTTTTTACATTTGAGGCTAAATGGATAAAACACCTCATTTTTACCTCAGTATTACTGAACTACATTACTAAAATTACATTTTTAATGATTAAAGCAAAATTTTAATTTCAAGAACGCAGCTTCCTGGTCACTGACAAAGATTACTTTGCCTCCGCTGTAGAATCTGTGTTCATTATTTACATTGGTTGTCAAGGAAACGGGAGGTTTTCTAACGTTATGATTAGTACTCCTGCTTACTTGCCGGTTTAAAAAAGTAAGAGTTTGTAAGGACATTTTGCGTCAAATGTGCAAACAACAAAGTTGGAAACAATAGCCGTTTCTCAATACCAAGTACGCAAAGTTCGGACTTGAGTCCTTGGTAGTTCGGACTGACAAGTTCGACTCAGGAGAACGAACTCCCGAGGACGGGAGGACGCGAGTCCGATAATTCTGCAAATGGAACAGCGGCGTACTTGATAGTGTCACTCGAGCTCGCTCTGGCTACTCTAAATAAAACAAAATATGTTATAAACCACCACTTTGCCTCTTTTCATTTTCATTTAAAAAAGATCTTTAACATAATGGCCACACAAATGAGGTTCAGGCAACGCAATTGATTATCTTCACTGCATATTTACAACAACACGAAATATAAAGCACAACCCTGACTCTTTTTGTTTTCATTTTAAAAATATGATGAATAAAAAACATTATAATATTGATCATTAAAACGAACATTTAGCAAAAAGAGACAGGGTTGTGTCATATATGTATATACAGTGAAGAGAATGTAGGCAACATGTAGGCTATTATAATAAAATATTTTAAATGACATAACCTTTTTTGCTAAATGTCAGTTTTAATGATCAATAATAGCCATTCTAAAAGTATAAGTAGCCTAAAAGGTATAATAAGCTATACAATAATAAAGCCAACGATTCAGTCAAACATAAGTCAGCTCTCTAGGCTACATAGTTAAATAGACTAACGTTAAATAAAGCTATAACTTCACTTTGCCCTCAGCTAAAACGTTTTGCCAGGGAACAAATAATACATTAATGAGACAAATAAAATAAATAAATCGCCTGTTGGATATACACAAGACGATTTAAATCTCATGTTATACCCATAGACTGTAAAAGGTTATACCACTAGACTAGAGACATCCGAGCCAACGGCAAAGTCAGCAGCAGAAGCCGAGGAAAGGCTGTTCTCGGCGGGGTACGAGCGCCGAGCGTCCGATTTCCTGGTTCTCACAACTCCGAAAACGTCAGATCAAATTTTCAAATAGGCGCTATCTTTATAAATAAACCAAAGATTTGAGCTTTAAACAACTACATTCTCGCCTGAAATACTCTTAAAACTACATTTCGTGACACATTTATAGCAGTATTTTTAAATTACGCGGGGTTTCTCCTCTGCTATTGACGCTTGCTGGTTGGTGTGAGATGCATTCTGGGATACCTGGCTATGGTCAAGTCCGCACAAGTCACCTCTTGATGCATCCTCGGTAAAAGGGGCGGATCAAGAACACATCCGGGGATTCGAACTGGACTTGGCTAGATGTGAACTTTGAATTGGAACAGTACTAGGGCAGCGACTGATGACGTTTCACAAGTCCACAAGAACACAAGTACAGACAAGAACGCATATTGAGAAACGGCTAATGTCTGTAGTACTTATACGATTTTATTACATGACCTCAGGAAAAAAAAACGTACACAGCTGAGAGGTAAGTATTAAATTCGTAATTTCGAGGTCCGGCCCACCGCCTATCTGTAGTGTGGGACCATATGTGCTCTGAGCAGTGTTGATTTAACACTGGGGATTTTACTGTGTATGAAGCCCTTGGCAGCACAGGGACGCTGAGCCCAGTCAACATGTTGATCTCACAGTGATCTCTCCATATGACCACAATGTGAGTTCACAGTGAGCTAAAAGTGTAACCGCACTGTGCACTCACTGTGTGCTCATATTATGGACACAATTAGTAGTAAATCACCATCACCTGCTTTCAGATGAAGCGGCATTTAGGGCTGAGGAGATAATTAAGTGATTAATTTAGTGATGATTGAGCATTATTGAAGACACCTGATGTTAACAAGCAGAATCACGGAAGGAGAAAATCACAAATTGTAAGTTACCATTAAGGTGATGGGTGTTTGCTTTAGTTGGGCTCTAGACCATTATATGTTTACTTTAATATTTACTGTTGTTTGTCTGCTGTTATTGATTTATAACAGTTAAATGAACAAAGTAAAATATTATTTTATAGTGTTGGTTATGTTTTGACAATCATGCTGTGATCTGAAAAAGGAAACTTATTGAGATGGTTTGGATTAAACTGTTAGCTGCAATTTAGTGATTCTTCAGCCTATGATTATCAATACTTTACTTATAATTCAAAATATTTAATAAACATTGTTCTGATCAAAAGACATTCAGATAAATTCATTTAAAACACAGACATCAATAATCAGCCTGTGAATCTCAACAATGGTGACAATAATAAAGCATGTTGCAGTGGCTGCCACCAATCACAACTCATTAATGGCTCCCATCATGCATTGCGGTATGAATAAATTATGATCTGAATTGTCAATTTACTTTTCCTAATTGAATATTCTGCTCCTCACCATTGTTGAGATGCATAGACTGAATCTTGACATCTGTGTGTGCCTAAAAGAATGATTTTTTTTTTAACAACTTTTAAGAAATCCTTTATATTATATCAAAAATTCTGGATATTTATGCAGATTCACTAACCAACAACATAAATCGAAGTCAGAAAGAAGGATTTTAATGAGTTCAAATGATGATTGTCATAACATAACCAACACCATCAGATCACTTTTTTCTTTGTTCAACTGGTGATTATAATTCAGAAACAACAGACAAACAAAATCTAAAGTTAATAATATATGGGTCTAGAGCCCAACTAAAGCAACCATTGATCGTCATAACGGTAACTTACAATTTGTGATTTTCTCCTTCAGTGATTCTGCTTGTTATCATCAGGTGTCTTCAATAATGTTCAGTCATCACTAAATTAATCACTTAATTATCTCATTAACTTTAACACTCTTGAGTGTGGACTCATACACTCCCAGGAGTGTCAATTTAACACTGGAGTTTTTGCAGTGTACAAAGAGCCGTAGTTAACTGACAAGCTGAGCCATATCGCATTAATTATCGCTGACGATACGTCCGCAATATTAATGCGATATGGCTCAGCTTGTCAGTTAACTACGGTTCTTTGTAGTAAATGCCGCTTCATCTGAAAGCAGGTGATGGCGATTTACTACTAATCAAGAAACCGGCTTTACTGACGAGATGCGCATAACAATATCGCGATTTAAAGCGCTCAGCCCTAAGACCAAAGAGCCCAACTACAGCAAACACTGACCTCTACAATGGTGACCAAACCAAACTCTTCAAACAAACTTCAACATGTAAACCTCTTAAACATAATTTCTAAACATCGAAACTTCCCGCTATAACTGTCTAAGAATGTTAGGGGGGATAATGTTCCATCAATGTCATCACTAAACATGTTTGAAATGTTTATAGAGAGTGTTATCCTACCTTTTAGCAGAACATTCTGGTTACAAAAATAAAAGTAGCTACAGAAAATATTAAAAATTAATAGAAAAACATAACATAATGCTCTCAAAACATTCATAGAACAATAACATTTCTAGCTGGGATGAGCTCATATTGTGGTCATAGTTTGAGCACACAGTGAGAGCGCTGTGAGGTTACACTTTTAGAACACTGTGAACTCAGATTGCTGGCGTTGTGACCACATGGTGACATCACTGTGAGATCATAGTGTTGACTGGGGAGGACAACCCGATCTCTCCGGAGATGGTGGTGATGATGAAGATGAAGTCCAGAGATTAGCGAAGATGACTCGGGAACCGGAGACCAGGAAGAAGGCGGCGTGACGAACCAGGAGTGCTGAACACGAAGGACACACGGGAACAGGAGACAGGCAGGAAACAACATGCAAGAACATCCACAACGATCTGACAAAAACAAGGCGACAACAGCCCCGCAGACTCACTTCTTGCTAGACACCAGTGGCTGGACACCAGTGGATGGACAGCAGACGTCATTTCCGTATCGTCATTCACTTTTCAAATTGACGACATTTCCGTATCGTCATTCACTTTTCAAATTGACGACATTTCCGTATCGTCATTCACTTTTCAAATTTTGACGCGCCATATAGATGTCAGCGGTAAGAAATAATAAACTGTCGATGATTTAAATAGGTCATGTCAGAATTCAAATGCACAAACTAGCTAGTTAAAAAAATTCGTCTTGTTTTCAAGGTACTGTGTGCCGTGTTTTTTTAAAGGTATTAGTGAACTCTGTTGTGCCTCAATTCTAGAGCTAGGTTGCTACAATAAATTTTCCAATTAAATCGTTCTTTGAGTGGTATGATTTAATATTGTAAATACGTTTTTTTTTTCACTTGGATGCGTGAAGATTGTACCATTTGTACCATGTGTAATTTCCAATAAATATTGCAAAACCATGAAGTGTTGATCTGGATTGTTTGGTAAATTGTCTGATCATGTGAATCTACGTATATTTTAAAAACAGAAGTGGTTACATTTACAAAAATAAAATAAAATAAGAATTGAATATCCAAATGGGCAAGGCAAAAAAAAACTGTGGTCAATTAACATGTACAAGTCTGTTGTATTGACAAAACGTTATAGTCCGTTGATCTAGGCTGAATTTAAGTCACAAAACATTGTGATATGATCTGAACAATATATATTTTCAAGGTGGTTCTTGTGAATGCAGTTTGCATGAATTATTGATGTTATAATATTAAGTATATTATTGAGAATTGTTTTATGTAAAGAGATATGATGAAGATCATATTTCAATTTGCACACAGCTTTTATATTATAGCCTATATTTTAAGTCATAAAAGTAAAATGACAATACGGAAAAGACGTGTGCAATTAAGCCTGCAAAGAATGCTGTCTATCCACTGGTGAAAACAGAAAATAAATATGCTGTGTTAACCTTTCCTGCTCGTCTCCGAACCGTGGTTGGGTGACGCAGGGGAGATCTGTCTTCTCCAGGGCCGGTAGTTCTCCTCCCGGGGTTAACTCCTTAAAACTTCACGCTGTTAGTTGTGGTGGCATATATATAAACAGGAGACTTTCGTGCCGAAGAGTTATTTGCTTTATTTTCAGCCGTACTTAATACACTCACTGCAATATCGAATCAACTACCCGCACCGATCACCGTCTCACACACACACCGTTGCTTAGCAGCGATCATAACACAGAGCGGGCGGGGGAAGGGCGCGCCACGGGCACGCGCACTCACTCACTCTCATTCACACACACTCTGAGCTGTCCTAAACTAAACACATGGGAGACACATCTCACAACAGGTGAAAATATAAAATAAATATATGTCTATCCAGAGGTGAAAATATAAAATAAATATAGGCCTATGTCCATCCAGAGGTGAGAACTAAATATGCTGTCTATCCAGAGGTGAAAATATAAAATAAATATATGTCTATCCAGAGGTGAAAATATAAAATAAATATACTGTCCATCCAGAGCTGAGAACTAAATATGCTGTCTATCCAGAGGTGAAAATATAAAATAAATATATGTCAATCCAGAGGTGAAAATAGGAAATAAAATTGCTCTCCATCCAGCGGTGAAACCGGAAATTAGCGGCGAAACGGAAATGACGGAGATAATGGAAATGACGTAGGCTGTCTATCCACTGATGTAAAGTAAATTACATAGACAATTCAGATCATAATTTATTCATACCGCAATGCATGATGGGAGCCATTAATGAGTTGTGATTGGTGGCAGCCACTGCAACATGCTTTATTATTGTCACCATTGTTGAGATTCACAGGCTGATTATTGATGTCTGTGTTTCTAAATAAATTCATTTGAAAGTGTTTAGATCAGAACAATGTTTATTAAATATTTTGGATAAGAAAAATACTGATAATCATATGCTGTAGAATCACAAAGCTGCTGCTAACAAGTTAAACCGAACTATCGCAATAAGTTTCATTTTTCAGATCACAGCAATGATAATGTCAAAACATAACCAACACTATCAGATCACACTTTTCTTTGTTCATTTGACTGTTATAAATCAATAACAGTGGACAAACAAAATTTAAAGTGAATGCATAAGGGTCAAGAGCCCAACTAAAGCAAACACCCATCGCCATAACGGTGGCTTACAATTTGTGATTTTCTCCTTCAGTGATTCTGCTTGTTAACATCAGGTGTCTTCAATAATGTTCAATCATCACTAAATTAATCACTTAATTAGCTCATTAACTTTAACACTCTTGAGTGTGGACTCATATACACTCCCAGGAGTGTTAATTTAACACTGGAGTTTTTGCTGTGTAGTAAATGCCGCTCCATCTGAAAGCAGGTGATTAGAGCGATTAGTTCGCTTGTTAGAGCGCCTGTCTCTCACACGGGAGACCCGGGGTCAAGTCCCGCACAGAGCGGGGCGAGTAGGACCCGGGTGGAGGGGAGAAATATATATGGTTGAATATGGGCGTGTAAAGGGCGGTATGTCAATTTTTTTCCCTTGCGCAAATTATCAGGTAGGCTTTTTTTATAAATGGAAAATTCATGCAGTGCATACACCATTTTCAATTTTTTTCTCGTACGTTCACTTTAAGTTTTATAAATGAGACCCCTGCTTTTTATCTTTCTCAATGCACAAAATTTTTCTAAAAGCAATAGCTAAAAGAGAAATAAACTAACATTAAGTCGAGATCCCAACTAAAGCAAACACAGATCACCATAATGGTAACTTCAAATATATGACAGAAATAAAGTTAGTCTGGTTGGTAATAAGTGAAGCTGGTAATGCTGTTTGTGGAGTTGTTTAATCCTCCTCTGCTGAGATCGTCACAGATTTAATGTCTTCTTTTCTCTTCAGTTGATTTCATCTAAGACTGTGTCTGAAGTCAGTTGTAGTTCTTGTGTTTCTCTTTCCTTCAGTGATTCTGCTTTAAATTACATTCTTTTAACATTAAGGAAACTGGACATTTTTATGTTCTTGGAATGTTACAAATCAACGTTACTATAATGTTGAGTCAAGTTAAAAGAATAATTCAGGAACATCATGCTATCCTTAAAAAAAAAAAGTTCCACTTACATTAAGAAACTGGACATTTTAACGTTTTCATCACCAAAACTGAACGTTTCAAAAACGTTCTTAAAACTTTTTCCAGCAAGAAGGAAGGTAACAACAGTTCAGTGGACCCAACTACATTAGAATAAAATAGAATAACAGAAGATTATCTAAAATATAATAATTACTTGAGCTTCATTTTTGTACGTTTTAAAGTAAAAGTTCGCCTTATAAATGTTCACTCTGTCATCTACTCACCCAATGTTGTTCCAAATGAACATGGATATTAATAAACAGGGACTTTAATGATATTGCATTATAAATACATAGAAAATAATATGGAGTTGGTCCCAAACTTTATAGTTGGCACAATGCAGTCAGGCAGTCAATCCTGGATGTTGATGTTGATTTTTACTGAAAATGTGTTCTTAATATTTTTTCTTATGTGGATTTATGAAAGTAAGAAGGTGGTGCTGTTGTACATTACAATGTTTAATACAATTTAGAGTCATTATATACTATGCTGGTAGTGTGTAGTTGTGTGTATTTAAAATTTAATATGTAACCTGAATTTGATTTGATTAGTAAATCATTTCAATCATAAGAATATGACACACATACAGACAATTGTATTGTATTGTCATTCAGTCTTACAATCCACTGAAAACTGGATCATGATATTCATAAATACGAGAAAACATTTTTCAAGTAATTTACTTGAGACACAAAGTCAGCAAAAAGCATCAGTTTTTAATCTACAGTACAACCCATTTTCCCTAGATTATAAAGAGAAGAGTATAGACAAAGGATCCTGTAACATAACATAGTTGAGTGCATAAGTTTGCAGGGGCTAGTTGTGCTGGCACAGTCATTTTTACTAGGACTCTTTGCAAACTAAATTTCAAACTTATAAATAACTTTATATTATACATAAATTCTATTATACATTTGGAATAAATAAAAACATAAGCACTGAAG
Source organism: Squalius cephalus (assembly GCA_022829025.1). Classification (NCBI taxonomy): domain Eukaryota; kingdom Metazoa; phylum Chordata; class Actinopteri; order Cypriniformes; family Leuciscidae; genus Squalius; species Squalius cephalus. The sequence continues at coordinate 15,564,450 of CM040792.1, read as the reverse complement.
AGTAACTTTTGTCCCTTTGTTAGGCAGCTGTAATGTTGTAAATAATGTGAATTTGTAATGTCTCTAATTCTTCTGAAAAAAAAAAAGTTCTCTGCATTGGTCATTAGTATAAAAATAAATTGCTATTGTGTCACTACCACCACAGTACAATCAGTACATGGCACCCAGTTTCAGAAAACTGTTTGGTGCGATACGATTACAAATTCAGGGGTGTCAGATGGGGTCCATGTCCTAAAATAGGACTACCTGTAATGTTCATAAAGGAATGGCAGAAGTATCAGGAAGAATGAAATCATCACAATTCTGCCACGTCCCTTAAACGCATGAGCCTCACCTAAAGAAAGGTTATGACATACATTAGACTTGATGTTTAGATTATTTATTGAATTCAGCAGTCAGTTATTTATGAATGCTTTTTGTTATTTGTAATGTGTGTGTGTGTGTGTGTGTGTGGGGGGGGGGGGGGGGGTACTGTGCAAAAGTCTTAGGCACGGCAATATTTTTAATTTTTTTAAGCCAGTTATTTATATCTTTTGCTGTAGTGTGTCAGTAGGAAATATCAGTTTACATTTCCAAACATTACTTTTACCATTAATTGTAATAATCCAGTGAGATTTTTGGATGCACAAGGAGTCTGAGTCTAATACACTAATTCTAGAAGAATTGTGGCAATGTTTCCCAGATGCTTGAAGAAACCTTCCTGCAAAGCTACAGTACTGTGAAAAGTTTAAGGCACTTTTGTAAAAATGCTGTAAAGTGAGGATGCTTTCAAAAAATAATGCCATAATTAGATGTTATTTACAAATTAACTTCTCTTATCTACATCAAATCAATATTTGGTGTGAACACCCTTTGCGCTTTAAACAGCTTTTTTCCAGGTAGACTTGCACACAGTTTTTCAGGTATACTTGCAGGAAGCTTTCTTCAAGTGTTTTGGAGTTCTTGCAGTTCTTCTGGATTTAGTCTGTCTCAGTTTCTTCTGTTTCTTCATGTAATCACAGACGGACTCGATGATGGTGAGATCAGATCATACCGGCTCTTGTCACTCCTTGTGCATACACAAATCTCACAGGATTATTACAATTAATGGCAAAAGTAATGTCTGGAATTGTAAACTGATATTTCCTACTGACACACTACAGCAAAAGATATAAATAACTGACTTAAAACCACTTTTGGGGGGTGAAAATACTAACTTGACTAACTAGCCCATGATTGTCACCCCTCAAGTCATCCTATATGACTTTCTTCTTTCAGACGAATACAAGTCCATAAAAGTGAATCTATCAATCATAAACGAACTCTACGCGGCTCCTGTGGGTTAGTAAAGCCCTTCTGAAGCGAAGCAATGTGTTCGTGTAAGAAAAATATCCATATTTAACATGTTACAAAGTAAAATTTAGCTTCCGGCCAAACGAACATACGCGGTCTACTTACTCCTAAAGCGCAACTTGAGATTAGAAGTAGCGTAGGATGACTTGAGGGTGAGTAAATCATGGGCTAATTTTAATTTTTGGGTGAACTATCCCTTTAACGATATCTCAGACCTTCTGTGAAGGGGAAGATTGTCTATAAATAATTTTGGTGTACACAATGCTATCTAATGACTTGATACAGTGCATATATCATATGGACAATTGTTAGGATTAGGGGTGCAACGGATCAAAAAACTCACGGTTCGGATCGTTTCTCGGATCAGAGTCACGGATCGGATCATTTTTCGGATCAGCAAAAAAAACAAAAAACAAAGACAAGACAAATAAACACAAGTTTTGTTAAATTAAAATATAAAAAATCAACAGTGGGAGCGCGACGGGTTCATTCCATGAAGCGTGACTATAAACACACTGATAGCGTTTGTGATGGTTTTAGCCCGGTCTGATTGTGCAATGTTGAGCAGCCTTTTTTTCACTCCTGTCAGCGAAACACCGGGGTGATGTCGCTTCAAATGCGTGGCCATGCTTGATGTGTTTCCACGGATGTCCCGATACCACTTTTTCACTTCCGATACGATACCGATGCCGATGCCGCAGCTTTGGCTATTTGCCGATACCGATATCAATCCGATATTTTTATTTTATTCTTGAACTAATACTACTAATAATAAAATATATGGAAGCACTTTGCTCAATTAGCCACATAAAAACATCTCACTCAAATGGAGAACAAATACTTCTCCAGTATATAGTCCACAACAACCGTTGATAATGAAAGACTGTCACCCTTTATTCAAAAGACCTTGAGATATGTTTGGTAATTGTAGGCTACCTGAATGAATTTAAAATTAATTTGCTATATTTCAGATCAATATATTTGTTTCCTTAAAATTTTAATTAACTTTAACGTTATTCTCATCTGAATTATAAATCATTTATTTCTGTATAAAATGATACTACCATTAAAAAAACATTTGATTTTCTTTTTTAATCAATGTAGAATGTGTAACTTCAAAATAAACAGATTACTCTGTTTGAGGACAAGAAATGAAAACCAATGCAATATGATGAATGTCCAAAAGATGAGATAATTTTTGCGTTTAAACAGCATGTGTGTGTGTGTGTGTGTGTGTGTGTGTGTGTGTGATTGTTCGATCGCGCTCGTGCCTCTCTCTCTCTCTCTCTCTCTCTCTCTCTGACACACACATTCCAGCCAAGCGGCAACATTCTGATCTGAAAAATGAAGCCTACCCGGAAGTGCGAAAAACTGCAATACATCGAAAATCCGCAAGGGGCAGGTCCCAAAAGGGAGCAAATGTCCATAGCCCCCATGTTAAAATGTCCGTTTTCACAGCATAAATTCATGTTTTTGCAAGTTGGTCCCATGGACTTTTATTGTATTTTTCGATAGGTTCCGAGTGCCTGACAACTGTGAGGGGGGTGAATTTTTTTTCTAACTCGTTAGTTTAGATCGTATTTAGTTATAAAATATATGGCAATAAGGGCGTGGTTAACTTTGATTGACAGCTTGATTGACAGCTGACAAGGCAGCGCCGCGGAGAATGACAACATAAGACGCGCCATTTTTTAATACAGTTGACATATAATACTACTGTTTCTGTATCATGAAATGTAGTTTTAAGAGTTTTTCAGGCGAGAATGTAGTTGTTTAAAGCTCAAATCTGTGGTTTATTTAAAGATTTATGAAAATTTTATCCAGTTGATCCAGCGATGACCGGGTGCTCGGCGCGATGTACCCCGCCTGGAGCAGTCTTTCATCGGCTTAACGTTCTGAGGTTTGCCGCCAGTGCCGCTGACTCTGGCGTCTCTGTAGTGGTTAAACATGAGATATAATTCATCTTGTGTGTATCTAATGGGCGATTTTTGGTCTCGTAAATCTATATTTTTTTCCCTGGGCAATCGTTTTGGCTGAGGGGAAGTTTCATAACTTTATAAGCTATTTAACTTTACCGATGTATGGTTAGACTCGCACTGACTTTGTATGTTTGACTGAATTGTTTGCTTTATTTGTATAGCTTCTTATACCTTTTACTTATACTTTTATAATGGCTAACATTGATAACACTGAATTTTAACAAAAAGAGACTGGGTTGAGTTTTTGTCATTTTAAATTTTAATACAACGAAGATGATATGTAATGTTGTTTACTGCAAAATCTGTTGTTTAGTACAAATGCACATATTGCCTGGACCATAAAATGTTTAATATTTTTATATTATATTTAAAATGAAAAGAGGCAGGTTTGTGTTTTATATATATATATATATTTTTTTTTTTTTTCATAAATAGGCAAACGTTATGTGCAGTTGAATATAATCAATATGCGTTGCCTGATTTGTGTGGCTATAATGTTTAAGATTTCTTTAAATGAAAACGAAAGTAGTTAGTATGGTGTTTTATAACATATTTCGTTGCCTGAAATATACACAGAGATAACCGGAGTAGCAGGCGAGCTGAGTGACGTGCGCTGCGTTAGAAGGTGGACGGGGTTAGGATTTCCCAAGATTTTCCAAGATGGCGCCGCCCATACCCCCCATAAACGGCTTCAAACCCGTTCTGCAGAAAGTCTATGGGTGACGTCACAGACGCTTTGTCCATATTTTTTACAGTCTATGGCTACGTTCACACTGCAGGGCTTAATGCTCAATTCCGATTTTTTGAAAAAATTCGATTTTTTTGCAAGGCCGTTCACATTTCCAATTAAATGCGACCTTTTGTGATCTTCTGTGTGAACGTGAAATGACCCAGACCCGCATGCGCAGAAGAGTACTCAACGGTCAACGACGTCACTTGTTGTTTGCGGAAGTAGCTAAACTTTAACCAGAGCCCGTCTCTGCTTTAACTAACTGTGATTCTCTCACTCACACACACACGCACACACACGAGCGCACGCAGCGACCGTTACACAAGAGCCAGACTGCAGCCGCTGACCTATCTAATATCAGATTCAGCACAAATAAGTTAACATAACGTATATATAATGGCCGTGGGCTTTTTTTTTTTAATTTTTTTTTTATTAACGGGCTCGTCGAGGTCGACCCGTTCGGCAGATTTACCTCAGCTCGACGAATATGCAGTCCGTTTTCAAACCGACGACTACTTCAATGCAGAATTATGGCATTTTTCCCGTATCAATGACGTGTGGGCCGGATACATGCGACCTGGCCGTTCAGACTGAAGTCGCATTTCAAAAGATCGGATATGTATCGGATTTGGGACCACATACCCAAGTGGCCTGGGTCGCATTTGAAAAGATCGGATCTGTGTCGTTCAGACTGTCATGAAAAGATCAGATACAGGTCGCATAGGGGCAAAAAAATCGGAATTGGGTCGTTTCAGCCTGCAGTGTGAACGTAGCCTATGATTCCAGCATACATCGCAGCCTGTTCATTTTGCTGCGTTCACACCATACGCGAATAGAGCGTCAAATTCGCGTCTAGTTCGATGCTTGAACAGTTTGAATCCTTTCGCGCGTCCAAAGCGAATAGGACGCGCCGCGCGCGTATAATGATAAAGCGAGCGTTTGAAGCGAAATAGACGCGTGTTCCAGGGAAGCCAAAATGCTCCCATACAGGGGATTTAAATGACGCGGGGCATTCAAGCTCCTCCGTTCGCCATGACCACGCTGTGTGTGGACTGAACATGCGCACAACTTTTTTTTTTTTTTTTTTAAATTAATCCGCGGATCACGTGTGTGCCGAACCGAAGATATTGATCCGAACGGATCACGGATCAATGATGATCCGTTGCACCACTAGTTAGGATACTTTTATGCTACTTGACATCAATGTTGTTTTATGGAAAAGAGATGTGTGCAGTTTCTTAAAAACGTTCCTTTTGAATTATGTAGAAGAAAATAACACCATATGATTGGGCGGGTTTGAGGGTGAATAAATAATGACAGATTTTTAATTTTAAATGAAGCCCTGACCCTGTATAACGTGACCATGTTCTTCATCAAGGGCTTTTTGTGTCATCATAATATACAGACAAATACTGAAGATCAGTCACTCACACTAAATAAAACTTGTCTTGTAGGAAAAACACCACTACACCAGTTTATACTCACCAGGTGTTAATACTTGTAAAATCAGCACAGAAAAAGCAAAGATGCTTTCAGCTGGAAAGAGAACGATTCTCAGATCTATTGTCCGCCCACCATTCCCTGAGGAATCAAAATAAAGATAGCAGAGACAATATTTATATTATTATGACTAATGTAATACAAAATCATATATGCAAAAAAAAAAAAAAAAAAGAATTTAAACTTGCATATCTTTAGCATCAGTTCTGCCATCAGTGTAGAAGCGCTCAGTAAAACAACACCAACTGATCCCAACCAATACACAGAGGTATATCGAAGACAATCTGCAATGCAGGTTGAAACAATCAAATAGTTCATAATAATAATAATAATAATAATAACAACAAAAACAAATTAACATAATATTTTTATGTTTGATCTCCTGCTTTTAATAGGGCCCATATGATGGAAAATCAACTTTTCATTGACCATTTGAGACAGGAGTTCTTGTACTATGAACACATTTTGTGAATTAAAAAACTAAAACTTCCTCTCCAGTCATAAAGGAGCATTTATCTAGACTAAAGTATTGAAATGACTCAGAAATGTTCCATATCAACACATGTTAATATAATAATTATATTGTTGGTGAAAAAACAAATCATTCAATAAGTGATTTGGCACTAAATCCTCATGGCATCACAACATTATAAGTAATCTTAAGGTCAATGTAACTTAGTGGTTAAAGATCTTGGCTTGTGAATTCTATTCAAACTCATGAATAAAAAACAATTTAGTTTTAAATTCTGAACAAACACGTGAAAATCAAAAGCGACAGAAGAAAACAAATCTAGAGGTGGGAAAACATTGAACAGAAGATAATCAGTTTTGTACCTGATTTATTATACGTCCATGTCAAATCCATAAGTGTCCATTTTATCTGCAGAAACGCAATCACACAGGCCCATCCGATATGATCTGACAATGGAAAGGGCAAGACAGCACCTAGGTGCCACATTTTATTAAAGTATAAAGGTTGAATAAACAATATGTAAATTAAGTTTTTGCATGAATACAATATATATATATATATATATATATATTATTTATTTTAATGAAAAAATCATACCTTTATTATTTTTCAGTAGCCCAATGTAAAAACAGATCATAAAAATATTCACTGGTATAACCAGACCAAACCATTTCCCTTTCTGTTCCAGACATGAACCTTAGAAAGATGGAGAGAGATGGAGAGTTTTACTAATCAAACCAGTGTGAATATAAAAAGACAATCACAGCCAAAATCAAACCTGACTAGAAGATTAAGAAAAAAGGAAAGGAGATTTTCTGTTGCAAATCCCAAGTCAAAGCAAATGTTATCATTAAGTTTTCCAAAGCAACTTGCGTTGCCTTCAAGGTATAAGTTCATGCATTCACTGAGAATCAAACCCACACAGTAAGAAGTGACTAGTTGACTTAACTTAAAGAAGTTTCTGAGTATACTTGACTTATTCTCAGCCACAAGTACTGTGCTAACTTCAGCATGAATAAAGTATATAAGCAATTGGTTTTGCTACTATTATTTGATGGCTTTATTTTATCATTTTATTTGTGCACTTGTGTACTGACAAGACAGCAAATAAAAGTTTTGTAATGTCAATTTAAAATTAAAATTTAAAGTCTTTTCAAAATTAATTTAATTGTAAAAGTGTATATGTGTGTGTGAGTCACTTGCCAGATATTGTCAAAATTAGAGGTTGATTAAATCAACCCCATTAATAGTTTGATGTTTCACAATAGTATAATGTTTATGGTAGCTTGTTTCCGCCACTGACTAAAAATAAAAAAAGGTAACAAACTATTTATCCAACCTTTTTTCTCAGAATTGTGAAATATAAACTCACAAATGCAATTCTGAGAAATAAAGTCTCTTTATTCTGACTTTTTTCTCACAATTGCGAGTATATCACTCAATTCTGAGCAGAAAAAATCTGAACTGTGAGATATAACCTCACAATTGGAAGAAGGTCCAAATTGTGAGATAAAAAGTAGAAATGACCACATTGCCACTTCTAAAAGAAACCAAATAACATCATTTATCTTCCTTTGCAAGCACAAATACATGTGATTTCTTATAACACCATTGCAGGAAGAGAATTATAGTAAAAGCTGCAGTCGGCAAGTCTGGCAGATTGGGTCGACTTAGCCAAAATTTTGAATGTTTACAACTCTCATGCCCCTCCCCCACTACCAGCGAGCACCCTCCCATCGAGGTCGTGCTCGTGAATGCGTGTGCACCAGATTTTCTGTGAACACGTCCGTCTCTTCAGCATCGATCAACACCATGGACTCGGAGGTAGGCTGCCCTGGCTAATCTATCCATAGCAATAACTGAGGAATTGGAAGCTTGTTAGTAGATTTTCTCTCCGCCATCACGCTTCGTACAATCTTCAGGCGAACTTCAGGCGTGTCGCGTGGCACTTTCCGCAGAATGTGAGCTTGAACAGTTCGCAGCCAGCTTTGATGATGTCACTTTTCTTGGCTCTGATGTCATTGAACACATCCATGGCCCCCTCTGCTTTGTCAGTCTTGCAGAGCTTGGTGAGCAAAGTTGGTTTGCTAAACCCAGAAATTGCTGATACGGTATCGTAGCCAGAGAAGCTGTGTAGGAAGATCAGGTATTCATGGTATCTCTCCGGGCCCATAGGCCCGGTCAGTAATCCATCCCTGCGTGCAAGTGATATTGTAACGTGCGCGAGGGAGGGGGGATCTGTGGCGTGTGCACGACCTGTGATTGACAGTCAGATCTCACACACCCCCCTGCGCTGATTGGACCCGATGATCCGGGAGCGGTGGGTTTTTGCAAAACAAATAACACGCTCCAGGTGGAGTTAGAAGCTCGGGTTTTTTTCTAAAACCACCTTATCTATGTTGTTCTGTCAGATTATAGAGTCGATTTCACTGAATATGATCAAAAAAATGTTGCCGACGGCAGCTTAAAATAAAAGACGTTTCAAGTGCCTAACCATAGGGAACACTAATTACCTTAATGGTGACTTCAAATAAAACTTAAACATTTTAGGGAATAAACATAATGGTTTAAACATTTCAGAAATAGTTTAGTTAAGTTATCTTAAATTAGGAGTTGTGATAAATAAATATTTTTTTACAGTGCATGTAATCTCAACATTTTCAGTTGTATTGACAATTTAACAACATTCATGATGACATTTGAAAGTGCATTCACATCTGCCCGGCTTGGTGTTGGTGCTGTCTGTTTCTTCCATATGTAAAGCCATACTTGCAAACATTGGTATAAATCCAGTAGTAAAAATCACTAAATATGGAGAAGAAGAAAAAACAATAAGACTTCACACTGACCATAACTGTCAAAAACATTTTCATTTTCATTTTAATTGACAAAGTGAGAGTTAAAATGATTTTCTTCAGAAGTACAAATAGTACCATATACAGGTATAGTGAAAATACACTGGAAAACTCAAACTTCAAACATGTTACAATTACAGACTAAATTGGGTGTGCACAATTAAATGATCTTAATTAATGAACATAAATTAATATGTTTATATGTTCTAAACTATCAGTTGCACTTCTTCAACTCAAATTAAACTTAAACGATACATTTCTCTCCATACTCCTAATAATTTTAATCCAACTTGTAAATAAATGTTACCTGCTCTTGTCAGTAAGCCAGAAGCCACAAACAGATACAATGAAAAAACCACGATACCCAATAGAGTCAAACCAGCTGCCTCCAGTATGTTTGGCATAGTTTTATAATTTCTCCAGCAAGAATTATAAAACTTCACTATATCAGAAAAGAAAGGATGATGAACACATGGTCATTCAACATACACTCCAACAATATTCATTTAGTGATCAAAACCCAGTCTTGTCACAAAAATGATTTGGGATAAATATGATTAGTTAGTATTAGGGGTAAGTTACTGTAGCTTGCCTATGAAAACCTGTAGACTAATTTTTATGTGAAGTCCTCAGAACAGTTTTCATTAACCTGTCGACATGTTTATACTAATTTGTCAACATTATGTCAGTGAACCATGTTCAGTCACTTTTTTGGCCGAGGCTTTGCTTTCATCACTATGGTGGTGTGTGCATGAACACGAGAAATAAGTTGCCAACTGCAGTTCACTTAACAGCCACCAGTGTCACTAATAACAAGGGTTTCTGAATTCTCAATGTAGACCCTTTAACTCTTTCCCCGACCCTTTTTTTGTGTGAGAAAACGCTTCCCTGACAATGGCGGAATTTTCCAGGTTTCAGTGTTTTCACTGCTATACAGTAGGGGGCGCTATGACACATCTTCTGAAAGAGAACTGAACCTCCTGATCAAAACACAGGAGATGACGACGCAGAGAAAAGTGAATCTCGTATCGTATTCATATGCATATGTAAAATAACGCGATCATCAACATTAAAAAGCATATAAATCAAAACTGCCCAATGTTACTGAATGAAATGTCGACCCAGGACAAGGACTGTGAAGCTTTAGGGGTGTTGATGGACTCGATCTACTCCATCTGTGTTTAGATCATCGTTCTGAATCTGATCTGGATGTAGTCTTTGACAAAAACATGTGTTTCTCAGCTTTTTATAAGGGAATGCATGAAGCTAGAATTTTTTTTTTTTTTTTTTTTTTTTTTTTTTTGGGGGTTTAAAAGCAGATGGGCTGTTTTTTCTTTTGATATATTGCATGTTCAGATAATCACACAACACAATATTCTGAGGGCCATGACATTTTTGTGAAAATGATAAAAAAAACGCTGGCGGTGGCTGGCAACTTTCTTTTTTTTAAACGCTGGCAAGGAAAGAGTTAATAGAAATCAGGAATTAAAATGTGTAGATAATCATAACACAGATAGTTAAAAGGTAGCATTTGCAACCAATATGTACTTCTGTAATGTGACAAATTTCCAAATTAAATGGGAAATTAATTTATACCCAATTGCATAATACATTAAATACTATGTGGATCCAGCAGAAGTGAGGACAGGCTTAGGCCTAGTCCACACGGACACGGGTATTTTTATAACCGGAGTTTTTCCTCCTGCGTTTTAAAAAAAAATCCCGTCCACACATGCTCGGTTTAAAAGAAATCTCCGCCTACATGAAAATGCAAAAAACACGCTATCACGCGTTGTCAAGAGCATTCCACACCAGCAGGCGGCGATCGTTAAGCCACGTTGGCCAATCAGAAGCCTGAATCAGAAGCAAAAACCCCGGTTTTACTGTCTACACGACAACACTGCAACCGGCGTTTCTGAAAATCCTCACCCTGGCAGGGGTTTTCAAAAATGTGCGGTTTCAGTGACCTGATACTGCGTTTCCGTGTGGACGAACGGCCGAACCGCGTAAAAAAAGTCACGGTTATAAAAATACCCGTGTCCGTGTGGACAAGGCCTTAGACTATTTAAACTTCTGCTTGACTATTGATCATTTCGAGTTAGTGCAGTCTAAATTATGTCAATGGAAATCTTGCATGATTCAGTTGGAATTAGACAATTTTTTTGTCAATATTACATAACTTACATAAAATAAATCATATAGTGATACTTACAGGCCAAAAACAGAATCAGCACGGAAGAGGTACTTGATATTAAGCATATATAAAAAAAAATTAATTGCTGACTATCCAGAATATATGGCGAAATAACTATGGAGGAAAAAAAGAAAGCAAATAAAAATACTGAATAGCCTACAAAGTTTAAGTCAGCAAAATTATACAACACATTGTACAATTAATTTAATAAACATTTTTAGATTAATACCTTTTTTGATTAAATTATGATGTCACAAAAGTAACCTCACTCCAGAGTTCTTCAGACAAGTGCTGACACTAAGCATCATTATGATTGCTTTTAAAGTTTAAATTATATTATTATTAACAATATTTGCTAATGTTAATAAAAGTCAGGCTGAGAGTTCACAGATATAAAATAAATTTGAAAAAATGCTTAAGTATTATTAAAGCGTTCTGAATTGTTTATTCCTATAAACTTACAGATATTCATCACTGAACACTGTCTCACTTTCATAAATCATGACATACAGGACGTGTGACAGTAAAGCAGCACTTTATGCACTGATGAAAAATACAGTATATGAAATATAATATGGATGTGCTTACCTGAATAAACAATAGCAGTAAAAACACTGTATTCAATAAAACTCCATAATCCATAATTCATCCATTTATCACAGATCACTGTCAAATATAACATCAATAACTAAATCAATTTAAATTCAATTGACGAAATACAATTCAGTGTTATTACCCCCAGTTTCACAGACAAGTCTTAAAGCTAGTCTCTTATATCTTAAAATCTGTCTGTGCCATTGTTTCGTCTCATGCAAAACATCTGCAATGCACATCTGCAATGTTTTTTCTAAGACACGTGTATAAAAGCTACTTAAATGCCCTAATTAAACTATGAATTGTCTGTGAATATAGTTCTGAGTATAGTAAGTGTCATTAAGTACAGAAAGGAACTTGATAAGTCAAACTTGATCAAATACACAACTGAAATTATATACAGTCTGAAAAACCACAGACTAACTACATACAGACAACCCTCTGTTTACAGCATGAAACAGAAAATGTGATAAATCACAGTTGATTCTTAATGAATAGTTGACAATAATTAAATAAAACATACCACAAGATCTTTTTATATGTGGTCCAGCTCTGAACAGCATGATAGGCCTCAGTAAGAATAGAGCAGAACAAGCAACAGTCTCATGCAATAAACCTGAAACAAAATGAGATTTTAATGCAACAGCATTAATTTTAGTCAATTCTCTACCAGTGATTAATATTTAGGTGTGTGTGTGTCCTACACACTGCATACATGTACATAATTTTCATCTCTGCTGAAATGCCAGATTGGATCAAGCCAAATTTGAGAGGTAGCAGAAAGATGGGGACTCCGTCTGATCCTGGACCTGTGGACCATCAACCGAATGTTTCACAAGCGCGCATTCAAGATGACGACTCTAAAACAGATCCTTGCACAAATTCGTCCCGGAGATTGGTTTGCATTTGTAGATCTGACGGATGCATACTTCTACATCCACAGACGCTTTCTGAGGTTCCCTTTCAAAGGGCACATATTACCAGTATTCAGTGCTCCCATTTGGGCTAGCTTTAGCCCCGCGCACATTTTCATAGCGTGTAAATGCAGCGCTTTCCTCTTTTAGAGCGAGCGGTATGCGCATTCTAACTCGTCTGGACGATTGGCTGATTTTAGCTCATTCACGAAATGTGCTTATCAGTCATACAGATATGCTGCTTCGCCATCTGGAGTCACTAAGGCTGCGTGTCAATATACAAAAAGAGCATGTTCACCCCGAGTCAGTCTATCACATATATGGGTGTGTGTTTCAACTCGGTGGAGATGCAAGCCCGCCGTTCTCGAGAGCGCACAGAGACCATCTCATCAGCTCTGTGCAACTTCAGACTGGGACGGACTGTTCCCCTGAGGGAATTTCAGAGGCTTCTGGAACTTATGTTGCAGAACTTAACTTCACTAACACAACCCTTATTGGTTCAGTTTAACCAATCATGGCAGAGAAAAAGGCCAAGAAAAAGGAGACCTGTCAATCAATTTACTATCTTTATGTTGGTGAGACGTGATGGCTCATCATGAGTGACGGCTGAGTGAGTATTCAAGTGATCACCTTGCCAAAGTGGCCTAAATATACAGTTAGTTACACAGGGAAGAGTGAGAGAGTGAGCAACTCTCAAAAGATGACTCGAAGGCTTGTTGTAAATATTAGTTTAACACTTGAAATCAGAGCACAATTGAATGATTTAATCAAAATCAAAACTGATTATGGGACTATAAAACTGTCCAGCATCAGGTCGTCTTTTAAACCGTCCAGACTCTGGTATACTCGTCCTTGACAGTTGCCTGACTTGATTAGTTTTGACTGTGCAAACTTCTGCTTTACGTTCTACAATATGTTCTTTATGAAAGATGCACTGTAGTTCTGTCTGAAGTTAAAGCGCAACACAAAGGTAAGTGCATTATTGTTGTTATTTTTTTGTTGTCAGATTATCATACAGTAAATATATATGAATGACACATTTTTGGCTGTCATGGTGTGTGCATGAACGTGTGTGCTAATTACGCTGCTTATCCCGATCACTTTATTCTGCACTTTTTGAACTTACATTGGATTATTCTTACTGTTGACATTGAATATAATGCATATGTTTTTTCTGAGGGTTAAAATCATCGGTAAATTTCTTGATTGCCGTTTTGACATCGTTTCTACTGGATATTTGAGTCATATTTTCTAACATTTTCTTTGATGTATTTGTTTTGATCTATTTTCCTAGGAAATTGATTTATTTTTAAGTTATTTTGCCATGATTATTTTGTTTTAAGGAGATACAAATTGTGCTTATGAACCTTAATTAACATGGCAATAAAAGTCTAATCACAGTTGGCAGTTAAAGTTTTGGGCAGGTTTTTTTTTTTGGACTGGGTGGGTTTTGGTGAGCTTTTGGCTGGAAATCGCCCACTTAATCTGGCAATAATGTGTGTGACTTACCTCAGTCTGTCCACGCTCTCAGTGATGTGCGTGGGCGACGTTACTACCTCGCTACTGAGAAATAGCCTATCATGTAGATTTTCTGGAGCAAAACTATTTTATTGAACAAGTCACTGGGCAGAGCTGACAACAAGCTTCAGTGTGTGTGAATGTTTTTGAGTGTGTCTAATGTATGTGCATTTGTATGGGAGAGAGAGCAGGAGAAAGAGTTTTCCATGGATAATAAAAGGCAATTTAGTTGAAACAACATGGAAATAATTTATCATCATTTTCTTATGGTTTGTTATATTTATTTGGTCAGTGTCATTGTGGGTTTTGGTTCTTTTGCTACTGTAAGCTGTGAGGACCTTTGAAATAACTGAAATCATTTGGCGAGGTGAACCGAAGTAGAGTGGCAGTTACTTGAACTATTTTTCAAATAATTCAACAGTCCGTCATCAATTATTCCTTACTTAATTCACTTCTCTTCTCTTTATTTTATTTGTATTATCTTTCTCCTGTCTGTGGTGTTTTTTCATGCTCTGGAAGCTCTGGAAACAATTCCATCTTATTCTAATTCTGATCACCAGATCAAATCTAAATCTGTAAAAAACTGAGGAGGAGGAAATACTCACCATTAGAAATACCCCAGAGGATGAGAGCCACGAACAGCATAATGTTTGGAAGAAAGTTGAGACAAATGTTAAGATATGGGGCTAGAGAGAAAAAAGAAAATGAATTTCACTCAGAAGTATGAAGTAACTATAATCGCCATGTACTGATGCACCATAAACTCATTACAGCAAATAATATTCTCCAGTCATTACCTGCCCAGTCCTTTTGTAATTTGCAGTACATGAGAAAGAGCAGCAGTGCCGATCCAGATGCAGAAATACAGAGAGCCAAGATCATTGTGTGTAAAACAGAGAAACCTGTGAAACCACAGACATCAGTTACTGAACACCAGAGTGACTATTATCTGTAATACAGGTGCGATACTGTAGTTGGTGATATGTACCAAGTAATATTTGGATGATCTAGCCTACTCCATAACAGTGTAATAATAAATAGTTTGTGATTAAATGAAGCCATATGAAATTTTTACAATGGATTTATCAAACTTCTGTGTTCAAAAAGTGCTGAATTCATCAATGTACAGTTCATCACAGATACTTCATCTAAACACATCAACCACAGTTTACAATCATTAATCGGGTATGATGAAAAAAAGGCAAATGGTTTTATGTTATTCCAGCACATATTTTACGATTACGAGCGCAAAAGCCTGCTGTACGTGTCGTGTATATGCAATACTTGAGTCTGACCACCTTATTTTATTAAATAAATGCGACAATAGAATCCAACATATTAAAAAGCATTAGAATTAGACAAGGAAATATATCCTATAAAATACCCAGCTAACAAGCTTTTTTCTAAGAACATTTCCCAAATGTTCAGTTTTGGTTATGGAAACGTTAAAATGTCTAGTTTTCTTGATGTTAGTGGGACGGTTTTTTTAAGGTTAGTGTGATATTCCTGAAACATTCTTTCAGCTAGTGTCATAAACACCTTGTGAAACTTTTAATTGGGTTGATATAATCCCTCCAATAGACCATGTCTGAGTAACACACAGACTTTGGCATGCAAAACAACAATGGTAACAATCAAATTGGGAATGCATTATACCCAATGCATTATTTTCTTTTCAACTGCTTTGAAATAATCTTTATTGTATGAAGCGCTGTATAAATAAAGGTGACTTTACTTGAAGGTTGCACATAATGTAGGGTATTATGTAAGGATTCTTTTGAAATATTTATGTTTTTGACTGCCCATTGAGAATAATGGAATTATTCTTTGTAAGCTCGCGCTCGATCGGCCCAAAACCGGCAATCGACCAGCGCAGAAGGTATTTACGTGTTACTGTCCTTTTCTCGAGGCAAAGTATTTTTTGATTAAATGTAATACATTTGAATATGTATTATCTCGTTATTTCATCTGACTCCATAAATGAAAAGGTTTTAATGATATCTGTGCATCTGTTATGAAGCATCAGAGTCTGGGGGATCCATTCGCAGCGTGATTTATTAATAAGAGTAGTCAAACAGGCAAAGGTCAGAACCAGCAGATACAGCAGTGAAGACAAGGCTTAAATCATAGTACAAAACCAGGCAGAAGATCAGGGCAGGCAGCAAACAATCAAAGTCAGAGATCCAAGCAGAGGTAACGTAGGCAGGCAGCAGACAGGGAGAAATCCAGAAACGGGCAAGGTCAAAAATACAAAAAGGCAGTCACAGGAATAAACGCTCAGTAGAGTTCACAACAGTAAAACAAGACTTTGCAGTGAGGGTGAGAATGTATGAGACATAAATAGTCCATAGAATGAGGATCAGGTGTGACTGTAATCAGGAACAGTGCGGGTGAATAATGCAGTGCAGGTGTATGAAGTAATCAGTCCAGATAGATGCAGGATGGGAAATGTAGTCTGTGAGTGAATATGATAGTCTTATGTGGAGTGCCCTCTGGTGGCTCTCAAGGGCCAGGGAGGAGACGACCCTTCAGGCGGCCAGGGAGGCGACCATGGTACAGGAACAGACACCGGCTCAGAAACAGGAACAGACACAGAGACAGGAACAGACACCGGCTCAGGGACAGGAACAGACACCGGCTCAGGAACAGACACCGGCTCAGCGGTGGCCATCTTGTCTGAAGACACTGGCTCGGCGGAGACCATCTTGTCCTGAGACACTGGCTCGGCGGTGGCCATCTTGTCCGAAGACACAGGCGTGGTTTCGGCCATCTTGTCCGAAGACACAGGCGTGGTTTCGGCCATCTTGTCCGAAGACACAGGCGTGGAGTCGGCCATCTTGTCCGAAGACACAGGCGTGGAGTCGGCCATCTTGTCCGAAGACACAGGCGTGGAGTCGGCCATCTTGTCCGAAGACACAGGCGTGGAGTCGGCCATCTTGTCCGAAGACACAGGCGTGGAAAGAGGAAGAGGAACAGATTCAGGCTCAGGATCAGGATCAGATTCAGGCTCAGGAACAGATTCAGTCTCGGCGGGACGAGACTCTTGACGGGCTGACGTGACATGAAGCTCAGTCTCTGGGTCGGCAGAAGTGACGTGAAGCTCAGTCTCTGGATCGGTAGAAGTGACGTGAAGCTCAGTCTCTGGATCGGCAGAAGTGACTTGAAGCTCTGGCTCTGGCTCGGCAGGACTGACTTGAACAGTCTCTGGATCGGCAGGCAGGAAGTGAAGTGTCTCTGAGCTTGACGGGACCAGCGGCGGCGAGGGCTTTGAGCTGGGTAGGACCAGCGGCGAATAGGACTCTGAGCTGGTTAGGACCAGCGATGAAGAGGGCTTTGAGCTGGACAGGACCAGCGATGAAGAGGGCTCTGAACTGGACGGAACCAGCGGCGAAGAGGGCTTTGAGCTGGGCAGGACCAGCGGCGAAGAGGGCTCTGAGCTGGACGGGACCAGCAGTGAAGGCTCTGTGCTGGACGGGACCAGCGGTGAAGAAGGCTCTGTGCTGGACGAGACCAGCGGTGAAGAGGGCTCTGTGCTGGACGAGACCAGCGGTGAAGAGGGCTCTGTGCTGGACGGGACCAGCGGTGAAGAGGGCTCTGAGCTGGACGGGACCAGCAGTGAAGGCTCTGTGCTGGACGGGACCAGCGGTGAAGGCGGCTCTGTGCTGGACGAGACCAGCGGTGAAGAGGGCTCTGTGCTGGACGGGACCAGCGGTGAAGAGGGCTCTGTGCTGGACGGGACCAGCGGTGAAGAGGGCTCTGTGCTGGACGGGACCAGCGGTGAAGAGGGCTCTGTGCTGGACGGGACCAGCGGTGAAGGCTCTAGCTTAGCGGGAATGTCGCTTGCTGTCTCAGGCGCGGCGGGCATGACGCTCTAAGTCTCAGGGGCGGCGGGCATGACGCATATTGCCTTGGCTTCGGCAGATTTGGCGTGAAGTGCGGGCTCGGCTGGACTGGCGTGAAGTGCAGGCTCGGCTGGACTGGCGTGAAGTGCAGACGGTGACATGGCGTGCCACGGAAGGAAGCTCTCCAGACATCTGGAGAGTGCCTCTCTCCAATCCAGACCGGAGAGATCGGGGAGCTCCCTCGGGTCGACCTCCTTAGCCCCCAGCCGGTAACACAACTTAATTGCTTCATCACCCAGAGAGCAAGAGGCAGCGAGAGGAACAAACCCCCAGGTGTACTGGAACAGATCGAGGCTATCCAGGGCCAAGGCCACGATCTGTCCAGCGAACTCCCGGCTCATGCTGGGAAGATCAGACGAGATCCGTACTGCTGGATTTCTGGAGGTCATAGCTGCTGGATCTGGGTGTGGCGAAGTCTTCTGTTATGAAGCATCAGAGTCTGGGGGATCCATTCGCAGCGTGATTTATTAATAAGAGTAGTCAAACAGGCAAAGGTCAGAACCAGCAGATACAGCAGTGAAGACAAGGCTTAATCGTAGTACAAAACCAGGCAGAAGATCAGGGCAGGCAGCAAACAATCAAAGTCAGAGATCCAAGCAGAGGTAACGTAGGCAGGCAGCAGACAGGGAGAAAACCAGAAACGGGCAAGGTCAAAAATACAAAAAGGCAGTCACAGGAATAAACGCTCAGTAGAGTTCACAACAGTAAAACAAGACTTTGCAGTGAGGGTGAGAATGTATGAGACATAAATAGTCCATAGAATGAGGATCAGGTGTGACTGTAATCAGGAACAGTGCGGGTGAATAATGCAGTGCAGGTGTATGAAGTAATCAGTCCAGATAGATGCAGGATGGGAAATGTAGTCTGTGAGTGAATATGATAGTCTTATGTGGAGTGCCCTCTGGTGGCTCTCAAGGGCACTCCAGCTGGTGACCGTTACAGCATCATTAAATATGAGCGAATGTTTGACTATTCTTTTTAACTCTTTAATGAAAATAATGTCAAAGTCAGTTAGAATAATCAAATGTAACAATTTATTATGTCAGATTAAAGTATCATGCCAATTTCATAATCAATTCAAAGATAATCGATACAAACCATCAAATGCTCTGGAATAGAGAAAAGATGCAAACCCAAAATTACATGAGGCTGAGAGGTCTCCCTCACAGCCTCACAGGCTAATCTGAGCTACAGAAAAGGCCCGAATCCCCTGCTGCATTTCATTATATAGTCAGACCTCTTTCACATGGAAACATGTACTAACAATGGAAATTTGCATTCAGAGGTCACACCTTTTGGGGGTAGGAGACCATTTGCCAGGAGACCACCTTCTTTTGTGTGCCAGTTATCCCTAATCCCTAAACTCTTAAAAACCTTATTACCTTTTGTTTTACTTATTTGGAAATTAGACATTTGTACCAGTCGCACTGAGACATTTCAAATGATACCAAACATGAAAAATACTCTGTGATAATCATTCACATTAAACTAGGGATGGGCGATATATCGCACGATATTGTTATGCGCATCTCATCAGTAAAGCCGGTTCCTTGATAAGTAGTAAATCGCCATCACCTGCTTTCAGATGGAGCGGCATTTACTACAAAGAGCCGTAGTTAACTGACAAGCTGAGCCATATCGCATTAATATCGCGGACGTATCGGCAGCAATAATTAATGCGATATGGCTCAGCTTGTCAGTTAACTACGGCTCTTTGTACACAGCAAAAACTCCAGTGTTAAATTAACACTCCTGGGAGTGTATGAGTCCACACTCAAAAGTGTTTAAGTTAATGAGATAATTAAGTGATTAATTTAGTGATGATTGAACATTATTGAAGACACCTGATGTTAACAAGCAGAATCACTGAAGGAGAAAATCACAAATTGTAAGTTACCGTTATGACGATCAATGGTTGCTTTAGTTGGACTCTTGACCCATATATTATTAACTTTAGATTTTGTTTGTCTGTTGTTTTTGAGTTATAATCACCAGTTGAACAAAGAAAAAAGTGATCTGATGGTGTTGGTTATATTATGACAATCATCATTTGAACTTGATTACTGAACTCATTAAGATCCTTCTTTCTGACTTAGATTTATGTTGTTGGTTAAAGCATAACTGTGAATCTGCATAAATGCCCAGACTTTTTGATATAATATAAAGGATTTCTTAAAAGTTGTTTTTAAAAAAAAAAAACATTCTTTTAGGCACACACAGATGTCAAGATTCAGTCTATGCATCTCAACAATGGTGAGGAGTAGAATATTCAATTAGGAAAAGTAAATTACATAGACAATTCAGATCATAATTTATTCATACCGCAATGCATGATGGGAGCCATTAATGAGTTGTGATTGGTGGCAGCCACTGCAACATGCTTTATTATTGTCACCATTGTTGAGATTCACAGGCTGATTAATAATGTCTGTGTTTTAAATGAAGTAATCTGAACATCTATTGATCAGAACAATGTTTATTAAATATTTTGAATTATAAGTAAAGTACTCATAATCATAGGCTGAAGAATCACAGGCTGAATCAACGGCTGCTAACAAGTTAAACCAAACTATCTCAATAAGTTTCCTTTTTCAGATCACAGCATGATTATGTCAAAACATAACCAACACTATCAGATCACACTTTACTTTGTTCATTTAACTGTTATAAATCAATAACAGCAGACAAACAACAGTAAATATTAAAGTAAACATATAATGGTCTAGAGCCCAACTAAAGCAAACACCCATCACCTTAATGGTAACTTACAATTTGTGATTTTCTCCTTCAGTGATTCTGCTTGTTAACATCAGGTATTTTCAATAATGCTCAATAGTCACTTAATTAATCACTTAATTATCTCATTAACTTTAACACTCTTGAGTGTGGACTCATATACACTCCCAGCCCCAGGAGTGTTAATTTAACACCGCTTCATCTGAAAGCAGGTGATGGCGATTTACTACTAATCAAGGAACCGGCTTTACTGATGAGATGCGCATAACAATATTGTGCGATATATCGCCCATCCCTACATTAAACTATACATTTTCTTGGGTGAATTCAGATGATCTGAGCATGAGAGAGAGGGGGTGAGAGAAGGGGGAATGAAATGTAGATTAGGATGACTCGACGGTGAGACTTTCATCTCGATAGTGCACGAGGGCTAGTACAAATGTTAATTTCCAGAGAGGTCCTTTGTCCTCTCGGGGTCTGGTCGCTTCTTCAACCAGACTGTCCGGCATCTCCTAATTTCTCAATTCTTACACATTATTTTCAAGGTTAGTGTGATATTCCTGAAACATTCTTTCAGCTAGTGTCATAAACACCTTGTGAAACTTTTAAAGGAGAACTCCGGTCAATTTTAACATTGAGCTCATTTTTTTGTACATTTGGAGTGCTGTCAATACAGAGAACAACGACAAAAATCGGTGTTGCCTACACCGAGTTATCCTCTTTTTAAAATTTGCACCCTGTTGACTTCAATGGGGCAAGTACTAAACCTGCTTTTAGCCTCTTAACATCCTTGATGTGTCATTACAAGTGCACAGAAAATGTGAGTGATTCCTTCTGAGTGAACACGAGTGAGTCTGACTGCAGTAGATGTGAAAGAAATGTATAAAAATGATGTTATTTAAGCCAGCGCAAATACCTTTGTTTACATCCTGTTTTTCGGTTGAAGTCCAAAGTAGTCGATTGCAGAGTTCACACGCATAGGTTTAATACCTATGATCACGCGCGTGAACTCGGCAATCGACTACTTTGGACTTCAACCGAAAAACAGGATGTAAACAAAGGTATTTGCGCTGGCTTAAATAACATCATTTTTATACATTTCTTTCACATCTACTGCAGTCAGACTCACTCGTGTTCACTCAGAAGGAATCACTCACATTTTCTGTGCACTTGTAATGACACATCAAGGATGTTAAGAGGCTAAAAGCAGGTTTAGTACTTGCCCCATTGAAGTCAACAGGGTGCAAATTTTAAAAATAGAATAACTCGGTGTAGGCAACACCGATTTTTGTCGTTGTTCTCTGTATTGACAGCACTCCAAATGTACAAAAAAATGAGCTCAATGTTAAAATTGACCGGAGTTCTCCTTTAATTGGGTTGATATAATCCCTCTACATTTGTGACAATATATGCAATAGACCATGTCTGAGTCACACACAGACTTCAGCATGCAAAACAACAATGGTAACAATCAAATTGGGAATGCATTATTCCCAATGCATTATTTTCCTGTTATCACTGTAAAGCTGCTTTGAAATAATCTTTATTGTATAAAGCGCTGTATAAAAAAAAGGTGACTTTACTTGAAGGTTTCACATACCGTCGGGTATTATGTAAAGCTAAATAAATCTTTTGAAATATTGATGTTTTTTTGACAAGTTCAACTAAGTTTAATTTACTTGTCAAAACTGGCGACCGTCCATTGAGAATAATGGATGTACAAAGAGCCGGATGCCCTTAAATGTCCCCGATCCTGACCAATCACAGCACACAGTTACCATAGCGTCACCTGTGCTGAAGCGGAACCGCATTGGTATAGACCAAGCGTGCAGCACAAGCCCTGAAAAGTGAAGCCAAAACGTCTTGATCACCCCCCGATGGCTGGTCCTAGTTTAGGTCATAAACCCGCCTCCCTGTGTTATTCAAAGGGACGTGAGACCAACTAAACAATTCAATTACACTTCAAATATCTTTTTTCCAAAGGTGGTTTCTGTCATTTGCTGTAGTTTTTATCACGCTGATGTAAGTTCAAGTGTCTGTTTTTAAAATATGTTTGTTTTTAGTTAGTTACGCAATGCTAAAAAAACAGTGGTGTAACGTCATGATTGACAGCTGTGATTGACAGGTTCTCTGAGCGAAGTAGTCACTGAAGCACCAACGGACTTTTTTTGGGATCTTCGGAGGACTGAGGAGATTGTATTTACTTTATTTTAACAAGCCTCTTGTCATACTGCAATCAACAGACATCAAAATTGGAGCAGAATGGAGGAACGGAGCAAACATAGGCCACTTAAATAAGTGCAGGGAGAGTGCATTCTGCGAGAGTGAGGGTGGGGCCTTGATTTCACGGCTTTACTTACTTTATGGCTGCTCTCGATGGCTGCTCTGTTAAGTCTTCGTCGTCGGTTAGGAACCTGGGTGTGCTCTTTGATACCAATCTTTCATTTGAAAGTCACGTGTCTAGTATCTGTAAAACTGCATTTTTCCTTCTTAAAAATATATCTAAATTACGCCATATGCTCTCATTGACAAATGCGGAACAATTAGTTCATGCGTTCATGACCTCAAGGCTAGATTATTGTAATGCTCTACTGGGTGGTTGCCCTGCACGCTTAATAAACAAACTACAGCTGGTTCAAAACGCAGCAGTAGGGAATTCCAAACCTGCGTATTTTCAAACGCACATAACTATAGAACCCATTCTAAATGCGCATGTGAACTCAGCGTTTCTCACAGGTTCGCGTTTAAAGTCTGTGTAGAGGGAATGGTGTCGTCTTAGCGGCCCCTAATTTAATAACAAATGATCGTTGCGACGGAAGCAAATCAATCAAAACAAACTTTAGATGGAAAATAACTTAATTCTGCTATAAAGCCAAAACAATCTCTGTTACCTTAAATTATACGCTTATCTCTGTAAAGCTGCTTTGAAACAATCTACATTGTTAAAAGCGCTATATAAACGAAGATGACTTGACTTGACTTGACTTGACTTGCTGCTCACTACTGTGCAGGTCTGGTCCCAAGATCGCTACTGCGCAGACTCAAGTCCCAAGATGTCAGCACCATATCGGGACACTGGCGGCTTCAGTTCTCACCAATGAAAGAGAGCGAAGGGGCGTTGTCCATCTTTTTTTACAGTCTTTGGTATATGTAAAATAATGCGACTGACACAGAGATTCAGTAACGAGCCATGCTCACTGTTCTTTTTACTGAGAACTGAAGTGCACAAAGTAGGAGGAGTCGTAACAACAAATACGGAGGCTGAGGCACCCCTTAAAGAAACATTGCCATAATGACAATACATTACAGTATAGACCAAGCGGCAACCTCCCTGTCTCTCTCTTGAAAGCAACACGGAAGTGAATTAAACGGCAATTCATCAACTGGCCGCCTGAGGCTGGCTGCAAAAGTGAGTCAAATCTGCATCTCCCCATGTAGAAATACCCAACTTTACAAAAGAAAAAAACATGTTTACAGCCTGGAGCAAAAAGTGGCTTTGGTCTATACAGCTAATTTTGCCCTTCATGACAACTGTGATTTTTTTTTTATAACTCATCCATTTAAATTATATTAAGCCTTAAAGTTCTGCATAATTAAGGGTGTCCACTTTTGAGTGACAGGTGGATTCCCTCTGCTGTGGTCATTAGTCATCATTAGCCGTTTGTCTGCTGTGTGTTAGCCGTCACATTACCTCAGCTAATTGTCTGACTGTAAAAATAAATAAATTCGGGAGTGACGCGCTGCCAAGATGGCAACGGTCGGCCAGGCCGTTTTAGGCTTCAAAAACGGTCTTCAGAAACCTACCGGTGATGTCATGGACACCACGTCCATTTTTTTTTACAGTCTATGGTATAGACCCATAGACAGTATATAAACTGGACACAGCGACCCCATAGGTTTCAACGGAGAAAAGTGAAGCAAATTAGAAGCACTCACTTCCTGATGGTCGAGCGTACTGCGCAGACTCAAACTGAGCTTGACGAAACTGCTTCTACGGGGTCATAATGTAAGATACAAGGTAATGGAGCCTTTTATACATAGTCGTGTTTCTTTAGAAATAAATAATGGACAAATGGAGTCTTTAAACGCCTCAGATGTAAAGTTATTCGCCAAAATGAATGGGAGTCAATGGAATGCTAACAGCAGGTGATGGCTTGTTAGCCAATGGCGGCCCCCAGGGGTGGTACGGTTTTCGAGCGCTGGATTGACCCCCTGTATAGACCTTATGAGCCAGAGAAACGAGGGCGTTGCCATCTTTAGAATATTGTCTTTGAACTTCCTTCCGGTTTTGTGGTCGCTCCGTATATTTCTATGGCATTGCTGTCTGGGAGTAATTAGCTTTTGAAGTGGATTTACTTAATGTAAAGTTAACCAAAGTTATCATGAGGACTGCAGTGTTTAAAACAGATGTCTTAAAAATGTCAGTAGACCGGGAAGATTTTAAAACGAGCCGTTCATTCATAAATACGCAATATCACTGTGAAAATACAGACCGGAAGACAAAAGACAACGAGCGCAGCGCTGAAAAGGGGCGGGGCTACATACAGTCTATAGAGAGAAGATGCAGCGCATGTTAGAGTGTAAAAGTTTGGGCAGCTTCATTGTAATTCATCTATAGTTGTTCGATTACTATTCAGTTGAAGTATATATGAGTTGCTGTTTGCGTACATGTCAAGTAAGTTTATATTTCCAAATATTTCCTGTTGATACAAAAAACTAGTTTATATTTATCAGTCTAAACAGTAGCCGATTAGCATTATTCTGCCTGTATTACTTTTTCTATTCAGTGTATTTTGGAGTTTTTCTATGTGTTACTTTGAGGTTAGACGTTTATGTATTGAACATTGTTATTATTGGATGCACAAGCAAATTTGGAAATGATTATTATAACACAGTGATCTGCTGCTTATCACGTGCATATGTCATGCCTTGTTGAGAGGCATTTACGTGCTGTCGCCTTGTGGCGATGTTCAGAATAATTATTTAACATTGTCCAATAGAACTTTATTAATGTGATTATAGTATACAGCCTGAATACTGTTAATTATTTAAATGTTTATGTTGTAGAATATATGTATGTATATATTAATGTTTATTTATCTTGTACAATTTGTTATAGAACCACACAACTCAACCAGCTCTTGAGTAAACAAAGTGAAACTTAGACCCTGCTTGGTGTGTCTCTTCAAATAAGAGTCAACTCATACATTTCTGACCGACTACCTGCTGTGTTTCACACCCATCTAAAATTACCTACTTTCAAACCTCTTCATTTCAATGGAAATTCGATTACACAAACTATTTGGAGTCGGATGTGGTCACAAAAATAAGTTTAAAGGTGTTCTCTTGTCAACTCACCGAGTCGCTCCAGTACAGCAGTTGTATTTGCGGACAAATGTCCAGTCTTCACATGACACATGTAAACTCCTTTGTCCCTATGTCTTGTTCTTTTCAGTGTGAGAGAGAAGTTTCCTTTGGGGATTTCTTCAGTAAAGAATTCAACTCTGTCTCTGTATCGCTCATCTGATAAATCTGGCTGAATTTTATTTCTCTGCAAGAGTAGAACTTGGATGTTTACATTTTCATCTATTTTTCTCCATGAGACCCATTCAATGTGTTCAGGTGGGATGTGAGAGTGTACAAAGCAGTTCAGAGTGACGTCTTCACCCACAAACGCAGATACAGGCTCATCTGATCCTGATACCCTCAGATACTCTGAAAGAACAAACATCAACAATATCACAATAGAAAATGGTTATAAAGATATAGTATAATTCATAATACCCTCCAGTGAAACTTACCAACTTCTTTAATTTCAACAAATGTTCCACCAGCATCCTGCTGACTGTAAACTTTACATCTGTAAAAACCCTTATCTTCAGCTCTCACATGTTTCAGTTTGAGGGAGAAGTTTCCATGTTTGATTTGATCAGTAAAGAAATGAGTTCTGTCATGATAATCCTGATGCTGGGCGTCTGGTTGACTGTTACCATTTACAAAATGATGAATTACTGTATTGATATCTGTTCTTATCCAAATCACCTCCAGTCCTTTCAAAGGTAATGGTTCATCAACATAACAGGGCAAAACCACTGAAGATCCCAGAGCAACAACCAGAGGACCAGAGGAACCTTTCACTAAAAACCCTGAAAAAAAAAAATAGTAGAAAGCGATGACAAAAAATCCAAATACCCCAAATCAAATATGTATAGCAGCAGCAAGTTTCAAACTAATCAAAGGAAACTTTTGTAACTTTTGAAAATTGTATATGCTATGTATTCCCATGCATGCTGAGTGGTCTGACTCTGCATCTCTCCCTCTCGCATGTCCCTCGTTATTTTCATTGCAAATTTCATATATAGCCTACAAAATAATGCTAATTTTGACTATCAGGGAAGCAACCCAAAAGCCACAATCGAAACCACGTTAACTGCATTGAATCAACCTGATTGATTAAAAATCTGCACCCGCAATTAATGTTGAAACAATTAATGTTGAAAAAAATGAAGATGTTGATTCAATGCGGAAACGTTAACATTAACATTGATTTAACATTGTTTCGATGGTCGCTTGCTATCTGGGAAAGTTGTTGCAGATCTGCTTTCACTTGCGTTTTAATGAAATTAATCAGTTTGTATAAACGTTGCATAAGTGTAGGTTACAATGACAGAATTTAAAACAAAAACTAGCCTAGTTGAGAAGGCATAATGTTCATGTCGAGTTTTAAACAATAGAAACAATCTATTCTGGGGTGATATCAGGTAAAATGGGCCATCAGGTAAAATGGGCCATTTAAGGTTTGGGGGTCCCAGCCCCTCTGGAATTTAGAGCCAATGACTGCAAAGGATTTCAAACTGTTGTCATGACTGTATTTGACAAGTAACAGGTGATTTAATTGGTTTATGGTTGCTATGGTGGGCGGGGCAGTTATTCAAATCAAGACTGCACCAGAAAGCTGCATGGTAAGTAGCCTGGCATACCAAATCTAACTAAAATATTATAAGGACGATAAATCTATAAAAAAACAAACATGCACATAAAAAAACTATGCATAATATCTGTCTTGATGGCATCAATCAGAAATAATACTGTTAGATTGGTATATGAACATATTTTTTGAAAACATTATGTTTTTCTTGGCGGCCCAATTTACCTTAACCCACTGAGGTAAAATGGGCCGCATTGTTTCAGCTAAAATGGGCCATCATCTGTGTCACTCACAAACACACACAAACATGTGATTGAGTGCATGTGTGTGAGTGTGTGTGTGAGGGTGTGTCTGTGTAACTAAATAACTATATTTAATTAAATAATAAGTATTATAATAGTCACATGTTTCCATTAATGTCCCATAATTATATATATATATATATATATTAGGGCTGTCAAAGTTAGCGCGTTAATAACGCGTTAACGCAAAATCATATTAACGGCACTAATTTTTTTAACGCGCGATTAACGCAGCGTGTATTTTCTGTTTGACCCGTGGCCCAACCCCTAGTTGGAGAAATGGAGATACACAGTGTTGCCAACTTAGCGACATTGCAGACCCCTTTAGCGATTTTTTCCCTTCAACAAAGCGCCCAAACCTTATTTAGTTTCTGAGAATCTAACGTTACCGGTACCGCCGGTACTCCTCTCCCAGCACGCGCGCGCACCTCTCTCTCGCTCGCTCTCTCTCTCTCTGCGTCTCGCGCGGAGGAGCAGCGCTTTATTCAGTTAAGCACAGATATTATGTTGCTTCTCTAATTTTACAAGTATAGCCGAAATCAGAGCACGGATATTGTCTTTATCTTATGTGTATTTGATTTCATCAGACGACGGCTCGATTATCAGAATTTTTGTGCAGATTAACTTAACATTTTGGAAGGGAGAGCTGGTTATGTTTATTGGGTCGCGTTTCAGTCACCATTTCAAATTCATTCCGTTGTTTGACAACAGAAACAGTAAAATATACCAATGAAAACAGTTTTATTGAGAATTTAGCTTCATCAAAATGGGCACAGAGAGAGACAAACGTTTCGGTTACTCACGTAACCTCTGTTCTCTCTAGAAGAGGGAACGAGTATTGCGTAGTTGCTACGCTACGGGAAAGCCTTTCTTTCTCGAGATACTGAAGCCAAAAATTATCCTTAATTTTTATAATCTTGTCAACGCAGTGCGGCAGCCTGCAGACCTAGGGCGAGCTACTAGCGTGCCCATTGGCTGCCCTGCGGCAACTGCAGCAGCCTACCGCTGAGCCCTTGGCGTGACGTCACGACCAATGAGCGCGCTTGGCGCGCTTACTGCGTCACAGCCCGCGAAAAGGGGGGTGTGGCTTAGCGTATATAAACAGGGCTCGGAGGCTGCTTCTCTGGTTTCTGTCGCATGAAGCGAATGAGCTCGTGGCGCGAGCACGGCGGGCTACGCAATACTCGTTCCCTCTTCTAGAGAGAACAGAGGTTACGTGAGTAACCGAAACGTTCTCTTACGAGAGGTTCTCTCGTATTGCGTAGTTGCTACGCTACGGGAACGCCCTTGTCAACGCCGTGCGCGCCCAGCATCCACTGAATGAGTCCCAGGGAGAGCCCGGGGAACGTGATAGCGGAGAGCCGGGCGGCCTAAAGAGGGCTAGCGCCGTACATAAGCACACACTAGGGGGTTTGGAGCGGCACGGCCGGTCCGAACTGACAATTCCCTGCATAGTGCAGCTCAACCAGTAGAGCTAAATCACACACCGTAGCCCGCGCACAGATAGTGGGCCGGCATACGCGAGACTTAGACTGATAACACTTTCGCCTGCAAGGCGGGAACATCCAGGTTGTAAAACCTAACAAATGTAGAGGGGGAGGCCCAGCCTGCCGCTGCACAAATGTCATGAATGGGAATCCCGCTGGACCACGCCCACGACGAGGCCATGCCTCTGGTGGAGTGAGCTCGAATGCCCAATGGGCACTGCAGGTCTTTAGACGCATAAGCCACAGCAATAGCGTCCACTATCCATCTGGACAGGCTGTGTTTCGAGGCGGCGAGACCCTTGGTGCGCCCACCA
Source organism: Squalius cephalus (assembly GCA_022829025.1). Classification (NCBI taxonomy): domain Eukaryota; kingdom Metazoa; phylum Chordata; class Actinopteri; order Cypriniformes; family Leuciscidae; genus Squalius; species Squalius cephalus. The sequence continues at coordinate 15,534,693 of CM040792.1, read as the reverse complement.
AACGAAACAAAGAGCTGATCCGAGCGCCTGAAAGCGGCGGACCGTGAAATGTAGTTCCTCAACGCCCTGACCGGGCAGAGGAGATTACCATCGGCCTCGCTGCCATGCGTTGGCAGGGCTGAGAGGGAAATGACCTGTGCTCTGAAGGGAGTGCCCAAAATTTTGGGAACGTACCCATGCCTCGGTCTGAGAATGACTTTGGAGTCATTAGGTCCGAACTCGAGGCACGCGGCGTTAATAGATAACGCGTGAAGGTCTCCCACTCGTTTGACTGAAGACAGTGCTATCAGAAAAACGGTTTTGAGCGTGAGGTATTTCATATCCACAGTTTCCAAGGGTTCGAAGGGATGCGCTCTCAGGGCCTCCAAGACCAGAGAAAGATCCCACATAGGAACCGCGGGGGGTCGCGGGGGGTTCATCCTCCTGGCTCCCCTAAGGAAGCGGATGACGAACTCGTTCCTTCCTAATGCGCGGCCCCGCTCTGAAACAGAGAGCGCTGAAATGGCCGCAACATAGACTTTGAGCGTGGAGGGGGACCTGCCCGCGTCCAGTAGCTCTTGAAGGAAACACATAATTCGCGATACCCCACATGTCTGTGGATTGAGCCCCTTAGCAGTGCACCATCTGTTAAACACTGACCATTTCGACATGTAGAGCCGCCTCGTAGAGGGGGCTCTAGATTGTATGATCGTGTTCATGACCCCGTCTGGCAGATCAGCCTGTAATCGTTGAGGCTCCACGCATGCAGAGACCAGCGCTCTGGATGGGGATGCCATATCGAGCCGCGGGCTTGAGAGAGAAGGTCTCTCTTCACCGGTATCGGCCAGGGGGCTGAGTCTGCCAGCTGTATTAGATCCGGGAACCAAGCTTGGTTCTCCCAGCATGGGGCTATGAGGAGCACTGAGTGGCGCGCTTCCCTGATTCTCTCGATGACCTGAGGCAGCAGAGAGACCGGGGGAAAAGCGTACAACGGGCCGCTGGGCCAGGTCTGGGCCAGCGCGTCCTCGTTCTTCGAGAAGAACTCTGGGCAATGAGCGTTGTCTTTTGACGCAAAAAGGTCGACTTTCGCTTTGCCGAAACGGCGCCACAGTAACTGGACTGTTTGGGGGTGTAGAGACCACTCCCCAGGGGGAACGTTGTCCCTGGACAGTCTGTCGGGACCCTCGTTCAGGTGGCCAGGCACATGCGCGGCTCTCAGCGAGCGCAGAGAGTGCTGAGCCCACACGAGGAGGCGTTCCGCCAGGGTGCAGAGCGTCTTTGATCTGACACCGCCCTGGCGATTCACATAGGCCACTACCGATGTATTGTCCGTGCGGACTAGAACATGGTGACCGTGGAGGAATGGGAGGAAGTGTTTGAGCGCTTTCTCGACCGCGAGCATCTCTAGACAGTTTATGTGTAGGAGATTCTCCTGGTCTGACCAGCGGCCATAGACCGGTCTGCCTTCGAAGAGCGCTCCCCAACCTAGGTTGGAAGCGTCTGTCGAGACAACTTTCCGGTGTGAAATCACTCCCATAGTCACTCCCGTGAGATACCATTCGGCTGCCAGCCAGGGCTGCAGGGCTGAAATGCAGCCCTGATTCACTCTGACTCGCAAGCCGCCGGCCGCCCAGGCTCGGTGGGGCACGCGCGCTTTCAGCCAGCGTTGAAGCGGGCGCATGCGCAGTAAGCCCAGCTGGAGCGCTGCTGCAGCTGAGGCCATATGCCCCAAGATACGCTGGAATGTCCTCAGCGGAACCCGGCTGCCTATTTGGAGGGATGCGGCGAGGAGGCGGATGCGGCGCGTGCGCTGCTCCGACAGTCTGGCCGTCATAGCCACCGAGTCCAGTTCTATTCCAAGAAAGGAAATTGACTGACGGGGCGATAGCGAGCTCTTGGTCCAGTTGACCGAGAGACCCAGCTCCTCCAAATGGCTGAGAAGCGCTGTTCTGTGAGACACAAGTTCCGTCTCTGACTGCGCTAGAATAAGCCAATCGTCCAGATAATTCAGTATTCGCATTCCCTGTTTTCTCAGGGGAGCGAGGGCCGTGTCCATGCATTTCGTAAATGTACGGGGTGCCAAAGACAGGCCGAAGGGCAGGACTGTGTACTGATATACTCGACCGTTGAAGGCGAATCTCAAGAATGGCCTGTGACGGGGAGTTATCTGGATCTGAAAGTATGCGTCTTTTAGATCGAGAGAGATAAACCAGTCTCCTGGGCGAATCTGCGCGAGGATTTTTCTGGTTGTGATCATTTTGAACGGCCGTCTCATGAGGGCTTTGTTCAGATGTCTCAGATCTAAAATAGGTCTTAACGCTCCGTCCTTCTTGGGTACGAGGAAGTAGCGGCTGTAAAAGCCCGACTCGCTCAGAGAAGGATGAACCTGTTCTATAGCCCCTTTGCGCAGCAGCTTCGCTATTTCTGCTTGAAGCAGGTGCGCAGCTTCTGAACTCACTCTCGTCTCCGTCTGTGCTGTAAAGCGCGGAGGGCGACGAGCGAATTGAAGCGAATAGCCGTGTTTTATAGTATTCAGCACCCATTCTGACGCGCCCTGAATCGCTTCCCATGCTTTCGCATGCATAGCTAGGGGTCGAATGGTCTCTGGGTTCAGATCGCCGCGCTGCGCGGGATGGGGAACCTGTATCAGAGAGGATGGAGCGGCGTGCGCGCCGCTGGTGCTCGAACACGGGGGCTGGTAAACAGTATTGGCCGACTGAACAGCATTCAGTAGCTCGGTCCCATCGGATGGAGCGTGATTTGCTGTCAAACATCCCAGGCGCGAGAGTGGCGTGGGGATTATAATGTCTAAAAGTGAGTGCGCGTGCTCGTGAGCGGGCGCAGAGTTTACACTTATGACATGGCCAGTGTTTGGGAGCTTTAGAGGGTCTGTGACCCAAGGTAACTGACTGGCAGAGCGAACAGCGGGTAGGTGTGAGCACAAGGCTGTGGGCACATTTTCTACACTTAATACTCGAGCGGCTTGCGTCCGCTTCATGAGAGAGCGCTCTGTGCGCGTTACCATGGGGACCCTGTTTGTGTGAAGCAGTGAGCACATGGGAGTGGGCACATTTTCTACACTTATAATACTCTCGGCCTGAGCCGTTGTTGCCCGGGGTAACCGAGTGACAGAGCGAGTTACGGGTAGATGTGAGCACAGAGTTGTGGGCACATTTACTACACTTAGTACTCGAGCGGTGTGTGACCGCTTTATGAGAGAGCGCTCTGAGCGCGTTACCATGGGGACCGTGTTTGTGTGAAGCAGTGAGCACGTGGGAGTGGGCACATTTTCTGCACTTACAACACCTTCGGCCGGAGCCGGAAAACCCGAATTTACACTCTTTCTGAGATTTATTTGGGCCGCCGTAAAAACGGCGTTTGTGTGCAGGCGAGCGAGTGGTATTACTGGCTCGTTGGCTGCGGTGTAAGCTGCTGCAGTAGCCTGTACTGAGGGGACTGACAGAGCTGGGCGTTTTGATGGCGGTCCGGCCGCAGCGGGACTCAGCCATCTTTTCCTCCCTGCGGGTGCTAGGAGGACTTCGCGGGCTCAGACTTCAGCGTTATCTTGGGACGCGGACCCCGGGGGGGCGGCGGTCTGTGACGGCTGGTTGAGCGCGACCTAGGGCGGCCGCCCTGGCGTCGCTGCGAAGCAGTTGGTGGCCGAGACGAGCGCTGTGTGGAGCTGCGCGCAGGAGGCTGAGCTTGAGAGCGGCCTGCGGCTGGGCTCGAGCGGCGGGGCAGGAAGAGATTCATAGCCTGCGACGCCTTCTGTACTTCAGAGAAGCGGTCCACAATCCCGCTGACCGCAGGGCCGAAGAGGCCAGTGGGCGAGAGCGGGGCGTTGAGGAAAACAGCGCGTTCTGACTCACTCATATCCGCCAGCGTCAACCATAAGTGTCTGTCGATGACGGTGAGCGCGGCCATGGATCTGCCGATGGCTTGTGCAGCGGTTTTGGTAGCGCGGAGCGAAAGGTCCGTCGCGCTGCGCAGATCTGTTAAGGCTGTGTGATCCGAGCCCTTCTCGTCCAATTCACGGAGGAGGTCGGCTTGCAGGATCTGGAGAACAGCCATCGAGTGCAGGGCGGAAGCAGCTTGGCCGGAGGCGGCGAATGCGCGGCCGGCGAGAGCTGATGTGGTCCTGCAGGCTTTGGACGGCAGGGCAGACTTTGAGCGCCATCTAGCAGACGGCGGGCAAAGGTGCGTTGCCACCGCTTCCTCAACGGAAGGGATGCCGGTATATCCTTTCTCGGCGGCCCCGTCCACCTGGGAGAGGGCCGAGGAGACAGATGAGCGGAGTCTAGCGGAGAAGGGCGCGTTCCACGACTTCGATAGCTCCGCATGGAGCTCGGGCAGGAAGGGTGCTGACCTAGAGGCTGGCGCTTGGCGGCGGCTAGGCAGAAAACACCCGTCGAGTCGGTTCGGCGCGGGCTCCTTGGGTGGGGACCAGTCCAATCCCAGTCGGTCGACCGCTTTGGTGAGGAGGCGGATAAGCTCCGCGTCAACACTGGAGCGGGACCTGCCAGACTCTGGAGTCGAGGAGGCGGAGCGGTGAGAGCCCGACCATTCCTCGCTGTCCGAAGCAAGCAGAGAGCAGCTGTCAGCGGCGTCATCTGCTTCATCCCCAAAGGCGACGGCAGTGCAGGCAGTGGCCGGCCGCTGCGCGTCGGTGAAGGGCGGGGGAGAAGGAGAGAGCGAGGCTCGCGGGAGGGGCTCCGGCGAGCGCTCAGCTATAACCACCGGCTCGGGAGGCCTTTGAGAGCGGCGTTTCTTCTTTCGCGGCCCTGAAGAGGCAGCCGGGGAAGGTGGAGGATCATCAAACATGGCGAGTCGAGCCCGCAGGGTCGACATCGGCAAGTCCTCACACTGTTCGCAGCCGCCCGTGGAGAGGGCGCGGGCTGCGTGGTCGAGGCCCAGGCAGAGAGCGCAGACCACGTGGCGGTCTCCGTCGCTGAGCGAGGCTCTGCACGAGCCACAGGATGAGCGAGGCATTTGCAACAACGCCTCGCGCTCTTTTAGATGCAAAGTGTGTCGCGGGGCGAACACACACACACATACAACACAGAGCAGTAAAGGATATATTCGCCGGATAGCGAAGCAGGCAGGGAAGGCTGAAGGCGGCGAAGGCGGCCGGCGTCCTCAGGCTGAGATCCTCGGCGTGCTGGTCGCTAGATTCAACGGCGGCTTCCTCGGAGAGCAGCGATGCGAAGAGCTTCGCTGAAAAGACAGAAATCAGAGAAGCAGCCTCCGAGCCCTGTTTATATACGCTAAGCCACACCCCCCTTTTCGCGGGCTGTGACGCAGTAAGCGCGCCAAGCGCGCTCATTGGTCGTGACGTCACGCCAAGGGCTCAGCGGTAGGCTGCTGCAGTTGCCGCAGGGCAGCCAATGGGCACGCTAGTAGCTCGCCCTAGGTCTGCAGGCTGCCGCACTGCGTTGACAAGATTATAAAAATTAAGGATAATTTTTGGCTTCAGTATCTCGAGAAAGAAAGGCTTTCCCGTAGCGTAGCAACTACGCAATACGAGAGAACCTCTCGTAAGAGAACTACAAAGTAGGGTAGAGTGGGGGAAAACGCCCCCCTGGGGTAAAACGCCCCCCACCTGTTTTTCCCAAAATAACCACTAAAAGTAGTCAATATACATTTTTACTGTTGCTATGCACTACGTTGATAACGGGGATACACAAATCTCTATGGAGAAGCTGACACCAGCGACATATTTGAAGAGAAGAGGATTACATGGTAAATGCTATAATTTTCAGATATTAGTAAACACGTGTTTAAGAGAATATTGTTCTGCATGATATCACAGTGATGTATGATAGATGAATAGTGAAGTCTGTAGTTTGAGATCATATGTTATTTATAAGGAATATAATTATATTTAAAAAATTAAACATTTTTTTAAAAAGTCATAGCTTGTGGGGTAAAACGCCCCCTACGCTGAGGAGTAAAACGCCCCCCTGGGAGCATAGTTTCTCTCTATCATAATTACTATAATAAAATATTTCTGTCTATCAAATCCTTTGTTTTACACTTAATGCAGTATAACTAGGTGGTAAAATCTAAATATTTGAACAAAACATAAAAAAATTACCTCAAGTGAACGTTAACTAGCTAGCTTGCTAGCAAAGTTAGCTCACTGATGGAAGGTAGTTAAATTTGGCTATTTTGGACATTGCTGAAATAAATATTAATATATATACATTTTTATACATTACTTGCCTTTTACTTTTAGAGATTAAAAACTATTTTCTGTTAATTTTGCTGTTGATCTATGAAGCAAACTGGTTTGTAAGAAAGGGGGCATTTTACTCCACCTTGGGGGGCGTTTTACCCCACCGCTGGGGCAAAACGCCCTCTTTGTACAAAAATATTTTCAGTCAAAATGCTAATTAATTATGAAGGCTGAGCAATTTTAATATTTGGTGAATAACTTCTGCCATAGTCACTCAAAACCGGGATGGCAATTCTAGTCACATTTATGTTTTGTTTCACTGTAATGTCACATTTTCCTTAAGGGGGGCGTTTTCCCCCACTCTACCCTAATAATAAATAATAAATTTACATTTACATTTAGCATTTTCAGAAGAGCTGCCCTTTCATGCAAAAATCTAAACATGTTTGTGTTAGTAAATTGCTCAGTGCAAAGAAAGAGAAGTAATGGTAACCTGGTATTTCTTTGTTCTTTCTACATGTGTCTAATAGACATGAACAAGTTCTTTGAAAAAAACATCTATGACCTTTGAAACATGTCTCGTCCTTATGCTCTATATTGACTATGGTTTCAATAATAAACATACATTTGCATAAAGCATCTATATTTATCCATGCTCACGTTGATTAGAGTATTACAAACTTGAAAAGTATTAATTTAAGGTACATTTAGAACAAATAAAAAAATGTGCGATTAAATGCGATTAATCGCGAGTTAACTCATGACAATCATGCGATTAATCGCGATTAAAAATTTTAATCGATTGACAGCCCTAATATATATATATAATATATATATAATATATATACACACACACACACACACACACACATATTGATACATCATCATCCTTTGCTAAACTCATCTTTAAATATGTTACAATTTAACAGCTTATGCTCACTGTTTTCGTGGCATCTTTCTACATCTTCTTACCCTGCTTAATGCATCTAAGGTATATATTTACATAGATATATGTAAAGCAACCCCAAAATGTATATTTTTAATTAAATAGTTATATAGTTACACACACACACACACACCACTGACATCAGTACTGATCTATGCTGTTCCAAAATGGACTTTTTTAATTGCACATTTGAATATGTGGGTTTGCACCCAAAATGTTTTTTTATTTTTTTTATGGCACATATGAATATGTTTGTTTAATGCATTTTAAATGTTATGTGGCTATGAACACAATTGTGTTTTAAAATTAAAATTGATGATACATTACTATTTCCCTTTGCAGTTTGACTGGCCCATTTTACCTGAAACAGCTCATGCAAAAAAAGTTGGCACAGCTGATGTTTCAAGAACTGTAGGGCCTAAATAATTATATTTTATTACATAATTTCAACACAAAATGATCAAAAACAGTCATTATTAATCATAAAAACACATGGAAAAGGCATATATGGTATTGTATTATTGTCCCAAACCATTTACCAAAAAGTGGCCCAATTTAGATCACCCCTACATAACGTCTATTGTGTTTGTGTAGCATAAAGTAGCTACTTGGCGACGAGTTGAGACTGAAATTTCCGTCTGCCCATTAAATGATCTTTGGCATAAAACCTTACGTTTTTTCACAATATTTCCTAACACGGAAAAAAGTGTTGGCCAACATACCGTCAGACATCATCGGAGTGACCGCCACGAAAATGAACACAAGTAATCTCATTTTTGAGTAAAATCTGTGCATCATGTTCCCTGTGGCCAACATCTGGTAGATCCGTCTCGGGTGCACTGATCGTCAGCGGCGCTCGCTCAGGTACCGGGGCCCAAAGAGTTTTTCAACCAATCACTAAAACAACACGCACAGTCAAAACATGTATGATAACATCGTATTTGAAGAAGCAAATCCGTTTTAATCTGTACAACAAAGAACCGCCTATTCACCTGTCAATCATTCATTGTTCGAAAGAGGATTGTTGAAATTGTTATTCGATAAGAAACACGAGAAATGCGTCAAACAAACCAGCTGGCACGTGACCGGTCTTCAAGATTGAAATGTGTTTGAAATAATGTAAATTATTGTTTTAGCATTTAAGAAAAGCTAACATTAAAAAGGAAAACAAAAAACTTGTGAAAAATACATTAAAATGTCTTGATTAGCATTTATTTCATTTCCGAAATCAAATCAAAACTCAACAGTGATTCAACCAACCTTGATCGTGACGTTGTTTCATTCGTGAAAATGTTGGAAAACCGGCTGTGTTTCCATGTGCACAATACTTCAGGTATGATTGTTATCAACCATAGACTATAAAAATAGAAACATACAGGCACACACACAAAACAGATAGCCTACTCATTTTGTTTATGATACCGAATGAATGCCACAAAACCTGAATGAAAGCAAACTTATTTTTAGAAATCTTTTGGGTGTAGTGTAGCCTAGCCTTTAACATTCCTTTACTCATGAATATACAGGATATGCTTTATTTTAAACACAAATAATAGATGTGCAGTAACGAATATGTGTGGAAAAAAAATCTATAGGCCTAGGCCTACTATATGAATAACCATATGAATATATGAGTATTAATATATTTTATTATTATTAATATATGAGCTATATGAATAAGATCTATATTTCAATTCTAGGAGTCATTCCAAGATTGAGTGCGTTAACTATAAATATTATTATGAAATAAAATTATGAACTTTTTTCTCCTTTTTCAATCCACTGGGCTCTTGAACAGATAAGCTATAGCCTATAGGACTAAGCTCCATTTGCTTTTTCTGAGTACTGTCACGGTTTATGAGTTCGCTGTCTCCTTTCTCGTCTTGTGTGTGTGTGTGTGTGTTTGTGCGTGCGTGCGTGTGGGCGTGGTCGCTGATCACTGTCGCTGACCCGCACGCCAGCTGCTTCTGATCAGCGAACCTCTCCCAATAGGCGGATCTTTTGTGACGTCATTGTTTCCCAGATAGCAATTACATGTGGGCCACATGTGGGTATTATCTGGCACATATGGCCTAGATGTGGCCTGGCTGAACAGATATGGGCCAAATCGTAGCCATATTTGTTTTGCCATAACTTTAAAATCTGCGGGAAATGCTCTCTTGGTTCACAACTGATTTTGAGGTATATGGCCCAGATAACAACGAACACATGAGGACCATATGTGGTTGAGCTATGGCACACAGTGAGAAACACCGACTTGTGGTAAACATTTGGCTTATACGTGGAAAAACACAGGAATCCTGAAATCAAGTGCGGCAAACATCCGCCGTTCCACACCTCAGGTTGCTCTGCATCTTCCCTCCTATTGGTGGAGTGAGACTACGGCGCGAGTTTGACTGCGACGCTGGCCAGCTGACGCCTTTTACTCTGCTTTCCTCGAGTCACGACTGTGTACATTCAGGTAAGTGATGTTTTGGCATTTTAAAGTCATATAAATGAAATATGCAGCATTATGTGTCAATGTTGCATGTTATTATGCGTTTAGTTATTCGTTCCATCGAGGAAGGGGTTGAACTAGCTAATATTTTCCTCAGTTTACTGCTATAACTTACAATAAAGTTTAATGTAACTTAACCTTTAACTTAGGCTATAGCAGTTCGCTGGTTTGCCGTTTTAAATTAAGATGTTTTTGTTTATAAATCAACAGCTCACTGTCGTACACAATAAAATAGTATAGTTTGTCATTGTGTAGTAGCCTGTTTGTGAATTAAGGCGACGCGGTCCAATGTCGGTGTTTGTCAGAAAACCTAAATCCTAATTTGTGTTCACAATCATTCAACTAATCATAATAATATAAAAATGCCAAGAATAAACACATTAATACGTGTGCATTATTGTATGTATCTTTATTTAACTCTGAAATGATATTCAACCAAGACTTTTTCTCATGACCTTTCCCTCTTTAAAATTAAATTTGTAATGTTAACGTTAGGCTATTAGTGTCAAGTCACAATACCAAAATTATGACTTTCGATACAATACCTGAACATTAACATGAACTAATAATGAACTGCACTTCTACTGCATATATTAATGTGTTAATGTTAATTTCAACATTTACTAACACATTCAATATAAAAAATTGTAGGCTACTTGTTAACTTTAGTATGCACTGTGAACTAACATGAACAAACAATGAATTGCTGTATTTCTGTTAACTATCAATTAATTGAGCAGCCATTCACTGCCATTAAAAAACTTGGAAGAGGCAGGACATTTTTTATAATTACTCTAATTTCTCACGATATAGTTTATATACCATGCTATGGTATACTGTCATACCACCCAGCCCTAATGTGCGGTATGGGTGGGGCAATGACAATAATTTCCATATTAAAAACCTAGAAAATATGGTTTCAGATGGAGTAAATAATAGTTTATAGTTCATTTTTGAATATAAAAGCACTTCCATTTTAGGGTGGTCTATTTAAATGCATATTTCAACCACTTACACAATGTTTTTTTTTCCTATCAGATTACCTATCTGGGTTTGGTTGGTGGCTTTGACCTGGATAACACCGTGTGGAGAGTGCTGAAAGGCACTTTTACAACTGCTGTGGCACGTTATGAATTGGAGAGAAGTCAATGGGAAGATTGGTGTCCAATGCCTGGTTGTAAAGGAAGTTGTCATTGGTGAGACCTTTTTTAGAAGTCACTTTTATTTGTATTGCACTTTGCACAATTCACAACTTTTCAAAACCGCTTTACAGAACATTGTATTTTTATTTCTGTTATCTCAGTATCGAACCAAACTACTTTTTTTGTCATTACCTGATCACATCCGTGGCTCACTTAAGTGACTGCATTTTTTTATTTATAAGTTTTATGTTTTGTTTTTTATATATTGCGAATCATATTGTTTCAATCATACATTTTAAAGCTGTAATCACAATATAAGATTATCATTCTGTCAAAGTCTCATACCAGCGCATGCCTACAACTATCTGTATTTAGTTCATTATCACTGTGTATTTAAAAGGTTAGTTTACCCAAAAATGAAAATTCTGTCAGTAATTACTCACCCATGTTGTTCCAACCCCCGTAAGACCTTTGTTCATCTTCGGAATACAAATTAAGATATTTATGATGAAATCTGAGAGCTGTCTCACTCCTCTATAGGCTTCTCTGTTATTGAAACTTGCCAGCCCAGAAAGTTAGTAAAGACATTGTTAAAATAGTCCAAGAATACAGTGGCTGAACCTTAAGTTTGTCAAGTGTCAAATACTTTTTGTGCACAAAACAAGCTAAAATAAAGACTTTATTCAATGTAGTGTAACAGCACAGCGCTTCTGTGTTGTACGTCAGAACGTAGGCTCACGACTGGCCAGCATCCCACACATGACCAGCGTCGGCCAATAGTGAGTCTACGCTCTGACGTACAACCCAGAAGTTGGAAAAACTTGAGGGTAATTACAGATAGAATTTTCATTTTTGGGCGAACTAACCCTTTATGTTCCTCCTTGCATTCAGTACTTGGCCCATTATTGTTTGTGTGTTTCTGCTTCCAAATTGTCTCGCATCATTGCAGATTATCTTGAGTTTATTTTGTGTTTGTAAAAACACTTATTTTTGTAGACTCTGTCTTTGGACTAAAACATGACATTAATGCTATCTGTGTTGGTGTGTTTTTAAATTAGAGTGTGCATGTCTTTTTTTTTTTAAAAAGAAGCAGAATACATGCAGTGCTGTAAATTTTAACTGGTTGTTGGTGCAAAAGTATTCTAAAAATCGAAATAATTTGTCATAAGGAATTACAGTATAATTCTGGCCCACATATTGAAAAATACAATTTGCAATTCCTTTTGAAAATTTACTGGAAAAAAAACTGGTAATTCAGAGGTGTTTAATTTGTTAATAATTGCAATTAAAATATTAAAGGATATTTACATTAATGATTTTTTTTTTATTATCCTGCAGCTCTAGCTTCCAGGTTGTATTGCTGCTAACATTATTTAAATTCTTCTTTATTGCAGGTGCAGTCAGGTAGAATCCCCTTACTGGAAAAGGTCAACACATTGCCGACCCTCATTGGGGACTTCTCTGCACATCAACACACTTCTCAACTCTTTACCTTTCAAGTTTGCTTTAACTTTCTCAATTTCTCTTCAAAGTTCTCTTTACCAACTGTGATTTATTTGTATTACTCTCATTGGACTAATTAAACATAACATTAATACAAGCTTTGATCGAGTGTTTTGAACTTTGGTGTAAAAAATTAGCTTTGAATGCTATTTATATTATTAATTTGTATTCTTGAATGTTTTCAACTGAATTCTACTTAAAATAAGTACAACTGAGTAGCTGTAATTATGTGTTCTTAAATGTTTTCAACTGAATACTACTGTAATTATTAAATTCAACTCTGTTGCTGTAATTATATTTATTTTGATAAATGTTTTCAACTGAATACTACTGTTATTATTCAACTCTTGCTGTAATTATATTTATTTTTATGAAATGTTTTCAACTGAATACTGCTGTAATTAAGCACAACACTTTAGCTGTAATTATTTAAATGCTTGTCAAAATAAATAGTTTTAAGTACATTTGTTGTTGAGTGTTTAATTTACCTGTGAGTTAAGACTTTAAATACTGTCAGCTGCATGTGGGCCACATAAGGGCCGTTAGATTTTAACAGAACTCAACCATACTAAAGTTGCATACCAGGCCCACATATGGGCCACATGAATTTGTAGTATTTGGCTCATGCTTGGTGGAGTTATGGCAGTCCTTTGGTTCAGTTCTGACAAAGGAGATGTGGGCCATATCTGGGCCGGCAAACACAAACTAATCTGGGCCACAGCTCAGCTGTTTATCTGTGCCAAAGGTAATTTGCTGACTGGGTTATGTTTGCCGCGTTGCATCACGGGAATCGTGTGGCAGGAAACACCGCTAGATACCTGTAATTTGATTGTTTTGCACGTTTGGAGGAGGATTTAGAGATGGTTCACTCTTGCTGTGTGGTCGATTGTACGGCTCGTTGGGGGCCTGATAAAAAGTTTTCGAATTCCCTCCGAAAAGGATCGCGAAAAATGAAAGAAATGGTTGCGTGCAATTAGGCGATTGAACCTGGACGCTCCGAAGCCTGGATTCCTTACTGATCGAGTTTGTGAGGCTAATTTTGTTCATGGTAGGCCTAAGTCTTAGTGACTATGTATTTATAGAAGATTGAATAAAATAAAAAATAATAAAACTGAGTCAAATCAACCGAGTCATATGTTTTCGCGTTCTGATTCAGGTGTCCCAAACCGCGATCCACAGCACCCAGACTACCGTATTTTCCGCACTATAAGCAGAGGCGCACCTTCAATGAATGGCCTATTTTATAACTGTTTTCATACATAGGGCGCACCGGATTATAAGGCGCATAGAATAGAAGATACTGCAGTCAAACGTTTGACTGGGTTTGCGTTATGCAGTGGTCACCAACCTTTTCAAGCCTATAAGATCACATTCAAGTCCAAATGTAAACCAAGATCTTCCACTTGCAAAAAAAAAAGAAAAAAAAAAAAACAAGTGTCTGAGCTGTAAAACCTTGTTTATACTCGACGCGTCCGCATGAGCGCGAAGGTAATAAAAATCTAATATCCGTCTGCTCGGGCAGATTCGGCTTAACAGCGCGCGCGCCTCCGCATCCGCAGATGCACGACTTTGAGCCGAATCTGCCCGAGCAGACGGATATTAGTACATCTCATCATCACCCAGTTTGCGCGTCTAAATCAGTTGTATGGTCTGGTGTTCAGTCTAAGACAAAACAGTTGCGTCAAGTATAAATGCCTAGTCTGTTTGGGGAGCTGCACGCACAGTCAGCGGAGATCTCATATGGGCTTTGAAATAACTTCGATTTTGTCACCAATACAAATTTTGAGCTTCTCTCCAAACCTCCTCCGGTCTTCAGATGTTAAAGTGCTTATATATTGTGGATTTTGCCCGCTAACTCTCTTGAAAGTGCTCGTCGCGTCTTTACAGCCCGCAATACTGTTTGATTTGTTGCCACACAACCACTCGCGCATGCGTACAAATATGTCAACAAAGATCCTCCTATTCACCTTATTTTCCATGACAACAAGGGCGGCGCCATTACGCTCATTTTGTTATCTTACTTCCGGCTGAGCGGGACTTCAACTTCCGGCTGAAAGGACCTATACGCTAGTTTCTAGCATAATTCTATAGTTGTAACGGTAAAATATGTTAAGTATTATATGCTCAGTTAGGGGCTGACATAACAATTGGATTAAGATGATAGAACGATTTAACCAACGGTGTTACGAACACAATGCGATCGGAGTGTTGTGGTGTGCTTTAACGTTACGATTTACACGTGGAGCACCTGAGGCAATGGCGGAAGGCGCTAAACTTGAAGTGCTCACCCAAGCGCTTTGTGTTCGTACCACTTTATGGACGGGGAGCAGACTGACGAACGAACACCCTTACCCCGAGTAAAGGCTCGGCTACGATGTTCTGGTAAAGAAGTCCCGCCGGGTGCTGAACAGGTTGTCAGATTCAGGTAAGCTACCTAACTGTTGTTACCTAACTTACCTATCTATGTGCTTGTTAGCCTAACGTTAGATGAAGTCCGTTCTATGAATACATTTAAGATTAGTAACGAGCCGTTCACAAAATACAACGAATCTTGCATGATTACCATTGGCCACCTATATGTCATATTTCTTATATTTCGTTTACTTTGTGATATGGACCTAAGGGTCTGAAATAAAGAATGAATGAATATTCACGATAGTACACTATATTATGGTACATTACAGTCTTACAATTAGGGCTGGGCGATTTAAATCGCGATATTGTTATGCGCATCTCGTCAGTAAAGCCGGTTCCTTGATTAGTAGTAAATCGCCATCACCTGCTTTCAGATGAAGCGGCATTTAGGGCTGAGGAAATAATTAAGTGATTAATTTAGTGATGATTGAGCATTATTGAAGACACCTGATGATAACAAGCAGAATCACTGAAGGAGCAAATCACAAATTGTAAGTTACCATTAAGGTGATGGGTGTTTGCTTTAGTTGGGCTCTAGACCATTATATGTTTACTTTAATAATTACTGTTGTTTATCTATTGTTATTGATTTATAACAGTTAAATGAACAAAGTAAAATGTTATCTTATAGTGTTGGCTACGTTTTGACATAGTCATGCTGTGATCTGAAAAAGGAAACTTATTGAGATAGTTAATCTTGACATGTTAGCAGCAGTTTTGTGATTCTTCAGCCTATGATTATCAGTACTTTACTTATAATTCAAATTTAATAAACATTGCTCTGATCAAAAAGACATTCAGATAAATTCATTTAAAACACAGACATCAATAATCAGCCTGTGAATCTCAACAATGGTGACAATAATAAAGCATGTTGCAGTGGCTGCCACCAATCACAACTCATTAATGGCTCCCATCATGCATTGCGGTATGAATAAATTATGATCTGAATTGTCTGTGTAATTTACTTTTCCTAATTGAATATTCTGCTCCTCACCATTGTTGAGATGCATAGACTGAATCTTGACATCTGTGCCTAAAATAATGATTTTTTTTTTTTAAACATCTTTTAAGAAATCTTTTAAATTATATCAAAAAATTCTGGCCATTTATTCACATTCACAGTTATGCTGTAACCAACAACATAAATCGAAGTCAGTAAGAAGAGTTTTAATGAATTCAGTGATCAAGTTCAAATGATGATTGTCATAATATAACCAACACCATTAGATCACTTTTTATTATTTGTTCAACTGGCAGTTTTAACTCAGTTTCAACAGCCAAACAAAATCTAAAGTACACATAAAAGGGTC
This sequence comes from Squalius cephalus, assembly GCA_022829025.1. Taxonomy (NCBI): domain Eukaryota; kingdom Metazoa; phylum Chordata; class Actinopteri; order Cypriniformes; family Leuciscidae; genus Squalius; species Squalius cephalus. The sequence goes on along the minus strand of CM040792.1, from coordinate 15,518,723 downwards.
AGAGCCCAACTAAAGCAACTACCCATCACAATAATGGTAACTTACAATTTGCGATTTTCTCCTTCAGCGATTCTACTTGTTAACATCAGGTGTCTTCAATAATGCTCAATCATCACTAAATTAATCACTTAGTTATCTCATTAACTTAAACACTCTTGAGTGTGGACTCATACACTCCCAGGAGTGTTAATTTAACACTGGATGTTTCGCTGTGTACAAAGAGCCGTAGTTAACTGACAAGCTGAGCCATATCGCATTAAATATCGCTGGCGATACGTCCGCGATATTGATGTGATTTGGCTCAGCTTGTCAGTTAACTACGGCTCTTTGTAGTAAATGCCGCTCCATCTGAAAGCAGGTGATGGTGATTTACTACTAATCAAGGAACCGGCTTTACTGATGAGACGCGCATAACAATATCGCGATTTAAATCGCCCAGCCCTACTTACAATAGCTCTCATTATTCCTGTAAGGAGGCCAGCTAGCTACATCTCTCACTCAGATATTGATTTTGACCTACGGCGAGTTAGGAGATTGTGTGTCTCTTTTTTAATGCATCTCTCTTTTTCACACTGTTCTAAGTATGAGTGCCATCATAAATTAATTAATTCTCATGATCTATTTTAAGTACTAATGTAAAAATGTTTATTGTTCTATTATTTCCTTAGATCATCGATGAGAGTCAGTGTTGCAGTGGACAACTGTGAGGATGATCACAGCCACACGCCCCAGACCTGTGATGCAGAAACACAATGGGAGGATCCATCTGTCTCTGACCACAACTACACTTCAAAATCTCAACTCATCCTGAAGCCTACTACATCTGAAATGGGAACACAATAAGTTGAGCCAGTGCCATAGTACATAACTCTGCTGAGAAACGACCACCTTTGTCAGCTCTACACAGGGTCGACATTGATGCATTCCACTTGCTCCTGATGACTCTGATGAAGCTGCGTCTTAAAGGGTTAGTTCACCCAAAAATGAAAATTCTGTCAGTAATTACTCACCCTCATGTTGTTCCAACCCCGTAAGACCTTCGTTCATCTTCGAAACACAAATTAAGATATTTTTGATTAAACAGAGCTGTCTCACTCCTCCATTTTTTTTTTCTCAATTTGTGTTCCGAAGATGAACGAAGGTCTTACGGGGTTGGAACAACATGAGGGTGAGTAATTACTGACAGAATTTTCATTTTTGGGTGAACTAACCCTTTAATTGCAGGGTGATCTTGCTGAAAGGTTTGGTGTTTTTCAGTCCATTGTAAGCAAGGTGATTTCGTGTTTGCGTGACATCATGGAGGAGAAGTGTTTCAGAGAGCAGTTTCCAAACACAACATGTAGAGCACAATATATCAAAATATCGCAAATGTATATATTGCAATATGCATAATTTTTTTTTTGCTTTAATAAGCTTTAATCAGTTTATATAATTCATAGTGAAAAACTATGCAGTGTTTTACTTTTACATTTGATTATTCAGTTTCTGTTGTTAAATAGACCTAATGTAGGATAACCTGAACCCCGTGGTTTACACTGATGTTAAATAAATAACACATCTTATATTCAGTAAAACACTGATGTTCACTTTCACAAGTTGAAGGGATGTTTTCTTGTTACAAAAAGAATGTGAAACACATATGTAGGTTATATAATTTTAAATCTAATTTAAGTTAATTTTATATACTTTAAGCATTATCGCATCGCATATCGAATATAGCATTGTTTAATGAGTTATCGCATATAGCATTTTTCTTCAATAACTTAACGTCTATAGACCCCTTTTGCGCCTACGTCACGGCGCTAGCTGGAGGCAAAACAAACGGAAAACTGGAGGCGGCCAATACAAACCAGCACAGATTCGGCTACATAATAAGGAGCTTAAATTATTATTTTTATTATTAAAAGTCATCTTGTTGTGTTCTTGGGTGCAAGAATCAATGAAAAATGAGTATGCTGTATCTGGAATTTTTATTTCTAAAAAATATTCATATCATTAAAATTGCACCGTAGTGTCACTCTTTACATTGTCGTCTTGGCGCTGGCTAGGCAGAACTGCGGATCGCACCACACAAGTCTTTACATGACCATTCAGCACATAGTTATATTATAGGCATCTAAATATATTTATATGTCCTCAGTTTCTCTTTACCCTCGGTTTCTCTATCGGGTAGGTGTAGAAGTCAGGCCACTCAACCGGAGGTAGCGTTAACGTTAATCCTGTCAGTTCGTCCATTGACTGAGCGTGTACGGTCATCTGGTTCCGTCCGTTAAAATTAACTTTTGCAAATAACAATCGGCATCCTGGACAGTGAGTGACCTTGCACATTAAGACAAAATCGGATTTTCTCCAGTCATTGTTATAAAACAAGCTAACAAAACTTGCAAACTAACGTTAGTGAAGCGGCCATTGGGATCTTTCTGCCTCCAGCTAAGCTCCGCCCACACAAATACATCACCGTGTTTACCAACTGTAAAAGGGTCTAGCGGTTCCCAAACTTTTTTTCCTGCGCACCCCCTTCTATGTCCCAACCGGGTTGGCGCACCCCCAATCCCCACTTCAAAAAATATATAAATATATATATATATATAAAGACTCATGTTTAATCATGCGCAAATAACCAACACGCATGACGATAACAACATCAACAAAGTTTCAATATAATGCAACAAAGCTACGCACAAGCTTCCACTTTTAAGAGGACGAGTGACAGACACAGGCTCAGTAACAGAAATCACGGTTATTTTCAGCCGCGTAAAAGAAACATTGCAGCAATATTAAATGACCGTAAATGACCGTGGAGCAGGGACGTGCAGTCAGGGTAGGCAGGGTAGGCAGTGCCTCACCAAAGGAAATGTTGACATTACATTTATTAATTCCAAGAACTTTATTAATTCACCACATTATTAATTGCATTTATTTTATTCCAAATATCAATTTTTGTAACAAAAATGTTCAGGAATACACACATAATATACTAATTTTGCCATTGTTTGCTCCTAAAACCATTGTTTCATGCAGGAAATTCAAAGCCATGGCCATTGAGGCAGAGTTTAGCAGTGCCTCTTTGGTCCATAGAACGTAGTTTACGTAGGTTTGCGCATGCGTAGTCAGTTCTCATGCTGTCTTGAATGATCAACATTGAGGCAGAGACCGATCTTGCTTCATGTCACGTGACCCACTCGCTCTCGGGCTTGGCAACCGACGTCACTGCGCAGTGCATTCTAGGACGTAAACAAGAGTGCGCCGCCATTTTGTGAGGCCACATCGGGCGAGATTTAAAACAATCACTTACTACACGAAACAATGTTGAAAAGTCGATTAAAAGAACGAAATGTACTATACAGAGACAAACTTCTACCTGACGCAAGAAAACGGTACATGGAAAAGATGTCATTGATCGGAAATATGGATCCGTATGAGGTGCCTGCAAGAGAATATACTCGAGACCCCCGACGATTTACCTCCTCTGACATTTCCCGATATTTTTGTTTATTTAGTCTGTGGTGTGAGTGCTTATTCCGAGGCTCAGTTTCGTAATTATAAATCTATGGAAGCCCACGTTCAGTTCACAAATGGCTGGGTTCATGACTACAAACCGCCGAGTTGTGAAAACACTGTTGTTCGTACAAAGGTGCGTATCATCTTGCTTACCTAAGTTAGTTGTGATTAGTAAAACTCCTGACTACCTACTATAGTGTTTTGTCCTCTGTAGAGGACATTATGTTTTAGCGATTTCTCTGAGACATTACATGTTCTGTACAGAGCACATTCAGGGCTTTTCAGAGATAAGTTACCAAATGATTGTATGTTTCACCATGACAACTGCGTGTCGGTGTGTGCGCGTAGCGCAGTTTGTAGGAGCGAATAAGCTGTTTTTGTACTTTAAGGCTGTACTGCTGACACAATGTTTTCTGACTGTAGCCTATTCAAATCCTGGTGCGCCGTCACCAGACCAATAGTGTGTGTGTGGCTGTCTGTGAAGGAGTGACTAGGCTGGTTGTCGGTTCGCTGACACCGCGCCGCCTCCCTCTCTTACTGTGTCCCGCACAAAACATTTGTTTGTTGTATAAGTCATAAGATAGATGTGTCCATTAATTTGATTATTAGATTTGATTGTGCATTAGCCTCACATATGACTGACTTTGCTGTATGCAGGCAGCGATGTGATGATGCCTGATATTGAACTTGGGTTGCTGAATGAATATATGAACATATATGCCACATTGATAGGTCACAGCCTACCCATGACAAGATTTCACCGCACGTTACTGCCGTGGAGCTAGCATCATCATAACACAACGGTTATGGAAATTAGAACGACAGTACATTGAATTAAATTGCAATGAAGTTACAAACGATCCACAACATTAAAGAGAATAGGCTCCGAAATAGATAAAATAGATAAAAACGAGGATCAATCTGATACTTTTCAAGTGCGACAATAAAATTAGCCTTCACACGATCCACAACATAATTAACAAAGAGCATAGGCTCAAACATAAAATAAACAACAATATTTTGAACAATATTTTATATATATATATATATATATATATATATAAAAGAGCTCACCAAAGCTGAATTTGTTTTATCAAAAATACAGTAAAACTTGTAATATTGTGAAATAGTATTACAATTTAAAATTTTATTTGAATATGTTTCAAAATGTAATTTATTCATGTGATTTCAAAGATGAATTTTCAAAATCATTACTTCAGTGTCACATGACCCTTCAGAAATATGAAAACAGTTTTCTGCTTAATATTTTGGAAACTATCATTTTTTTCATGATTCTTTGATGTATAACATTTTCAAAAGAACAGCATTTATTTAAAAACGAAATATCTTGTAACATTACACATGTGACATGTTTTAAGGTCACTTTTGATCACTTTAATGCATCCTTACTGAAAAACAATTCTGACCAACCAACACATTTTTGAACGGCATACACTCAGTAGGTCATTATTGCAATATAAACACTGTCAGAGTGATCAACAAGGTATATCTTCATTTACCAGTCGAAGACGGAGCCACTGTTCTTGTGTTTACTCCGTGCACTGTCAAGGTCTTCATCATATTTGTCGTGGTACTGGTCTTTGCAGCAATTATTTTACCGCAAACACTGCATCGTGCGTTGTTGGCATCGAGCCTGGAGAAATGTAGCCATACTTTTGATCGACTTTTCCACATCTTTATGGTATTTTGTGTGTGTGTGTGTGTGTGTGCTCGCGTCTCATATGAGTATGTGCGCGGAGAGTTTGTGTGTGTGTGCTCGGGTCACATTGAGTATGTGCGCGAGTTTGTGTGTGTGTGTGTGCTCGCGTTTCATATAAGTATGTGCGTGGAGAGTTTGTGTGTGCGCGCGCACGTCTCATATGAGTATGTGCGCGGAGAGTTCCGCGCGTCTCGTGTGTGTAGAGTTTACTTGTATGTGCGTGAGCGACTTTAGGTGTGTCGTTGTGCATTTCATATGTATTTGTTTTATCAAAAACGAATAAATTATAGTTTTTTTTATTTAAAATAAAAGGAAAAGGAATTTACAAAGGAAATGTTTACTGTTCATGTTTTTTTATAAAACCCCATTTAAAAAAACAGACCGCCATTACATTTTTCCTCTCGCGCACCCCCTGGTGGTAGCTCGCGTACCCCTGGGGGTGCGCGTACCACACTTTGGGAATCCCTGGTCTATAGCATCCAGCTGCAGCCCCGCAGACTCACCTCCGGCTAGACACCACTGGCTGGGGGACGCGGTAAGTAGCCTAAGTGATGGCTTAGCGCTATTGACGATCTAAATAGTTTTGTTTTTCATGCTTCTAGAATCTAGAGGACCAGTGGTTACATTCACACTGTAAAGTTTGAGGAGTGATAAGCGAGACCGGACTCGAGTACTACATCGTTGCAACCCGGTTGCATCACTAGATAACAGCATTTAAATGTGCGAGTGAACCCGCTAAATTATAGTCCTGTGAGTCATGAAATTGCGATGATTTGACATAGTAACCATAGCAACATGAGAACGTGGTAACCATTGCAACATTTTGGGGTCTAATGTTATGATTTTTGTTACATTATAGTTTAGTAATAAGTTTACATACACCTTGCAGAACCTTTAAAATGTTTTTTTTTTTTTTTTTTAATAATACAGATCATAAAAACGTTTTTTTTTAAAATATATATATATATACTGCCCTGAAAAAGCTTTTTCACATTACAGATGTTTAAGTAGCCTAGGCTATAGCCTAGTCCACAAGACAAAATACAAAAACAAATTGCATAAGCTTGATTTTTAATACTGATTTTTAAAACAAGACTTTTTTGTAATGGTTGTTCATGAATCCCTTTGTCCCGAACAGTTAAACTGTCCAATGGTCTTCAGAAAAATCCTCCAGCTCCTGCACATTATTTGCTTTTCCAGCATCTTCTGCATATTTGACTCTTTACTAGCAGTGATTGTATGATTTTGAGATCCATCTTTTCACACTGGGATTCATACACAACTACTGGTATTACAAACACTGAAAACATTCAGTGATGCTCAAGAAGGAAACATCCATTCAAAGCCAGGGCATGTAAATTGTTCATATTTTGTTTAAAAATTCATTAATTAATTTAATACTGCCCTTCAGAGGCTAAATACGATATTAACATAAAAGAAAATAAGAAAAATGTACACATCACCATCTTCTTGATCAAACGTTTACCCCTGGCTCTTAATGCATCGTGTTGCATATTCTTGAGCATTACCTTGCAGATTCTGAATAATGTGACCAATCATAATGCAGATATCCACCATTTTTGTCTGACAAACAAACCAAATCAAAACCAAAAGGTGTGTATTGGCATCTTTTTGCATTTCTAATGTTCATTCATGTTTAAATTGTGCTATAACTAAAATAGATGATCAGTTCACATGCTGCTTGAACTAAGGCGCTATACAGTAAAGTGCCACAAAATGGTATTTATTATTTGAATTTCACAAAATTACTCAATTTTAAAGCTGAGGTTTTATTTTATACCAAAAGGACCCTGCTCTGTCTTGTCTGTTGGCGCATTTTCAGTATCCTCTTTGCTCCGCAATAAATTTTTCACTGTGTGAGAACATGATGTGTGGAGTGAGAGCAGAATGGCTTGTCAGACGTAGCAACAGTAACTAAGAGGGGCGGGTCTTTGTGAAAGGTCAAATTCAAATCATTGAAATCTTTGTGGACTCGGCCGGACTCGACTCGGATTCAAGTCCGACTCGGGCCCATTTGTACTCGGACTTGGACTCGGACTTGGACTCGGACTTGATTGGTAAGGACTTGGGGACTTGACTCGGACTCGACAAAGGTGGACTCGGACCCAACACTACTAAAGACAGTTTCAAAAACGCGGTTTGAAATCACTGGTGTTTCTGACGTCACAAACTACCTCAAGCCTGGTTCACACGGGACGATTTTCCAAACATGAGAGACCCCACACACGGCGATAAAAAATCACGGGTCGAACAGTTTTGGTCGTACAGTGTGTGGTGCGCAGCCACACTGCAAAATCAACACATCACACACGAACCGATTTGACTCCCAAGGATTCCCAGGTCAGACGGGAAATCTCGCAAAATCCCTCGAGATCAAACGTAATTTAATACTGTGCTTATGAGGATACTCGACAAAGTGAACATTTTGGCATACTTTTGTGTGTTTTTGTCTATTCAAGCGTGAAAGAGAACTCAATGCGGCTGCGCGCTGTCTGAGGCGGCATTCAGTGCGCATGAGTCCTGTGTGTGTGTGTTCATCACACAGAGAGGAAATTTACAGACAGCGCGCCGCCAGTACAGATTTAAGTTATTTTTTGCGTTTTATCGCGCTTGAATTGTTTCTTAGCACTTGAATGAATGATATCGTGATAAAATACTATAGTGTAGAGCAGCCAATGGATGAAAGAAAGATCTACACGCCACAGTCCACAGGCTGCGTGCACGTTTGTCCCCGGGGGACACCACACACGAGGAGAAATCGGGCCAAAACAATCCAACATGTTGGATATCCCCGATTTGAGATCGGAGCGGTCCCGAAGTCCTTCCGAGCAGACGAGAGCAGTCTTAACACACCACACACGGCAGGAATATCTGATCAGATTATTTTACGATAATCGGAGCATCCTTAAGATTGTTGGAAGGGGTGAATCGGGGCTAAATCGGCCTAATTATCCTGCCGTGTGAACCAGGCTTTAAAGACACATCTTACGATGTCAGAAAGATCCGGAAGGCCCTCCCGGAGAGATACCACAAATACCTGATCTTCCTACACAGCTTCTCTGGCTACGATACCGTATCAGCAATTTCTGGGTTTAGCAAACCAACTTTGCTCACCAAGCTCTGCAAGACTGACAAAGCAGAGGGGGCCATGGATGTGTTCAATGACATCAGAGCCAAGAAAAGTGACATCATCAAAGCTGGCTGCGAACTGTTCAAGCTCATCCTGCAGAAATCCACCTGAAGATTTGAAAGACTTAAGATTTGATATCATCAGCAAGCGGGTCGCAGCCGGGAGCATCAAGCCTGAGAAACTGCCTCCGACTACAGGAGCTGCACCACAGAACTCTCTGCGGGCATATCTCCAAACCAGAGATCGGCTACTGCTACAAAGTCCATCACTGGATGTCCTTGAGTATGGATGGAAACAAGGAGAACAAGGTTATGCACCAGTCCCTACAACAGATCCCATTGCACTGCACTACCTTCTGAAGTTTGTCAGCTGCAACTGTGCAGGGGACTGTGACACTCTCAGGTGCTGCTGTAAAAAGCAAGGAGTCAAGCGTATTTCTGTTTGTGGGAACCAGCCAGATGATAACAGGAGTGAGTGAGATGTAGGGGAGTTGGATGAGGTTTGTTAAATTTTAAGGCGAGACACGGCAGGCATAAACATCGTGTTTTTTTTACTGTTCAATTTTTAGATTTTTGGATATTTGTCTTCAATAACATTTGTCTTCTTTCAGACATGTGGTGAAAAAAATGGATCCAAATATGGTCATTTCCTTTTTATCAGCAACCAATCATGAAAGTAAAAGGGCCGAATGCGCAATCTCATTGGCTGATGATAAATCTTTAAAGCCCGTTTTCTCAAAATGACCTATCTCTCATACTCCAAGTCTGAAATCTCCACTTCAGTAACACCTATATACACCAAACTTTCCAGTCTTGTACCTAGTTATATTATGAAGACATATACAGAGGGATCTGTAAATATATTATTCCTAGCCTGATTTATATAACATTTTATTCCAAAAAACATGGCGAAAATAATTTTAAGGCTATTGACAGTATTTTCGGATTTACAGGATAACAAAAGTAGATATCCATAAATCCCTCTAATTTTTTCCCATTTAATATGTGAACACAATGAAAAAATAATTTTTAACCTGGCTTTATCCAATACTCAGATTTCGTTTTTTAAAATATGCAAATTAGCGCATATTTAATTAGATATTGCCTAATTTGCATATTTAAACATTAAATTATAGAAAACTTGTAATACATTTTTTTCTCATCTTAATATATAGTAGGGAGGTTAAGCCCAAAAAATAGGCCTTTGACTTTGTTAGGGGTTAACAGTTTAGGACCCAAGGACCAGATGTTTCAAAGAAGACCCGGAGTCAGAATTATAAAAAATTGAAGAAAAGTTTTACTGAAAATAGTTTGCAGTTTCATCAGCAGAAGTCAGCTTCAAGACTCACACAGGAGTTCGTAGGCCGCCCCGCTTACAGTTAGAAAGATCACAGCAGTTATACCACTTCCAAGGTCTAAGCTACGTCATTGCTTACAGGTTGAATGATTCTCATTGGCTAAGAAATTGATAAACATAGTAATTTTCCACACATATACAGATAGACAGAAGCATATCTCCATAGATTATGCCGCTGACACTCGGACCCTGAAGTTAGGCACATCGTGACCTTCCAGGTCGCAGATTTGGGTGGCTGGGTGCCATCATGTCCCAAACAACAACTCAGTCAATCTCCAATAATGCCAGTGGTTCCTTACCCTGTAAGCAAGAAGACTAACACACACACCCAACACACATCTTTTCCAAGGTTGAATATGGCCAGGCTCTAACTATAAACAGGAGTCTCATCTCAAAACATCAAGATAACAAGTTCTTTCTCTCAGGACAGGACAATTTATTCTAAATGGAAAGTATAGGCTTTAAATGACAAATGGTCCCTTAAACTATAGACTTTAATGACCCCTATGTGTTTTAACATGTTGAAGACCTTTCTCAAACACAAAACCAGTCCCTAATTCATTTCTGGAAGCAATGGGCAAGCAATGTAAATAGTAAATAGGCAAGCAATGTTACTACATTCAAATATCAAATACAGACATTAAAGAATACATGAAAAGAACATTTCAGTAGTCACACTGGTAACTTCTATGACAAAGTAAAATCTCCAGAGAAGTCATTCAACTCATATGATATTTAGAACGAAAAATATTGATTAATACCTTGATTATAATCACTCATCACATACATTGAAGCAGCAGTGGATTCCAATCCACTCCCTTCAACTTCAAGTCATGATGCAAAGGTCCCCTTTGGTATGGAAGTACCTTAGGGTCATACAAATAAATTTATCCTAAGACACAAGTGAGATCACACTTTGTATCATAAATAAACAGGTCTTTTCAAAAATGGCCGCCAATGCGCCGAAAATACTCTAGAGCCCATATCTTTGCTTCTGTTATCGCTATAATGACAAATTTCAAGATGGCGCCGCGGATGGCTGCCTCGGTGTGGAGCTCTCCAGTTATTGTGTTGTTTTTGTTGGTTTGTTCTGTGTTTAGTCATTCTTTTCCTATCAGTTTCACCAAAGACGAACTACTGGACATTAGGAAACACACACCAGACAACTTTTTTACAGATTTTGATTACTCAGACGTTTTACTGGACATTCTCGTTGGAGGGGCAGCGGTGTTGTTCAAACGCGCGGTCAGACGCAAACGCGGGAAGCGCGCCGGCGCGCTGGTTAAACTCCGCGAGCGTGGCCTCCGCACTGCGCTCCCCAGTATTCATCTTGCGAATCTCCGATCTCTTCCTAACAAAATGGACGAACTTCTTCTCCTCACCCGCACTAACAAGGATTTTTTAAACTCTGCTGCTCTGTGCTTCACTGAAACCTGGCTGAGTGAAGCCATACCGGACAACGCACTACATCTGCCGGGCTTCCAGCTGTTCCGAGCGGATCGCATCGCGGAACTAACGGGGAAAACGAGAGGTGGTGGATTGTGTTTCTACATTAACGAAAGTTGGTGTTCAGATGTAACAACACTGAAGAAGATGTGCTCTCCTAATTTAGAGGTGCATTTCATAAACTGTAAACCTTTCTACTCGCCGCGGGAGTTTTCCTCATTCATTCTCGCGAATGTTTACATTCCTCCAGACGCGTGTGTGAGCGCGGCGCTACAACAGCTGGCTGAACATATAGCTGAAATGGAACAAAGGTACCCAGACTCTCTTTTAATCATTCTTGGGGATTTTAACAAAGCAAATCTTTCCCGTGAACTGCCAAAATACAGACAGCATGTTACATGTCCTACCAGAGACAGTAATATATTGGACCACTGTTACACCACGATAAAGAATGCGTATCACTCCGTCCCACGGGCAGCTTTGGGACTCTCTGATCACTGTTTGGTTCATCTTATACCGACCTACAGGCAGAAACTGAAATCAGCTAAACCTGTAATAAGGACTGTAAAAAGATGGACCAACGAAGCAGAGCAGGATCTACAGGCCTGCTTCGATTGCACTGATTGGACTGTTTTCGAAGCTGCAGCCACCGATCTGGATGAGCTCACAGATACTGTAACATCATATATCAGTTTCTGTGAGGATACATGCATTCCTACCAGGACATTCTTATCATTCACTAATGATAAACCATGGTTTACTGGGAAACTCAAACAGCTTCGTCATGCCAAAGAAGATGCTTACAGAAGTGGGGATAAAATCTTGTATAACCCGGCCAGAAACAGACTGACAAAGGAGATCAGAGTTGCTAAAAAAAGCTACTCTGAAAAGCTGAAAAACCAGTTTTCAGCCAACGACCCGGCATCAGTCTGGAGAGGCCTGAGGAACATCACCAACTACAAATCACCATCCCCCCCATCTGTGGAGAATCAACAACTGGCTGACACTCTCAATGCATTCTATTGCAGGTTTGAGAAGCCCAGACTCACACCCCACACCCGCTCTGATGTGCACTTCACACATCCACCATCACCTCCTGCAACCCCTCTCCTCCCCCCTTCTGCCATCCAACCTGAGCTTAAGGTCTGCTTGGAGGACGTGAGCCGAGTCTTCAAAAAACAGAAGACTAGGAAAGCTTCAGGCCCAGACGGCATCTCATCTGCATGTCTAAAAGCTTGCGCTGACCAACTGGCCCCAGTCTTCACGCAGATCTTCAACAGATCATTGGAGCAGTGTGAAGTTCCCTGCTGCTTCAAACGCTCCACTATCATTCCGGTTCCCAAAAAAGCTAAAATCACTGGACTTAATGACTACAGACCTGTTGCTCTCACGTCTGTGGTCATGAAGTCGTTTGAAAGACTGGTGTTGGCCTATCTGAAGGACATCACTGGACCCCTGCTGGATCCCTTTCAGTTTGCTTACAGAGCAAACAGGTCTGTGGATGATGCAGTCAACATGGGACTGCACTATATCCTGCAACATCTTGACAGACCTGGGACTTATGCACGGATCTTATTCGTGGACTTCAGTTCGGCCTTCAATACCATCATCCCTGATCTTCTCACAGCCAAACTGACTCAGCTCTCCATGCCATCCTCAATCTGTCAGTGGATCTCCAGCTTCCTGACGGACCGGCAGCAGCTAGTGAGACTGGGGAAACTCACATCCAGGACCCTCACCATCAGCACTGGTGCCCCCCAAGGGTGCGTTCTCTCCCCACTGCTCTTCTCCCTGTACACTAATGACTGCACTTCTAAAGACCCCTCTGTCAAGCTCCTGAAATTTGCAGACGACACCACTGTCATCGGTCTCATCCAAAATGGTGACGAGTCTGCTTACAGACTGGGGGTTGAACAGCTGGCTGTCTGGTGCAGTTATAACAACCTTGAGCTGAACACACTCAAAACAGTGGAGATGATTGTGGACTTCAGGAGAAACACCCCAGCACTCCCCCCTCTCACCATCATGAACAGCACTGTGGAAGCAGTGGAGTCATTCAGGTTCCTGGGCTCTACCATCTCTCAGGACCTGAAGTGGGCAAATCACATTGACTCCATTGTGAAAAAGGCCCAGCAGAGACTGTACTTCCTTCGCCAGCTGAAGAAGTTCAATCTGCCACAGGAGCTGCTGATCCAGTTCTACTCAGCCATCATTGAGTCCGTTTTAAGCACTTCCATCACTGTCTGGTTTGGTTCAGCTTCCAAATCGGACATCAGGAGACTACAACGGACAGTCCGGACTGCAGAGAGGATTGTTGGTGCCCCCCTGCCAGCCCTCCAGGACCTGTACTCTTCCAGAGTGAGGAAGAGAGCAGGTAAAATCATCACAGACTCCACTCACCCTGGACACCACCTGTTTGAACTGTTACCATCAGGACGGCGACACAGATCACTGGCCACAAGAACATCCAGGCACAGGAACAGTTTCTTTCCACAGGCCATTTCCCTCCTGAACACTTAACATGCCCCCCAAAGCATATGCCTGTAAGTGCAATACTCCCACTGTCTAGTGCAATAAACTCAGGTGATATTTATATCTATATTATTCATACTACAAAAATACTGTAAATATGTTCATAATCTGTAACATGCACTAGACTCCCACTGTCTAGTGTAATATTCTCTAATTCAGGTGATATTTATATTTATATTATTCATACTACTCAAATACTGTAAATATGTTCATAATATGTAAATGTTTATTCGGACTAAACCCAACTGTGACCCTACTTTTTTACTATTTATACTATTTTTATTTTTATTCTTTTAAATATATTTTATTCTTAGAATTGTATTACTATGTTTCTTGTTGTATTTGTATATGTGCACTGGAAGCTTCAGTACCAAGAAAAATTCCTTGTGGGTGCAAGCACACTTGGCAATAAAGCTCTTTCTGATTCTGATTCTGATTCTGAAATTTGGTGTCAAAGTGTACATTTTTGGGGTCAAGGAATCCAATAAAATTAAAGTTTGAAAAAAAAAAAAAAGTTCCCCATACCATGACAATTGGTGGTAAATATGCACATTTCACATAAAAATTGTCATCAGAGTGACTTTACTTATCTTTTCCTTCAAAAACTTTAATTTTGTATTTAAGCAGTGCAGCTACTTCTGTACATTACATTTGTCCTAAGTAGCATGAGATTTCGACCAGTCAGGAGTAGCCTATAGCAAATCAGTTCCTGCAACAACACATCCCATCTGCACCAGGAGCTGTGACAGCTGTTGAAGGTCAGAGGTGACAGGTTAACACTTTAAGGTTCGTATGACTTTATCATTAAATAGAAAAATGTGTTAGATAACTAATAACTAGCTAGCTAGTAACTAGTTAGCTTCATTATAACTAGGTCACTAGTAACTAGTTAGCTTCATCATAACTAGCTAGTGACTAGTTAGCGTCATTTTTGTTGAAACAAGCACATAGCCTACATGTTGCTAGCTAGTTAGTTAGCTTCATTATTTGATAGATTTTTACTTTTACGAATGCTTGTTAATGCTCATATTATCTATCTTATGATGTTAAAGCAACTTAATTTCTTTTTTCAGATTAGCCATAATGGAATGCCGTGACTGGAGTTTATGCTTCCTATGTCAGTCCGCCCTAAAGATTGAAAAAACATTAGATCCCTCTTCATCATTCAAACTGAGAAACAATCCTGAAAGATTAAAATTATGTTACAAAGAAGCTTTAGATAACATCCAGGAGCTGAATGCATTAGGGGATCTGCCTGAGTTTATAGTGGACATTAGTGGTGGTAGTCAGGATGTAGTTCAGCTGATGATTCAAAATCCTATGGTGTGGCACAAAAGCTGCAGAAATGCGATTGATAAACAAAAAGTTGAGAGAGCAAGAAAAAGAAAAAAGCATGAAGAGTCTGTGAGCCCAGTAAAAACACAGTGCATGAGTGACAAGTCCACCACACTCGCTTTACCCAGACCCTCAACATCATCATGTGAACCATTCGATAAACCGTGTCTCTTCTGTGGTGAAGTGGGCAAAAAAAAGGAACTGAGGAGGGCTGCCACCCTTGGCTTGGATAGAAAAGTGAAAGAATGTGCTCAGGTGGTGGGTGACAGGCATCTATTGGCTGAACTAGCTGCTGGTAACATGGTTGCTATTAATGCTGTTTATCATCGTGCATGCCTGACTAGGCTCTACGGAGGGGGCCCTTGTTCCCATGAGAGAACAGGGCGTGCGCATCTATTTCGACGACTGGCTCATATTAGCACACTCTCGAGATCAGTTATGCGAACACAGGGACCTCGTGCTCAGGCACCTCAGCCAGTTGGGTCTTCTGGTCAACTGGGAGAAGAGCAAACTCGCCCCCATGCAGAGGATCTCTTTTCTCGGTATGGAATTGGATTCGGTCGCACAGACAGCGCACCTCACAGAGCAATGCGCTCAGTTGGTGCTGAACTGCTTGAAGTCAAGTCAAGTCATCTTCATTTATATAGCGCTTTTAACAATGTAGATTGTTTCAAAGCAGCTTTACAGAGATAAGCGTATCATTTAAGGTAACAGAGATTGTTTTGGCTTTATAGCGGTTCTTTAATAAAGTTATTTTCCATCTAAAGTTAGTTTTGATTGATTTGCTTCCGTGGCAACGATCATTTGTTATTAAATTAGGGGCCGCTAAGACGACACCATTCTCTCTACACAGACTTTAAACGCGAACCTGTGAGAAACCACCTTTGAACACCTTCAAAGGCAGGACGGCGGTCCCACTGAAATTCTTTCAGAGGCTCCTGGGGCATATGGCAGCGGCAGCAGCGGTAACTCCGCTCGGGCTGCTCCATATGAGGTCGCTTCAGCACTGGCTTCATGGCCGAGTCCCGAGATGGGTGTGGCATCATGGCACTCACTGGGTGACAATCACACCGGCGTGCCGCCAGACCTTCAGCCCATGGTCAGACCCCTCATTCCTGCAGGCAGGAGTCCCCTTGGAACAGGTTTCCAGGCATGCTGTGGTGTTCACAGACGCCTCTGCCACCGGCTGGGGTGCCACGTACAACGGGCATGCAGTGTCAGGGGTGTGGATGGGCCCTCAACTGCATTGGCACATCAACTGCCTCGAGTTGCTAGCAGTATGTCTCGCTCTGAGCCACTTAAAGAGGCCGCTACAGGGCAGAGATGTGCTGGTCTGTACGGACAAGACTGCAACCGTTGCGTACATCAACCGACAAGGTGGTCTACGCTCCCGTTGCATGTTACAACTCGCCCGCCATCTCCTCCTCTGGAGTCAGAAGCATCCGAGGTCACTTCGAGCCATGTATGTCCCCGGTGTGCTGAACCGTGTGGGCAACAAGCTATCATGAGCTGTGTTCCCGGGAGAATGGTGACTCCACCCCCCAGGCAGTTCAGCTGATCTGGAGAGAGTTCGGGGAGGCTCAGGTGGAGGCTCAGACCTGTTTTCTTCCTCAGAGACCTCCCACTACCAGCTGTTTTACTCCCTGACTGAGGGAACACTCAGCACGGATGCACTGGCACACAGCTGGCCCCGGGGGCCTCCTCAAATAAGCGTTCCCCCCAGTGAGCCTACTTGCACAGACCCTGTGCAAAATCAGGGAGGACGAGGAGCAGGTCCTTCTGGTGGCCCCCTATTGCCCAACCCGGACCTGGTTCCCTGAACTTATGCTCCTTGTGACAGTCCCTCCCTGGCCCATTTCTCTGAGGGAGGACCTTCTGACTCAGAGACGGTTGTCTCCCTCCACCCTCAAAGTACATGCTGCCGCTATTTCAGCTTATAACGACCACATAGATGGCAAATCAGTTGGAAAGCACGACCTGGTTGTCAGGTTCCTTAGGGGGGCGAGACGGTTAAACCCTCTTCGTCCCCCCTCCATACCCTCTTGGGACCTTTCCCTGGTGCTTCAAGCTCTTCAGGATGCTCCCTTTGAGCCTTTGCACTCAGCAGACTTAAAGCTTCTCTCTTTGAAGACTTTGCTGCTGATTGCGTGGTCTCCAACTAACTTTAAACTCTAGTAAAACCAAGTGTATGATCTTCAATCGATCCCTCTCTGCACCTTCCTACACAAAAAATATTTTCACTTTGGATGGTTCTGTATTGGAAATTGTCGACACTTATAAATACTTAGGAATTCGGTTAGATTCTTCACTCTCCTTCCACACCCACATTAACAAACTTCAATCTAAAATAAAATCCAGGATCGGTTTTCTTTTTCGTAATAGGGCCTCTTTCACCATCCCTGCCAAACATGCACTTGTGAATATGACCATCCTTCCCATCTTAGACTTTGGTGATGTGGTCTACAGATCTGCCTCTAACACTCTTCTTAAAAAGTTAGATGCATTATATCATAGTGCTATACGCTTCGCTACCAACGCCCCATTTAGCACTCATCATTGTAATCTTTACACACTCATTGGTTGGCCTTCTCTCCACATCCGACGACAAAGACACTGGTTTTATTTCATTTATAAAATTATACTAGGTAAAGGCCCTACCTACTTGAGAAATCTAATTTCAGTAGCTTCTCCCTCTCGTAACCTGCGATCAAGTAGGTTTATCTTATTAACTACTACTAATGTTCGTACTTCCTTTGGCCGTTTTTCTTTTCAGTTTTCTGCCGCTAACGACTGGAACGAACTGCAAAAATCTTTAAGGCTCGAATCAACTGTATCGTTATCCGCTTTCAAACAATTGATATCTAACCTACTGTCACACCATTGTGCATGTTAGCGCTACCATCTTCTCCCTTGTGCAAATTAGTGCAATTACCTTGTTGTCTGCTACTTTTGTATTATAATTTAATACTGCATATCGCACTTTATTTTATACATAGTTTTATATATCGCTTAACTTATTAAGTATGCTCTTATTATTTATTAACTAGGAATACGTCCTAGTTATTGAATTTTGATGTATTTTTGCACAATGCACTTTGACTGAACAACTGTCTGTAATTTATATTACACTGTCTTGTCTTTATGTGTAACTTTATGTTGTCTGCATCATGACGCTTTATCTTGGCCAGGTCGCCGTTTTTAATGAGAATGAGTCCTCTATGTGCCTACCTGGTTAAATAAAGGTTAAATAAAAATAAAAAAAATAAAAATTGCACTGGCCTCTATCAAGAGGGTAGGGGGCCTGCAAGCATTTTCGGTCGACGAATCGTGCCTATAGTTCGGGCCGGGTGACAACCATGTTGTACTGAGACCCCGGCCTGGCTATGTGCCCAAGGTTCCCACCACTCCCTTCAGAGATCAGGTGTTAGGCTGGGTTCCATATGTGTGACCCTATGGGGATTCCATATGTGTATACTTCCACGGCTGCTCCTAATCAAAGCCCCGTGTCTTTCCCTTGGGCTAAGTTACCCAATATTCATATGCAGTACAACCTTCAGGCTAGTCCATATGTATTTTTTCACATAACTCCCTCGAAGAAAGTGGCTTCCGCATCGTTCCCCTTCCATAGAAAGGGCACGGTTTCCCAGTGTTATCGAATAATCTCGCTGTATGGGTTATCACAGAACAACGACAGATACGCTCTGTGTAAGCCCTTTCCTATCGTCCATCCAGGCAAGAAGGGGTACAGGCTTACACTGGGCACTGGATGGGGTGCAGCAGATGTGGCGCTTTGATAGGGATTCCTATCAGTCGGTCACGACATACGTCGAGAGTGACCGACCGATAAGGGAACGTCTCAATTACATATGGTAACCCTCGTTCCCTGAGGCAGGGAATGGAGACGTACATCCCATCGTCACATCTGCTGCTGCCCGTCCGGGCGGCCAGCTTACCAGGCTTGGCTCCTCAGCAAAAAAGGAGTTCACCTCGCACCTTCTGCTCATTATATACCTGCGTTGCGAGGCTTAACAGCTGATGCAAATGACTGCATGCAAATGTGTTTTGGCTCATTTTAGTTTTACTCAAAGTAGATTGGCCTCTCTAGCGAGATTCCTATCAGTCGGTCACGACGTACGTCTCCGTTCCCTCCCTCGGGGAACGAGGGTTACCATATGTAACTGAGATGTTTCGCCATTTGGCTGTAAAGAATGTTTACCTGTATAGAAGGTTACTAACGTTTACTCTATTGAAGGTTTTTGATAACAGACTGCACACTAGGGTCATCTTTATTCCTTGTGTTGTGAGGACTTTGTGGACTTTAATAAATCTCACATTTGGTTAATTGATTTTGTGTAAATGTACCCTATGTTGCACCCTGACCCCAGTCCACCTAGGGCAGGGCTATTCAATTCAATCATCTCCATCTGGCCCAAAGGCACCCCAACCTCCCTCCGCCTCTTTTCCTGGTGGTGTGGCTACATTTGGTTAGATATGCGAGGGGCCATAGTGGCGTGTGCAGCTGTACGTCTATACGCACTGTCTATACGCGTACCATGAGTGCTCCGACTAACGTTTTCAGTCCGAATATTTCAGCAGTTATTATGTGTGTCCCGTATTTCTGTCGACTGAACCAGCGATACCAATCATTTGTGAATGGTGCGAATCTTTTGTTCTATCTTTGGTTCAATTATTTCCTTTCCATGAATTGGCCAAATGCGCTTGCATAATGGTCTGAAACGATTCAGATTCGTTCGGACCGCTCTGTCACTGAATCATCTGAAGCTGTTTCTCAGTCAGTAACAACAAATATAGAACAAATAACGCTGTTTTCAGTTTAGTTTCAGTTCAACTCGCAGTTTAGTTTACTTTGAACTGCGCAGCACCGCCCAGTGGATAACGGAACGCAAGCTTAAAGGAGTTGCGTTTACTCCCAGTTCTGGACACTATTATTAAACAGCATTGCGACATCCAGTGAGAAGTTGTTCAATTCGTCACACCTCTGTTACAGACCACAAATCACTCGATGATTTAACTAGTTTTAAATCAGATGAAGCAGCCTCAACATTCCCAACACGACTGATGAGGTAAACAGCAGAAACACTGTGCCATGAACGAAGTTAAAAGACTTTAAATCCCCTAATCACCACCTTTACAAACATTTACCATGAATGTACTGTAGTAATTTACTATGGTTTGGGCAGAAATATGGAATATTTATACTGAATACTATCTTATAGTCATTTATATTGCAGTAGATTAATTAGGTGGGTAGAGGAATATACAATTCATTTTGTGTATAGTTTTTACCTGTGTTTCGGCATTTTGTTATACAGTGGTAGTGAGTGAGTAGCCATGCATGGTTTTACCTGTGGTTATCACGTCTCACTGTCAGAATATTTTCATTTAAGCCTATAATAATTATAAATAAAATAATTCTTACCAATACCTATGATCTTGTATAATTCATATTTTTGTACATAGCTGTAAATAAGTTATTTATGAAAGACTCATAAATCTGCATACTGTTGGGTACCACATTTCCAAGTAAATACAATAATTTTTTAGGTTTACTTTAGCTTATTTATTGATACTGTTATGTTTCAATAAGTAATAAATAATGTTTCAATAAATAAGATAACCACCGGCCCTCCTCAACATTCCGATTTAATAATCCGGCCCTCGAATGAAGCTAATTGAATAGCCCTGTCCTAGGGGCATAACATTACTCACTTTTCACTTTATTTCACTTTATTTAATTCACTTCATATAGTATAGCAGTACATAAGTCAAGTCTCAACTCTTGTTTAAGACATTGTGCATATGCAAAAAATATGCTTAATCCAATATAGAATGGTAATGCTTGAAAGTTCTGTTTTCTCCGATTTGAGGTACAGTGGATAACTTTGGTTATACCAGCTATAATCCTCTAGATAGAAAGGTCATCTTGGACTTAAATTGAAGCTTATAAACTTGGGAAGTTTTTCATGTACATTTGAGGCAGTGATATATATATATATATATAATAAAATGCTTGAAAATTATCACTTTTGATGACAATTTGTCAGGCGGACAGCCATTTTTTTGTCTTTTGGGGTATGTTGAGGGTGATATTTGACAGCAAAAAGGCAGCAATCCCCAGAATCTTTTTCTGCTAGTTTCCCCTATGTGTCAGGATACACCATGCAAGATTGTAGGGTTATACGGCCATTTATGTAGCTGCAGTACTTTAATATTCACAATTACATCATTCCGCCAAAAGCTTTTCCCAAAAAGGGTGTTTTTTGGCCCCTGAGACCAAACAGGGCCGAGTTGGGGGTGACTGTTATTAACTTGTGATGGCCCAAGGTATAAGATAATAGGAAATAATAGTGAAAAAAAGGTAGCAAAAAACATCCTGAGGAGTGGACCTGGTTCCTGGCCTAGATGAGGTCTTGTATGTTCCTGCCCTGAATACCAACAGTCATCCTCATCCAGCCTCCCGTCCTCTCATCAATGTAATTGAAGAAGGCTACCAGTGGTTAGAGAGAGTCAGAAACATTCTCGTGAAAGAGAACCTTGAAGCTGGAGAATGGATCTCATGGGCTGCATATTATGCCAGCATCACAGAGGCTACTTCACCTCCCCCATCCAAATCATACATGTTGTGTTTGGCATGCGGTTTTTGATAAAAAATTGCATACTTCACCTCCAATTGTCATGGTAAGGACAACATTATTGTTTTTTAGTCTTGGAACCAAATTTTTTGGACTCCTTGACCCCAAAAATGTACACGTTGATACCAAATTTGTCATTATAGATATAACAGAAGCAAAGATATGGGCCTCTCAAGTATGGTCGGCGGCCATTTTTTAAAAATGTGCGTATATAAGATACAAAATGTGATCTCACTTGTGTCTTAGGATAAATTTATTTCTATGGACCTAAGGTACTTCCATACCAAAGGGGACCTTTGCATCATGACTTGAAGTCAAAAGTCACTTAACCTCCCTACTAATAGGTAATCAACTGGGAAAGTGTCATGGTGATATCTGCTAGTTAAAAAATTGACTATTCACCTGTAGTGTCTCGCCTTAAACCGATTTAGTAAGTTTTGTTTTGTAATTGTTCAATAAAACCATTTTTATGTGGTTTTAGTATGGACTTGGAGTCATTTTTACTCAAAACTAATGGCTGGGATAGATTCGGCACCCCTAAAAACCCCTAGTTAGACATCTCAAAAGGTAATATTGAAAAAAAGAAAAGAAAAAAAAATCATTATTTTTACCCAGGCCGTCTGGGCACCCCAACTTTGATTGCCTCTCCAGGCGTTTCCCCGAGGATTTGGCCGTGGATAAATTGGGAGGTGTTACTAGACACCTATAGGAACACATGGTAAAAAAAGCTATTGGTAAGAATTTTTTTTGCAGATTGGCAAAAAAAATTCCTAACTTTCCCTAACTACTAAATTAATCAATTATCTCATTAACTTCAACACTCTTGAGTGTGGACTCATACACTCCCAGGAGTGTTAATTTAACACTGGAGTTTTTTCTCTGTACAAAGAGCCGTAGTTAACTGACAAGCTGAGCCATATCGCATTAATTATCGCTGGCAATACGTCCGCGTTATTAATGCGATATGGCTCAGCTTGTCAGTTAATTACGGCTCTTTGTAGTAAATGCCGCTCCATCTGAAAGCAGGTGATGGCGATTTACTACTAATCAAGGAGCCGGCTTTACTGACGAGATGCGCATAACAATGTGATGCGATATATCGCCCAGCCCTAATATATATATATATATATATATATATATATATATATATATATATATATGTTTTAGATGTATAATTAACTGGTGACTTTCCCCCTAATCTCTGCAGAAATGCCCCGCAGTGGCTGTGAGTGTTGGGGAGTGACGACAGACCATGAGAATAACTGAAACCTGCTTTATTTGATGAGAATAAACATTGTAAAAAGAGATAAGTGACTCCTGTCATGTGTTGAATGATGTTTTCTTCAGAGTGTCCAGGAAATACTGCTCCTCCTGCAGGAAGTCTCTGTCCTGTTAGAGGAATAAGCAGAAACACAAACACTTACTGTGGGATGTTGTCCATTTAGAGTAAAAATGCCTATCAACTTAACTCTGTGTTGAAATAAAACATTTCCCAATGATTGTACTGGGTTTAGTGATTTGTGCTGATGTAACAGAGGCCAGCTAGTAGTTGCTGTGCGAGTAAACCTCACTCCTCTGATCTCATAAGGCGCTCTAGCGACAGACGCTAGAGGCTGCAGTCTTTAGCCTCCTTGTTAGAGCGCCTGACTCTCATGCCGGAGATCCGGGTTCGAGACCCGCACGGAGCGGGGTGTGAAGGACCCGGGTGAGAGGGGTTACATTGGTGCCGTGACCCGGATGGGAGTGAGGTTTAGGGGGGTGAGTGTAACGGAGGCCAGCTAGTAGTTGCTGTGCGAGTAAACCTCACTCCTCTGATTTCAATAGGCGCTCTAGCGACAGATGCTAGAGGCTGCAGTCTTTAGCCTCCTTGTTAGAGCGCCTGACTCTCATGCCGGAGACCCGCATGGAGCGGGGTGTGAAGGACCCGGTGATAGGGGTTATATTGGTGCCGTGACCCGGATGGGAGTGAGGTTTAGGGGGGTGAGTGTAACAGAGGCCAGCTAGTAGTTGCTGTGCGAGTAAACCTCACTCCTCTGATCTCATAAGGCGCTCTAGCGACAGACGCTAGAGGCTGCAGTCTTTAGCCTCCTTGTTAGAGCGCCTGACTCTCATGCCGGAGATCCGGGTTCGAGACCCGCACGGAGCGGGGTGTGAAGGACCCGGGTGAGAGGGGTTACACTGATCTCTGCAATAACTGGATTTAAAGTATTTTAGAGGTTTGATTACTTTATTGCATCTAATCAAATAAACCGTTCTTAAGTGTTAGGTAAAACAAGTCATTTACCCACAAAAGTAATTTATTGCCAGTCCAACAGGGCCGGAGTGGGGCCACTTTTCAGCCCGGGAGTTTCAGGCCCAAGACCGGCCCATTTTTTCCATGGTGGAATTCCAAATTAGCACTTTTTCTAAATTGGATAAATGAAGCAACAGTTCGGCTCTTACTATTGTGTAGTTTGTATTAATACCATGGGTTAACAAATAATGTAAAGGTTAAATAATAATTCACTTAGACTTTATAAGAAGCAATTGCGACTTTATTTCACACAATTCTGACTTTATATTTCGCAATTCTGACTTTATAACGCGACTCTATATCTTGCAGTACTGACTTTATAAGCAAAGTTGCAACTTTATTTCACGCAGTTCTGACTTTATATCTTGCAATTCTGACTTTATAAGAAGCAATTGCGACTTTATTTCACACAATTCTGACTTTATATCTTGCAATTCTGACTTTATAACACAATTGCGACTTTATATCACACAATTCTGACTATATATCTTGCAGTTCTGATTTTATAAGCAATTGCTACTTTATTTCACGCAGTTCTGACTTTATAAGAAGCAATTGCGACTTTATTTCATACAATTCTGAATTTATATCTCGCAATTCTGACTTTATAACACGCAATTGCAACTTTATTTCACGCAATTTTGACTTTATATATCGCAATTCTGAGATAAAAAGTCGCAATTATCTTTTAAAATGTTTTATTCTGTGGCGGAAACAAAGCTTCCATACCTCCTGGCCTCTTCCTCCCATCCATCCTCTCTGACGCGTAGCCTACCGTTACTGTAGGGCCGGCCCAGCTTTCGGTAGGCGCCGGTGGTGCCGCGGTAGCCTACCTGAGAAAACGTTTTGGAAAAGACGGACTAACCCAACCAACTCTATCGAAGGGGAGGGGAGAACTCCCTCACATGGTACAACCCATGCAGAGGCTGCGCGCTGCGGTGTCAGAATGCGAAACGTGTGTAGCCCATCATGTAACTAACGTGACATTGAAATGTGACAAAAAAAAAAAAAAAAAATTCCTCGACCGGCCCAAATGTGAGGCGGCCCACCGGGAATTCTCCCGATTCTCCCGATTACCCACTCCGGGCCTGCAGTCCAATTATGTATTTTGAACATTGCATTGTAATAGCAGAAACTCCTAATAAAGTTAATTGCCAAACTGATTTTTATATAAAAGTCCACATTGTAATTGCAGATGAAAGGATAACATCAAATAAATATTGTAACTGTAAAATTTTGCTTTACTTTCATCTGCAATGTATATTTATCTAGTTGATGTGCCACAAAAAAAGCAGTGTTTCATGCCTGTGGATTTGTATACTGCACATTTTGGCTAAATAAAAAAAATCATCCAAATATGCCATGCATACATAGTGTATATCCTGTGGAAAATAGTAAGAATAAGATGGTATTGTGATATTCTGAATGCAGCCCTAAAAGGACAGTCTCTAAGAATTATGGGTAAGAGTCAGAAATCACTCATGGCCATAGAAATGATGGGCCTGATCAAATACCCACACTTGTGATCTTGGCCACTTGAGAGCGAGTACACATGACAGTAAGTGTGCAAGACTGTCCCGTGTCTTAAAAATGCCAAATTGCAGTGTCCTAAACCCACACTATCTCGAATACCGCTTTGAGGATACGCGTATCACATCATGTTCAGGAACTCGCATGCCTCAAAGTCGTGAGAAGTTGAGGAAAACATTCCACTGTAAGTTAAATTAATTAGATATTAGGCTACATATTATTTGGTGGTAAAACAAAGTGTTGCACATTGTATTGGTGCAAAGATGAGTCGGCTATGTGTATTTTGTACAACATTTGCAACTGCTTTTTATTTCTTAATTAAAATTGTGTCCTGTTAAATAGGGACTACTGAACATAGCAGAATTATTAGGCACGTTGATTTTCTGATTCATATTTTTTAGATGTACATCATTGCTTATGTTACATGAGTGCCCATGTTACACCAAATTCTGTGCCTGTATAGGTGCCGTATTAACCCAATCCTGACCCTATAGTCACTACAGCGCCCACTACGGTCACAGGATTTGGCACAGCATGCACTACTGGTGGAAACCAGTAATGGATCAAGTTGCATTGTGGTCTATGGATCTGCCTGAAGTGTACATATTGAGTAGTTCCCTAAGCGCTTCCCCTCAGGAGAATCCCCGCCACCATTTTAAAGTGCGTTCAACTTGAAGTGGACGAGAGAAGTTTATATGGACAGATAGATTCTGACCGAGGGAGAGCGTCACTTCAGGCAGCTCTATATCCCACAATTCAACTTGATTGTGACGTCACAGCAGCTCGCGCTTAACTGAGAGTGTAGAGTGAAGAGAATAAAGATGTGGAGTTGAATGCAGATTCTGATTGGCTTTCAATGTTTTTATCATTCAGTTGCTGGAAAAATATTGTTCTGAAAGGGATTCAAACAATATCGTTCCTCTGTGTCGTTACCATTGTTGTTGTGGTGTGGATTCTGCTACTCCATTAGGATTATAATTATAATTCTCATACTGTATAGTTATCTTGGTGTGAAAAAGCCTTCAGTGTGTGTGATGAACCTCAGAGACTGATTTGATCAGTTCACCTGCCAGTATTATGATAATTACACACTCCGGCCACTAGGGACTGTGATGAGCACTCATCAGTCTGTAGTAGAGATTCACAGAGGAAATGAAGGCGGCCATTTTAACTTGTTGAAAGTTGGGATGTGTCTGAAATCGCCCCCATTCTCTTAAATAGGGTTCTATTTGAGGTAACAGCCATTTGTAGTGGTGTCTGAAACCATAGTGAACGTTATCGAGTGCACTCATTCAATCCCACAATGCACCGTAATAACGAATGTACAACCATAGTGTAATCCATATGTCTATACTATGTTATGCCTCTTTAATGCTGTGCTGAGGTTGATGGTTATGGTCCTCTCTGGTATCAGAGCGTGTCATTACTTGGGAAAACTGTATTACGGTATTAAGTGACCGTATTGTGTTGTGACGTTCATGGGTGTCGTACTGTACCTTCTCAGCGGTGTGTTTGATGAGGGCGAGTCGGGCGTGTAGTTCGCCGGGAAGCGGGTCGACAGCGGCGTTAAGGTGTGTGCTTGTCAGCGCTGGAGAGAAATCTAACACACACACACACACACACCCGTGACTCACTGTCTGAGACGCTGAACGCCTGCGGGGAATGAACAGGGACAGTGTACCTGTGATGAGAGGCGCTGACGTCACTGGATTGACCGGAAGAGTGCGTCTCAGTCGCTCCATGTCTCTGTGATGATCCGTCATCCTCAAGCGCTCCTGAGAGGTCACATGATCAGAGTTACGTAACTAGGTGACTACATTACTAGCAGTGTGTGACATCAGTGCAGTTTAAAGAGTAACAAGCTACATATCCATCAAATAGTGGTGTAGAGTGACAAACTGTCATGGTTTCAGTCAAACATGCTGCTAAATATCCTCTCAGTGAATCGTTTTGTTTGCACAGTGTATTTCAATCAAGTAATATTGTTAAAACTATGGTGTTCATCAGTGACCTGTTGTAAGCTGTGCTCCTGTTGTCTGAGCCGCTCCACCTGTGCATGAATGCTGCGCAGTCTGGCCTGATGTTCGGCCTCCACCTGTCTGGCCTCTCTCAGCGCCCGCTCTCCCTCCTCGAAGCGCTCGGACGCCAGCTGCACACACACGAGAGCAAACGCGTCAGTCACATGATCAGGTGTGTCTCACGCTGACCGCAGCGCTTCAGTCGTTACCTTACTGAACGCCTCCACTTCCTGAGCGCGTGTTTTGAGCCGCAGGGCCGTGGCGCTCAGCTTCTCTTTCTCTCTGTCCAGCTCCTGTCTCTCTCTCTCCAGACCGTCTCTCTCTCTCAGCAGCGATTCCTCCTTCTGCTTCAGCTCTCCGGCGCGCAGCTTCAGATCCGCCTGCTCCTGAGTATTACAGAGGAAAACTGGGATTGATTGCCATTTACTTCATTCCTGAATGAATCAGCTGTTTGAACGAATTGAACGACTCAATGACTTGCTCGTTTAGACATATACCGCCACCTACTGGCAGTTTTAGTTTCTTATTTAGAGTATCATTTCATATCATCCATTCCATATTAGAAAACCCATTAAGGTATAGTTCATCATTTACTCGCTCTCATGGCCTTAAAAGCCTAAAAGTTTGTGTAGTAAATTCTGTTGAATCAAATCAAAAAATAATTTTTTTAAATGCTACTTTTTGTAACGTCTATTTGAGTTTTTTCTCATTTAAGACAATAATGACTTTATATTATCTTTTGGGGGTAAGTTCTAAGACAAATTTGATATGCGATTAATTAATCACCACATCTTGTAATTGATTAGATAAAAAAAAGATACAAACTTGGAATTGCGAGTAATAGAGTAAAAATTGTAGTCGCAAATAATAATAGTATAGAGACATAATTATGATGTTAAATCGTGCTGTTTGTTTTTGCATGTAAACATTAGCTCATTAAATAAAATCCATCATTTCTTTTAGGTTCATATATTTAAAAACATCTGTATTGTTTCACCCCCACGTCATCCAAGATGTCTTTCTTTCTTCAGTCGAAAAGAAATGAAGGTTTTTGAGGAAAACATTCCAGGATTTTTCTCCATAGTGACTTCAATGGGGTCCAACGGTTTGAAGGTATAAATGTCAGTTTCAGGGCAGCTTCAAAGGCTCTATACGATCCCAAACGAGAAATAAGGGTCTTATCTAGTGAAACGATCGGTCATTTTGTAAAAAAATAAACGTTTATATTAGGGCTGTCAAATGATTAATCGCATCCAAAATAAAAGTTTGTTTTTACATAATATATGTGTGTGTACGGTGTATAATTATTTTCTATATATAAATACACACACATGCATGTATATATTTAAGAAAAATTTGTTATTTATATATAAAATATTTATATATAATATATAATATAAATATATATACACAGTATATACATGCAAATATTTCTTAAATATATACATGCATGTGTGTGTATTTATATATAGAAAATAATTATACACCGTACACACACATATATTATGTAAAAACAAACTTTTATTTTATTTTATATCAAACGATTAATCGTTTGACAGCCCTAGTTTATATACTTTTTAACCACAAATGCTCGTCTTGAACGTCCACGACTTCAAAGTTAAGGTACAAAGATTAAGTCAAACTCCATTTACAAAATAAATAAATAAATAAAAGGTAAAACAATGATGTCGGACGGATTTTGAAGTTGGAGGAGAAAATGAGATGTAGCTTTTCGCCCCCTACGCTACCTTTTTGTACCAGAACGCGTGACCTTTGAAAGTGATTATGTAATGTGTGGCGCATCACAGAGCGAGTGCAAGACGTGCATTAAAGGTTTTTTTTTTTTTTTTTAATGGACGATGGTTTGGCTAGATAAGACTCTTATTCCTCGGCTGAGATCGTGTAGAGCCTTTGAAGCTGCACTGAAACTGACATTTGGACCCCATTGAAGTCCTGGAATGTTTTCCTCAAAAACCTTCATTTCTTTTTAACTGAAGAAAGAAAGACGTGAACATCTTGGATGACGTGGGGGTGAGTTAATTATCAAAAATTTTTCATTCTGAACTAATCCTTTAATGTTAGCCGTAAAGCATGAACGAATGCACGCTGAGTTGTTGTCCTGTGCTGTGATCTGCTGATACAGTACGGATAGTGTGTGAGGTTTAGATGGTGAGTCTCACACACACCTGTGCCATGCTGAGGATGGATCCCTCTCTGTGCGCGTCTCTCTCCATGAGGCGGCTGGCTTCTCTCTCGACCCGCTCCTGTCGAAGCTTCTCCTGCGTGTGAAACCTGCTCCACTCGGCCGCTAGTTTCCGCCGCTCTTCAGCGCAGTGCTGCATGACGGACTGCTGCTCCTCCAGCAGAGCGCTCTGTGTGTGTGTGTGAGAGAGAGAGAGAGAGAGAGATAGAGAACATTTTTTTATCAAAATGATTCCAGTTCGCATGGATATGCGCAAACGACTAAAAATTCTGTATTATGCAGGCCAGACAAGTAATTTGGCGATGTCAATCTGTAAAGAAAGACTACACGCCTGCGCACATATATATTCAATTGCGCATATCTACAGACTAGACACGTAATACACATGTGCACAGAGTCAGTATTTTCACAGATTCGCGTTTATGAAGTTTACACTGAGATAACGCTCTTCAAAACTTGCACCTTGGAACCTATTTCAAAGTTTGCATTCTCGAGCCACCAGACACTGTTGTCGTGCAAATGAATGGCCAGAACACATTAAAAGTGTTGTGTTAGGGACCCCTAAGTTAATAACTAATGTTCTCTGCAACAGAAGTTAGTCCATTAAAAAAACTAACTTTAGCTGGACAATAAATTCCATGAACTTCCAATAATTGTCACTCAATGATGGTGACATTATTCTGTGTGTATTTGACTGTTTAAGTGCAATAAGCAGCAAAAAAGAGTTTTGTGTCAATTTAGTGCTGAGAAGCGGCTTCATGTGCCGCACTTGAATTAGTAAAATTATGCGTAAAATCCCACGCCGAAATTCAAGCCCTGTAACAGCAACAATATTCATCCAGAGCGAAAGAAACGAGAGAGTGAGTGGAGGCGGGTTTGTGTGTAAAACTCGCTGTCGGAGAGATGAGAGAGAAAGAGCAGCTGGTATCGTGTATATATTCGATATGTATCTAAAAATCACTATGGAATTTATACATTTCTTCATATTTAATGAGTGATGTGATGTCATTTTGTGCCTGACCTTTGCCTTCTCCAGCTCCTCTCTCTCCATGTTGAAGTGTTGCATCATGGTCCGTCTCTCCTCCTCCAGTCCTCTCAGAGAGGATTCTGCTTTGGCCTGTTCTGACGTCACATGCCAGCGCTCCTAAACACACAAACCAGCATAACATCATGAGCCGCTTTTCCCGTTCTCGTTGCTCGACCGTTCCCTTCCGTGCTGATCCGGCCCAGCTGGTAGGGATATGGTTTAATTTTCCACTGTGGGGCTGATAACAGAGCTCTCCAATTAAGCAAGAGTTTACTGATGGAATGAGATGTAAGATGCGTTATGGAGGATGATCAGATCCCAGACAGCAACATAGTGTCGGCCCAGGAATATTAGGCTGCTGTCACTTTAAGAGCTGACGCACGGATCTATTATACTGTTACACATGCGTTTTCTTTCTCAACTGTTTATGTCCACTTAAAACATAACTTGGAATCCACACATACCAGATGTGGTCCGGATCCGGGCCGACACTGTTGCTGTCTAGCATATTTCTTTTAATTTTATTATTAATTTGCATTTACATTGCTCATATAATGCGCTTGGCCAGGTAAGTTCTTCGACTCGACGGTGGAAAAGCGACTGTTAAACAGTCTGGTGTTCTGACTGATGTTTTATTGATGTTCAGAGCATATACACTGAGTGTGTGTTGTGCATGCGGTGGTGTTTCTCCACCTTCTCCAGCTGTCTCTGCTGCTCGCCCAGCTGTGTGTCCATCTTGGCGATGACCTCTTTGAGACGTGACCTCTCGTCGCTCATCTCGCGCTGCTGCTGACTCAAACGCTCCTGCAGAACTGAGAGCCACAAACACACAGTCACAGCAGCTTGTTTGTTTCACTCACATTTATGAGTTACGACTAAAAATAGATGTGTGCGAACTGTAAAAGGTGTTCAGGAATGCGCATATTAATTAGGTCCTCGTGGGTCTTTTAAAACGTCTTAAATTCAGTTTTTTCATATTTCAGGTAAAAAAATATCTTAAATGGTATAACAAAAGTCTTAATGATCTTATTAAGAGGTCTTAAATTTGAGGTTGTAAAACAGGAATCACAATATGCTTTAATATGACTATTAAATTTCAAAAGGCGATGTTATCATTAAATAAATAAGATTGCTGTGCATTCAAAGTGGCATGCGCATGGCACTGTTGTGTGGCTTCATAGGAGTTTACAATCACTGACTACTTCAGATTTAATGCTAATAGATTAATTATTAATTGAATTATGACTGTTTTCTTGGTGTTTATATTGAAATGTGTTGTAGATGGTTGAAAGAGTGCATGTTTTATCTCCCTCATATGTTTGAATGAGAACACATTTCAAAATAAGAGTCCCGGTGTGTTTCGGGCTTGTTTATAATTAAAAGTCCAGCATTATTAAGGACACATGTAGGCTATCTGTAGGCTATCTGGCATTTAATTCTATGCACATAATTCCATAATTATAATTTTTTGTATTATAATAAAATAATTTTGTCTCCTCCTATCCCTTAATTATGGAAGCTTGTTTACGCCCAGGAATAAAAAAATAAATAGGGTAATTGTGACATTTTATCTCATAATTCTGACTTTTTTTGCAGTTGCGAGCTTATATCTCACAAATCTTACTTTTTTTTTTCCTCAGAATTGTGAGTAATAAAGTCAGAATTGTGAGAAAGTCACAGTTACCTTTTTAATTTTTTTTATTCTGTGGCGGAAAAATGCTTCCATAGTTCATCAAGGAAAAACTAATTATTTGATGCATTTTCATTGCACACCTATAGTTCTTCATGCGCTTCAAATTTCTTCAAATCTTCAAATGCTCTGTTTACTGGTATTAAGATTTGGTGGATCGGATCACAGGTGGACGACACTAAACACAGGTGTAAACGGTTCTAAAACGGTTTGAGCTTGTCCACTTTTGACCACTTCTAGAGGTAGTTGAAAACACATTCGACCAGAGTGCTTTCGTAGTGTAAACACTCATGTGAGTGTGTTCAAACAGCCACAGAAGACCATCTGATCTCCGTCTACTGAACTAATGAGTAAATATTTATGAGAAGTCCACTAGCCAGACGGGCTTTAAACTTTATCGGCTGAAGACCCAGGCTTGGTTTGAAGATGAAAAATGTACCAATCACAATGTTCTCTCTCCATTCCTGATTTCTAACACACACTCACAGCATTCGACTGGTCTTGCTGCTGTCAGAGCAGAAACTAAAGCTGCTGCTCATTGCTCTCTGTATGTTTTCCGTCGTCTCCGGTGCGTTCATATGTAAACTGTGTTAGCTCATTTTGTCCATTAGATGGAAAGATCTGAAAACCCATACATTTACCCACACATAGACCCTCCCCTCGAAGACATCAGGACAGGAGTGGTTGAAAGTGGACAAAAGAGACGGATTAAAACACCAGGTGTAAACGTGAACGTGTCTCCCTCGTCTACTTGTGATCCGATCAACCGAAACGCATCTTAACACCAGGTGTAAACAGAGCCGAACTATGAGCAGATGTGGTGTAGAGTGTGTGTGTGTGTGTGTTCACAGATGCACCTCTGAGCTGCTGGTCTCTCTGTCTGGCTCCGAGCTCGAGCCCCTGAGCCGTGTGCTCATGTGAACTCTCCACACGAGACGACAGGTCGCCCAGCCTGCGGGAGAACAGCTCCATCTGCTCGATGACGGTCGTCAGAGACCTGCACACACACATGATGAGAGGCGTCTGACGGGCGGGCGAGAGTCTGCTCTGTGTGTGTGTGAGATCGCTGGCGGGCTTCACCTGGTCTGGGACGTGGCGCTGGTCACGGCGTCGATCTCCTCGTCCTTCAGCTTCTTCAGGTGCTGGATCTGCTCTTCATGATCTCTCTTCATCTCCAGGATGGACTTCCTGTCACACACACGTCAAACAAACCAGCTCGTTTCATTTCTGTTACCATCATCAACTTTTTAAACGTTTGAGCAAAAGTTAATTTTTTTTAATGAAAAGCTAATAATTAAATGAAAATGAATACAGTAATTAAAAACATTCACAATAAAATGCATACTAAAGAAAAGATGAGATTTTATGTTTATCTGCATGTCACGTGACCATTAACTGACATCAGAGAACTGACATTATGAATATGTAGTAAAATTATTGACCAATTAATTTAAAATTGACAATCCCTGTGTCAAAACAGCTTATAAAATCATACAGAATGAGTTTTCTCTCTGTCTCGGTCATGCTGACTCTGTCTGTGTGTGTGTGTGTGTGTGTGTGTGTGTGTGTGTGTGTGTGTGTGTGTGTGTGTGTGTGTGTGTGAGCAGTGTTGGGAAAAGTTACTTTGTAAAGTAATGCATTATTGCGTTACTCCCTTAAAAATTAACTAAATGTGTTACTTAGTTACTTTTTTAGAAAAGTAATAGTTACATTACTTTTGCGTTACTTTTTTTTTCCACCTGGGCTGGGCTTGTTTTTTTTATAACAGTAAAGTTATATTTTTTGGGCAAATGTAAAGACCCTTTCACACCAAAAGTGAAATAATAAGCCTCAGACTGAAGGAAAAGCAGTTTCACGTGTGTACAGTAGAGGGCGCCGCTCAAACAAACCTTTCAGCTTCTGCTATTCTGGATAACAGAGGAATAGGATGCAGGAGAAAAAAGTTTAACACTTACATTACCAATAAAAACTAAAATAATCTATAGTCATTTTTTCTTATGGTTTAACTGAATCATCGAAGGTCAGAAGCAAGTTCATTGGTCAATAAAGTGAGATTAAATGCATACAAATTTATGTTTTATTTAACATATTTAGTTATTGGAGGTTTGCATAGTATTCTGATTCTGCATTTCACTGATTTTATTCATTTTGTGGAATATTGAATCTTTTTTTGTGCAAGTGAGATGAGTAAATGCACGCTCACATTTAGTCTAGAACTACAATAACCATCATGTTTACACACACACACCTTTGCACTTCGATTTGTCTCAACATGGGCACAGGAGAGCTCTCAGTCAATAAATGGGAAAAAAAGTAACTCAGATATTTTGTTGTAAACTTTAGAAGTAGTGCATTACTTTACTAGTTACTTGAAAAAGTAATCTGATTACATAACTCAAGTTACTTGTAATGAGTTACACCCCAACACTGCGTGTGTGTGTGTGTGTGTGCGTGTGTGCGCGTCACCTCTGCAGGTCTCGGAGTCTCTCCACCTCTCGGTCTCGGTCCTGTTGGCTCTGTGTGTGTGTGTGTGTGTGTGTGTGTGTGTGTGTGTGTGTGTCTGTGTGTGCGTCACCTCTGCAGGTCTCGGAGTCTCTCCACCTCTCAGTTTCGGTCCTGTTGGCTCTGTGTGTGTGTGTGTGTGTGTGTGTGTGTGTGTGTGTGTGTGTGTGTGTGTGTGTGTGTGTGTGTGTGCGCGTCACCTCTGCAGGTCTCGGAGTCTCTCCACCTCTCGGTCTCGGTCCTGTTGGCTCTGTGTGAGTCTGCGCTGGAGCTGGTTCTGAATCTCGGCCCGCTCCTGCTCCGCCACACGTGCGACGGCCGCCAGTCTCTCTGCAAGATCCTCGTTCTCCTGACGCGAGCGCAACTCTCGCTGAGCAGACGATTCCTCCAACAGCTTCACACGCGCTCTGAGGCCAGAACACAGTCGTGTAAAGCAAAGCCACACTCTTTTAACACAGTGTGTGTGTGTGTGTGTGTGTGTGTGTGTGTGTGTGTGTGTAGGTGTGTGTGTGTGTGTGTCTGTGCATGTTCTCCATGTGTTCAGTGTGTGAGAGTGTGTGTGAGTGAGAGTGAGTGTCAGTGTGAGAGAGAGAGTTATAGTGAGTGTGAGAGTGATAGTGTGAGAGAGTTATAGTGAATGTGAGTGAGAGAGTGTGAGTGAGAAAGTTTGAGTGAGTGAGAAAGTGTGAGAGAGAGAGAGAGAGAGAGAGAGAGAGAGAGAGAGTGTTTGTGTGTGTATTACCTGTGCATGTTCTCCATGATCTCAGTGTCTTGTTTGTGTCTCTGCTGAACACTCTCTAACAGCATCTGATTCTGATCTCTCTCCAGCTGTGAGCTCCTCACCTGAACACACACACACACACACACACACACGAAGGCTCAGTTACTGCGTTCAGCTGAAGACTCAACATGTCTGAGGTCATTCTGTTTTGCATTCTGATCAGATGAAAGACGTTAAAATAGCTGATACAAACACACTTATAACACACATCAGTTGCATTCTGTATTAATGCATTAGTTTCACCTTATTTAGCTTGAACCATCAGCATCCTTCAGCTGTATCAGCCGAACCCCTTCAGACTGACATATTTACTTGAAGCCTCCATGAGATTTGAAGTGAGTATTTTAATAATTTAACAACACATACATGTTCTCTTAATGTGTCAATTAATTTATTTTAATAGTTTTTGTGATTTATGTAGGTAAGCATCTGCTCAGGTGGTTTATTGCTTGAATGTGTGTGTGTGTGTGTGTGTGTGTGTGTGTGTGTACCTGTGCCTCCAGCTGAATGATGCGTTTCTGCAGTGACGTCACGTCTGCGTGCTGATGGTCCGTGTCTGTTCTGTGTCTGTGTGCGTCCAGAGAGCCGCTCAAACCCCACAGATGAGACTGAGCCAACTACACACACACACACACACACACACACACACACACACACACACACACACACACACACACACACACACACAATCCCTTCATTAGTCTCCTGAATTTGAATCCACATCAGAGAGTGTTTAGTGTTGTATGTGTGTGTGTGTGTGTGTGTGTGTGTTTAACCTGTTGCTGTAAGAGCAGCTGCTGTAGACTGTCTGCAGGCAGAGGTGTGTGTGTTTGGGTCACAGGTACAGCGCCCTCCGCTGGTGCAAACACTGAAACAACAGACGTTTTAATCAGACACATTCACATCATATACAGATGTTCTACTTTAACATGCATTTTCATGATCATTGGTTTTGCACCAGTGCATTCACCTCATGTTTGTGATCATCGGACAAGGAATTGTATAGCATTTGTTTATAGATATTATTGGACAATCATGTTCTAGAAGTAAAAAGAGCAATTTCTAGCAAACTACTAACACTTATATTCACTAAAACTTTCGCGACTTTTCCAGACATGGAAATCTCAAAGTTTTCCATGACTGTAGGAGTCCTGTACAATTCATAAGTGTTGAATAATATAAGTGAGAGCAATGTTTGACTGTACCAGGTTTATGTTGAGTTTCCGTGCTTGTGTTGTGTTGGATAGAGATGCCAGTGGACTCTCTGCTGGAAAACACACACACACACACTTAGTGCCACATGAATCACATGACCACAGCACAGTGTTAATGTGGACTGTACCTGTGCTCTATGTTTGGGACGGGAGGCTCATCCACTCGTCTTCGTGAGGCTGACGAGACGTTTGATTTAGAGCTGCAAACACAACACACATTACAGCAAACCTTTGCATCTTGATCCAGTCCAACCCAACATTTATTCACAAACCCTCACCTGAGAACCACGTCCACTTCCTCAGCCGGACCCGACGTCACTTCCTGTTTCCTCTCTCTCTCCTCTGATTGGCTGACGGGCTGTGTTTTCCTGCGGCTCAGCGCTCCAGAGAGCCAGTCCTGGTCCTCGTCTCTCGAGGTGGTTTTAGGAGACGAGGGTGCGGGCGCTGTCTCTTCTCGAGCCGGTAATGATGGAGACGCTGGAGGCTTCAGGGCCTCTGGAACAGGTTGTCTGGCTTGTTTGGGTTCCTCCTTCATCTGTTCCTCTTCCTCCTCCTGTTTCAGGCCGAGCCAGTCTGATCTGGGCCGGGCGGCGCGTGCGGAGGGTTTGGGTTTGTGTTCGGGCGAGTGAGCGCTCACGTCTTCAGTCGAGAATCTGACACCAAACACAAGCTTTTTAGCTTTAATGAAACTGATTTATGCAAATACAATGAATCAATACAGTGATAAACCAGTCAAACCAGAATGTATTCAGACTCCTTCAACATTTCTCACATTATCACACATTATCACAGTTTATTCACTATAGTTTAGAAAATGGTAATAAAATATGATAAGAACTCAGAGTTATCAGATCAGTTGATATTTCACTGGTTTTGTCCATCCTTCTGTTAGACTGTCTCACACATGAATTATGTTGAATATCTGTCAGCTGTTAAATTTAACTACACAATTAGATAATACACATTTAGGTCAATAAATGACCAAGCAATGCTTCATTGTGTTCAGTCTGTCTGTAATAAGGTCGCATTAGCAATTAAAGAAAAACACTTCAGCAAAACATGATCAGATCAAAGTGTCTGAATCATTTTTGTCCCAAATTTGTATACATTTTACTGATAGTCACTGTATGAAGAATTTTTGGGTATGATATGTCACAGTTTACTTTATTTTGCTATCCTCACTTAAATACATGGACTATAGTGTCCTAAACCAACTAGTAAAATATATCAAAAATGATATCTGGTGTCTGAATAATTTTTGTTTTGACTGTATTGGCTGGTGGTGGTGGTGGTGGTGGGGGGTGGGTTGTATTTAAAGTATGTAAAGTTTGAGTAAAAGTCACAGTATTTTTGTCTTTTTTCCCCTCAGTCGGATATAAAAACCAATCACGATACATTTATAAGCAAAATCCTCTGCCAATGGGATCAGAAAAATAATTCATAAACTACCTTCATTTTGATCAGTTTCTCAGAAAATAAGACTACTTATCTTTCGCATCTCTTGATTTAAGAAGAAAACAAGACAAAGAGCAACACTTTCTGCAGTTTACGTCTCTGTGTGTTTCCTCACCTGACAGACTGTCTCCGGGCCTGACGTCCCTCTGGAGTCGAAGCCATCGTGGGCTGATACGAGCCGAACGTGAAGTCCTCCTCGTCCATCAGAGAGGCTGCACACAGCAGGACCAGCGGTTAGTGCTCCTTTATAGATCTCAATCATTTATTGATCACATTTATGCATTTGGCAGATGCTTTAATGCAAAGTGACTTGTATTGCACTCTTGTACACAATCGATGAGTTCATGCATTCAATGGGAATGCTCAACTGTTTGAGCTGTGATATGATCTATAACTTCATTGAAAGTGCAATTTTGTGTGTCACTGAATCATTCTCTCTTAATTGTCTCTTGAGTGATCTGTGGCTCTGGAGTCGAGATCCTGACCTCTTCCCGTCGAGCTCTTCTCCGGTGGTTTCTCCGTCTGTGGCGTGTCCTTCTTCTCTCCCGTCACGGGTCTCTCCAGCAGACGAGGAGACGTCCCTCGGCCCAAGATCTCGTCCAGTTTAGTGCGAGCTCTCAGAGGAGGATCACTGGTGAGGAGGACAGACACACTGACATTGCTTCTCAGTTCACACAGTCACAAACAGCAGAGAAGGAGGAGCAGTGTGTACTTCTATATATGATCTAAACAATCCCAAACCATTTCGGGTTCATGCCTTTTCTATTTCTATTAAATTATGTTTTTTTGTAAGATTATATAAGACAAACATTGTCTTTAAACGTTCATGAACTGAATTATGCCATCTCAAGATAAATTAATATTTAATGGTTTTGCACTCAAACTGACTGACAGCCTAAAGTGAATATATACACACAAATATAATAATAATAATAAAAATAATAATAATAATAATAAAATAATAAAAAAATTGCTTAAGCAATGGAAAAAGTGGCACTGGTTATAGAATGAAATAAAAAAATAAAATGAATAAATAAAAAATAAATAAATTAAAAAAAATGTACTTAGGCAATGGAAAAAGCAGCACTGGTTATTGAAAGAGACTATGATATAATATAATATAATATAATATAATATAATATAATATAATATAATATAATATAATATAACATAATATAAATAAAATTTACTTATGCACTGGAAAAAGCAGCTGGTTATTGAAAGAGACTAAAATATAATATAATATATTTATAATATAATATAATATATTTATAATATAATATAAATAAAACAAAATGTACTTAAGCAATGGAAAAAGCGGCACTGGTTCTTGAATGAGCCCAAAATAAATTATATGTAAATAATGATATAATGTTTGCTTTTCTGATTCTTTGGATTATATATAACAGATAATTACTTAATAGTGATAATAATAACAATAGCATTAGTATTAATAGAAGTGGTTGTTGTATTAATATAAGTATTAAATACTTTTCTGTTATATATAATCCAAACATTTAGAAATGTACAAAAAAAAAGTGGAAAAAGCAACACTTATTACTGAACAAACCTGAAATGTTTTCTGTTTGCTTGGATTATATATAATCTCAATCTCAATCTATACTAACAGGGTTGTTTATGATTGTCCCTTTAGAGGCTTGAATTTTATTATTTTGATGAGAAAAGCAGCACTTTTTTAGTGATTTCATCCAAAGGGAGGAAAAACTCCCAGGATTCAACAGGAGTCCAGACATACTCTACCTCTCTTTCTTCACTGTCGGTCCGTTTCCATTTGATTTGTGCGTTTCTCCAAAGCCCAGAGCGTCCATCAGATCATCTGCATCATCAAACGTCAGATCGTCCCTCTTCCTCTCTGTTTTCTGAGGAACGACGGGTGAGGAAGAGCGCGGCGGTTCGCTTTTCTTCATCGTCTTCGGCTTGTGTTCCAGATCATCCAATAAATCGTCCAACGAGCCATCTATGTTACCTGTGAAACGTGAAGAACGGGTTCTCAGTGGTTTATCACACAGAGGTTCGTGTTAAAGCGTTGATGTGATACCTTCATCATCAGGAGGAGGAGGAGGAGGATCAACACCCCCACCTTCATCATCTGAACCAAATGCAGCAGAAAATGGAGCAAATGGAGAACATCAAAACCCTCATGAAGCCTGTTAACGCTGTCAGACAGTCGTGGTTTCTGCTCTTACCCAGAAAGCTGAACTTCTTGTAAGCTCTCGCTGTGGAGGCCGGAGCCGAACTGGGCTTTTTCACCGTTTCTTCTGTAAAAACACATGAAACACTTTAAAAACAGTCACATCATTTGTTCAAACCTCACTGTAAGGAAACGCACCTGTGGTTTTGCTCCTATCTCCTCCTTTCACTTCTTTCCTCTGGACCGGAGCTGAGCTCGGCTTCTTCTTCGAGCTGAACAGATCCGCATCCATGTCATCTATGTCCTGGAATGAACAAAACCGGAGTGAGGTCACACGTTTGATGACGTCACAGCTCATGTTTCAGCCAATCAGAAAGCAGCTTGGTTTACCTTCATGCTGTCCAGCAGAGCGGCAGGGTCGGCCTCAGAAACATCAGAGACCTGAGACACAAATACACACAAACACTGAGGAAATGTCCTCAGTAAGAGTCTTTATAGAAGAGACGGAAGAGTTTAGACGCTCTGTTGCAGGGTTATTATCAATAACTACAACTAAAGCCGTAAAAAAAAAAAAAAACGTGTTACTTCAAATAAAAATAAACGAACTAAAATAATTTAACAATTTTTTTTTCAGTTTCCAAGGCAATATTTCTCGTTGTTTAGTTTAACGTGAAGTACTAAAAAAACTAAAACTGAAATAAAACTTAAGAAAAATTGTTATGCATTACTTTCCATAAAAAGTAACGCAATATTGTAACACATTACTTTTAAAAGTAACTTTCCCCAACACTACACGTATTAAAAAACAAATCTAATAAAAATGACAAAAACAAAATGAAAATAGAAAATACACAAACAAAAACTAATCCAACAATGTAATAAACACTATAATGATATATCAATGATGATAAAATAACACTGAGTAAGTTAATCTGGACTTTCATGTGATCGATTTATCTAGAAATTTATCTCCCTGTATTATTTCTTTATAATGCATTTATTAATACGTCTAATAGTGAATTTTACACTAATAAATTTGAGTTACTTTATTTTAATGACACTGTAATTACACATTTAAGTACTTAGTAATATTAATTAACAACATGCACTTACTATAAAGTTAAGTTTGGGTTTGTTTTAGTCACATGTAAGTATGCTTAATTTATAGTTATTATAACAGTAACCACATGTAACATGTAAAACAAGGACACTGTAAAATAAAGCATTACCTAAACTTTGTGCCTGTTTTATCATGGTTTCTTTTAATTGTACAGCATTTAAGTTTACTCTGTAGTTTTTAACGTGCTTTATGAATATGACAAGTGATTAAAGGTGTTTGATCCGCAGCTCATGTCTCACCTCCTCATCTTTCTCAGCCTCTTCTGCCAGTTTACTGAAGAAATCATCGTCCAGCAGTGACCTGAACACAAACACAGCATCTTTACGTGACATTTACACAGGTGACGGACTCTATCTGTGTCTCAGGTCATCTCTCAGACTGTTGAGGCTCATACTAGATGCTTTGTGATGCACTATAGCAGCTCAAATGAAGCTCAGTGATCATCCATCATCACACACACACACACACACACACACACACACACACACCTCTTCCCGCTGCGTGACGTGAGGACGGCCGCGGGTCTGCTGGACACGAGCGCAGGCGATCGCACCTTCACCGGACCTTCATCATCGTCACCACCCAGCAGATCTCCTAACACGTCATCTATAGAGCCTGAGAGACGACGAAAACACCACAGCTCACACAACAGTCAAACACAAGAGAGAAACACACACACACCAGCTGAACTGAACTCACCTCTGAGACCCTTCTTCTGCTTTGAAGTCTGAAAAAGAGGAAGATGAGATACATTTTATACTACTACATTACTATCAGTTTATTATTGTGCTGTATCAAACCTCAGAATCATATCACATGACCCAGGATTGTATAAATTGTTTTAAAACAATGATTTACAATACACTATATATTATATACACAGTATATTTAAATACCATAGCATTAAATAGAAACAGTGTTTAATTACAAGATGTCTAAAATAATTACATATTAAATACTGTTAATAAATTAACACTTATTTATTTAATACAGGTTTAGTAATTAACAGATTAAACCCTATGTGGATTGAATGGTTACGCTTTTTTTCAAGGTGTCCTTGTTACAGTGTAATTATACATTTAAATACTGAGTAATAATAATTAACTACATGTACTTACTTTGGGATTAGGATTAGGTTCAGTTCCATGTAATTAATTATGCATAATTTATAATTGTAATTACTATAATAACAACATCTAACTTGTGTAACAGTAAAAATGTGTTACGAGCCCAGAAGATCTGTAACCACTACACCACCGTCACCACGTGTTTGTTTAATTGTACAGTACTCTAGTATTATATTGCATTTATTAATTTTTCGAAAGCTGTAAGAAAGTAAGTAAGAAAGCTGTTGTACCATATCTGATTCCCAGAAGGAGAAACGGAGTGTTTATGGTGAAATCTGTGCGCGTGCCCGTTACCAATAGAAACCGGGACCGCAGCCTCAACAAAAGCACGAGCGCTGAGACCCAGATCAGCTGATCATCGTTCAAACTTCAAATCCGGCCCTGGACCCGGTCTGGTTCTGGTTCTGTATGAATGATTAGGATCCAGATCTGAGGATTCAAGTGTAACAATTAAATCCTGTCTGTGTTCTGGACTAGACGAGCTTTAGTGTTGATGAAGCAGTTCCTAAGAGTCAAAGATCGTGAATATGCGACCAGAACCGACACATAAAGCCACACTTTAGTTCTAGAGAGAGATTTATAAATAAAACACTATTATTTATCTAATTCTGAAACACTGATCATTCCGTATGAGCTCTACGGGTTTGAAAATCCGTGACAAACTTCCTGTTTACAAGTGGGCATTGTGGGTTGTGTAGTCCACGTGCACGTGCACGCGCCAATCAGTATGCTGAGGATACATAACATAGCAATGTTTCTGTCGTAAACTCGTAGAATATTTTTGGCTCATCAGAGTTAACAATACAACGTGAAGTTTTGAGAGTTTCCCAGTCATGTTGAGAAGAAAATAGTTCTTGATTTACACCATCAATGGAAAGTATGAGAATATGAAAATGTGATTTTAGTAAGCTATTAGTGAAATATCTGATATTGTCAGGGTGTGGTGCAGGCAGAAGAAGGCGAAGGCAAAAAGGCTCCAATACAAACTTTTACTAAATAGAAATTCCACCGGGTAGCCTACAGGCAGGCATGATACTCACAGATGAACTAAGAGATGAACATTGATTAACTGAACACAGGTGATGTAGATGATGATGATTAACTAAACACAGGTGATACAACTGAACTTATAATGACAGTGAAGAAGACACGTTCATGATGACAGGCAGACAAGTCCAATGAAAACAAACTAAACAGAACACAACTGTGACAGATATGTTTGACCATTTAACTATTTAAATTCAATTCATTTTCATTAAAAACGTC
This sequence comes from Squalius cephalus, assembly GCA_022829025.1. Lineage (NCBI taxonomy): Eukaryota > Metazoa > Chordata > Actinopteri > Cypriniformes > Leuciscidae > Squalius > Squalius cephalus. The sequence goes on along the minus strand of CM040792.1, from coordinate 15,474,651 downwards.
AATTAAAAATCCCAGTTATGTATAAGTCCAGATTGGCGTGAGACCAAAATGAAACTTCAACTGCGGAACATAGAGAGCTTCTTGATATATTTTGACCTTTGTAAAATCTCATTTGTTCTTTTCTAAAAACCGGTCTATCTGGCCTTTTTCTACACAGTTCTTTTGCATAACAATAACATCTCAACATATTGGTCATATTGTTCATATGTCATGAGTCATGACTCATGACATGAACAATATGATGTTGTTAGACTCATGAATAAGTAGGCTATATACACGTAGACTTCTGACACATGTCAGAATTGATTGATTGACAATCAATCAAAATTAACTTTAGCTGGACAATAACTTTATTCTAGAGCTGCTGTAAAAGTCAAAACAATCTCTGTTAATTTCCTATTATCATATCCTATTCCAATCTATATTGTTAAAAGTGCTATAATGAAGGTGACTTGACTTGACTTGACATGCACTTGATTTCAACTGAAAATGAGTTTGCTTTATAAGTTCAGTTTAGTAGCATTGCGGACATTCTGAATTTAGATTTTTAAAATACATTATGGGGGAAAAAGTTTTAAGACACAGACATCAAGAATCAGCATATAATCTCAACAATGGTGACATGCTTCATGCCGCAATGCATGCTGGGAGCCACAATAGTATAAAACTCATGGCTCCCAGGATGCATTGCGGCGTGAAACTTACCAAACCAAATGAAACAAAAAACAAAACAAATATGTAGCATTTACCAAATGAAAACTATATCACCTGATCATATTTGCTTCTGGCTTTCTTTGCAACAAATTATGTGTTTTGGTAAAAGCTGCTACAAAAACCACAAACTCACAAAAAAACTAAAAAAAAAAAAACTAAAACCCAACTAAAGGAAACACTGATCACCATAATAGTGACCATAAACATTTTCAATAAATCGTCAATATCTAAACCTCTGTTAATTCTCAATGAGAACGTCTGTAAACGTATGACAGAAATAAAGTCAGTCTGGTTAATAATAAGTGAAGCTGGTAATGCTGTTTGTGGAGTTGTTTAACCCTGATTCAGAGTTATTTTAACTCTGTAGAGAGGGACCAAATGTTCTCTGAGCAGAGTTAATTTAACTCTGGGGATTTTGCTGTAGCTACCTGTATGCTTACAGTCTTGCTCGAGTTTTTTAGGCTAAATCTATGCCTTTGTCTTGTTTGTTTTAATCTTTTTATGATCATATTTCATCACACTATTCTTTGCTTGCACTCTTCCTTCGATGTCCACTCCTCCCTCGCAGTTATCAGGAAGTGACTGAACTCTTTAAAACTTTGTCCAAAGCGAAAGTACATATTGACCGACGTGCGGCTGCTCCTTCACACAACGTCTGTAACAACAACTTGGTTGTTCATTCACAGCTTAAGTGTTTTGCATGATTTTGTGTTTGAACATGCACTTACCAAAATGCATGCTCGCGGCAGCACTATTTATGATCTGTGACGGTAAGTCTATCCATTTACATGTACCTATTTAGGCTATACACTTGTAATTAAAACTTTTAACAAAACAGGTAGGCTACACAGCAAAATCCCCAGTGTTAAATTAACACTGCTCAGAGTTTATATGAGTCCACACTCAGAGTGTTATAATTAACACTGAAGCAGTGTTAAAGTTAATGAGATAATTATGTGATTAATTGATTAATTGAGTGATGATTGAGCATTATTGAAGACATATGATGTTAATAAGCAGAATCACTGAAGGAGAAAATATTTTTTTTAAATGGTCACCATTATGGTGATGGGGGTTTAGTTTAGTTGGACTCTTGACCCTTACTTTATTAACTTTAGATTTTGTTTGGCTGCTGTAATTCGATTATAACAGCCAGATGAGCAAAGAGAAAAGGTGTTATGATGGTGTTGGTTATGTTTTAATATAATCATTATTTCACAATCATTTAACCTGAATCACTGAACTCATATAGAGCCTAATTTTTGAATTATATACTTTATTAAGTATAGCAGCACTGTCCTTGAAAAGCATAATATTTTTAACTTTTACAATGTAATCCAAATAATTTCTTAAAAGTTGTTCACATGCTTTTTTTTTTCTTTTTTTTTTAGACACAGACATCAAGAATCAGCCTGTGAATCTCAACAATGGTGACAATAATAAAGCATGTTGCAGTGCATTCTGAGTACCACCAATCAAAACTCATTCATGGCTCCCATCATGCATTGCTGCATGAATAAATAATGAGCTTATGTTCAGAGTTGATCTGTTTGTCACCATTGTTGAGATTCATACGCTAATTCCTGATGTCTGTGTGTGCCTGAAAATAACACTTTTTAAGATTTTTTATTTTTTTCGTAATTGATTTGATCATTTGGTTTTCATTGAAAAGGCTAAAAATGGCATGCTCGACAAGGACAGTGCTGCTATAATCCATTAGGGAAACTTAACTCAGAAATTTTACTCTCAATGAGTTCAGTTATTCAGGCCAACTACTGATTATGTTAAAACACAACCAACACCATCAGATCACCTTTTCTCTTTGCTCATCTGGCTGTTATAACTGAATTACAGCAGCCAAACAAAATCTAAAGTTAATAAAGTAAGGGTCAAGAGTCCAACTAAACTAAACCCCCATCACCATAATGGTGACCATTTAAAAAATTAATTTTCTCCTTCAGTGATTCTGCTTATTAACATCATATGACTTCAATAATGCTCAATCATCACTCAATTAATCAATTAATCACTTAATTATCTCATTAACTTTAACACTGCTTCAGTGTTAATTATAACACTCTGAGTGTGGACTCATATAAACTCTGAGCAGTGTTAATTTAACACTGGGGATTTTGCTGTGTACGGTATACGTTTGCCAAATATAGCATGGGTCGCGGAACTTAGCCTATCGAAATATGGGGACTTCAAAAGTAACCTTTCCTTCATCTCACTCATCTGAATGTTTTTTTCTATGTTGTTTTTAGGGTTTTTAGTGAAAGGACCCTCTGATCCTCTGGTTGTTGCTCTGGGATCTTCAGTGGTTTTGCCCTGTTATGTTGATGAACCTTTACCTTTGAAAGGACTGAAGATGATTTGGATACGAACAGATATCAATACACTTGTGCATGTGTACCAAGATTATGAGAGTCGACCAGAAGCCCAGTATCAGGATTATCATGACAGAGCTCATTTCTTCAGTGATCAAATCAAACATGGAAACTTCTCCCTCCGTCTGGAAAACGTGAGAGCTGAAGATAAGGGTTTTTACAGATGTAAAGTTTACACTGAGCGGGAATCTGATGAAACCCTGGTGCAAATTAAAGCAGTTGGTGAGTGAAAATCTCTTATGAGTTCTGGCCAACATTTTGAAATGAATTCCACTTTATTGTGTGTTTTGATATTGTATGTGTTCTTTCAGAGTATCTGAGTGTATCAGGATCAGATGATCCCGTATCTGCTTATGTGGGTGAAGACGTCACTCTGAACTGCTCTGTACACTCTCACATCCCACCTGAACACATTGAACGGGTCTCATGGAGGAAGACGGATGAAGATGAGAACATCCTGGTTTTTGAAAAGAATAAAACTCTACCAGTAGATGAGCGATACAGAGACAGAGTTGAGTTCTTCACCGATGAAACCTGCAAAGGAAACTTCTCTCTCAGTCTGAAGAGTGTCAGGACCGAGGATAAAGGGCTTTACATCTGTCACGTGATTGCTGGAAATTTTTCATCCAATGCGACTGTAGTACTGGAGCAACTGGGTGAGCAAATAACAGCCTACACTGATACAAATTAATCAAATTTAATTCTACAAGATTTGTAACAATATAAAAGCTGTTATAAGTATAACGTCTGTTATAAGTCTTGTTATAAAATAATACATTCTGAGAAACTGTCATGCACTGTGATTAGTTATATGTGTCCAATTAGTGTCGTTAAGCTTTACACTTTTAAGAGCTGTCCAAATTTGTTCACTTGTAAAACATCACAGTGGTCATTCTGAGTTAAAACAACCAACTTTTCGCCTGCTAAATTTTTTTGTTTTTGTCATGAAACTCTTAATGGCACAGGCTGATAGGTCCTTAACTCTGGGAATGTTTACACGACTGTAAAAGAAAAAAGATTTTCCTTTGCGTTTTTCGCATACAGACGACAACGTTGTCAAAACGATCCTCGTTCATGCGGATCCACGAAGAAGACTAAAACGCTGTATTATTAATGCCAGTCCAGTAGATGGCGATGTCACTTTGTAAAGAAACTACGCGCCTATAGACTGAACACGTAACACACATGCGCATGGCTTCACTATTTTCACAAATTCACGTTTTCGTAGTTTACATAGAGACAATACTGGTATCGTTTACAAAAACTTTTCAAAAGTTTGCTTTTTCAGGCCCCCCAAAACGCAGTTGTCGTGAAAATAAACGGCCAAAACGCATAAACAGTTTTTCCATCTGTTGTAACAGTTTACAGCGCACTTTCAGAAATCATCTGAAATGCACCATATAACTCAGCAAACATGCCTGTTGTGGGCAGGTGTGGGTTTTCTGTGGGACGGTGTGGGCAAAGGCAAACCCACACTAAACCCATGTCAAGCCTACAGATGTTTTGCTCTTTTGATGCCCCTAAGTGGGCTTTTAATGTTTTTGTCTGAAGAAATACTAGCATAAATAATGAGGAAAGCCAAAATATTAAATACATTTCATGACACATGCATAGGGAGAATACATTCTGCGATTGGTAACGCTTTACAAGATGGTCGTAAACATTACCATTTGCACATGGGACACGTTTTACATTCTGTATCATGAATTAATGAATATCTTTTTCGCACATTTATCCATCTTGGTTTGTTAATTTATGAATATATTTTTGTCAAATTCAAAAGTTAATTGGACTAAAAGTTTCTAGTGCAACTTTCACACGCATCTCCTTGACAGATAAACCGTGTGCTTTTGTTTTGGTGTTAATGTGGTGAAAAAGGCACATGAGCAGGGAGGATGGACAGAATATGCTGATGAATGATGTGTCCGAGCCAGACATGAGCAATTTTCTGTGCCTTCAACCACCACTGGTTGACAGTATGAGGAAGAAGAAATAGAAGTATTGCACAAGCTATCCATATTTTCCTCATTCCTATATGTTTGGACTCGCAAACATCCAGACTATGCCTTTATGTGAATAAATAAAGGTGCATTTGTAATTTCAATGTTATTTGTTCTTCAGACATTCCTCTTTAAAAACAAATACATTTCGTTTTTAACCACAGAAAATGGATGAAATTCAACCATTCACGCATATGGAGCCACATTGAAATCTCTGGGACCAAACCATATGGGACATTAAAAAATGAAGAAATTTCTTTAATTGCATGCATGCAAACTTTTGGGGGGAAAAACATGAAATGTGCTTTTTCAACAATTGTTATATAATGCAACAAGGATTACTAAAGTCAGCAGATTTAACTAATAGACGTACCTAATGTGTAAAAATAAAGTAGTGAATACACCTTTCCAAAGTCACCTTTGGCTCTAAATCTCAGGTGAAAAGTGTAATTATGACCCTGCAGTAATTTAATAATTTTAACTCTGTTTCACAGGTTTCTCTGTTTTACACATAATTGTGTTCATTCTCTGTACCATTGCATCTGGATCTGCACTGCTGCTGTCATTTCTATGGTATAAATTCCACAGATTACAAAAGACAAGTATGTTTGCACAAAAAAATGTTCTTGTTTATTTGTTAGTAGGTCATTTATATGAAAGTATAATTGAATTGCACTAATATATGGTAAATAATTATTTAAATAATTAAGCATTTCTGACTGAAATTGAGTTATTGTATGTGTACTTCTCTCTAGATGCGGCCCTGCTTCTTCAGATCTCTACAGTCTTTGTACCAAACCTCATTATGTTTTTTGCCTTCTGGTTCTGGGGTGTCATTGAAGGTGAGTATTGCACTGGTAATAATTATGTACCTTATAATACAACAGATGAGGAAGCTAGCATTAAGTCATGCCATCTTAGTTTTGTTTTAAATTGTAAATGTGATCCGTTCATAGTTTTGTAGAACAGAGTAAAAGAGAACCACGGGATATCGTCACAGTTAGATCTTCTGTTTTGTTTTTTGTTTTTTTCTAAGGATTTCTGAGTGAGACTGTTGCGTGTTGTGCTCATTATTTTCTGAGGCCTCTTCTGCTGTTATGGGTGTCTCCACATTCAGAACATTTCCCAGGTTTGTCCATTTTAAATCATTTTTAGTTCGGCAGAGGCAATTTACACTAACCCCGCCCACCAATGTCTGATTGGCTAACAAAATGACAGATAACAGGATCAGTGCCGTCGGGACAGGTGGTGTTAGCTTTTGACGTTTTTTTATGAGTTTAAATCCACCTTTTACCGAACTCATTCTTCTCCCTTTTCCCATCGTCTAACTATGGAAGCCCATTTTCGGCACATAAGGAAAAAAAATGCTCTGGTAAAAAAACAGAGTGTATATTTACACTAAGTGCAAATATACCACCTTGTTGGCAGAGGCTATTTACAGTAACTCACATGTTACTGATGCTGGATTGTCAACAGTAGCAATAGTGTAGAGGTGAGGCGTGTGGCAGTATGTTTTGGCGCAAATCGACCCGAGTTCGAATCTGCTTATGCTGAACTCGCTCTACTCCCTTTTCCCATAACATATCAGATCAGAAAAGTGGAAATAAAGTGTCTAATGTGTGTTTGATAATAAATTGTTTATCGGTTAGGGGGTAGGTGTAGGGAGGGCTTTATTGTCCCATCCATTTAATAATTTAAATAAATATAATCATTTACACACTATGTTATTATTGCATAACATTTATTAGGGATGCACCGATATAAACATTTTGGCCGGTACCGATAACTGATAATTCTTTATACTTGAAAGCCGGAAACTGATATATCAACACATTCTCATACCTAAGGCGTCACTTTTTGTCACTTTCAACCATGCTTCAATATCTGACGCTCAAAGCACCCTTTAGCGTCCATATGTGACGCTTCGGTTATGGGTAGGTTTAGGCGTCATGTAACTGACGCTTTCGGAAGCGTCAATATCCGACGCACAAAGCACCCTTAGCGTCAATATGAGACGCTTCGGTTGGGTAGGTTTAGGTCTGTGGTAGGGTTATGCGTCTCATATGGACGCTAAAGGGTGCTTTGAGCGTCAGATATTGAAGCATGGTTGAAAGTGACGCCTTGGGTATGAGAACGGGTTGGATATATTGGCTGATAAATCAAAATCAAAAATTTTATATAATTTTTGAGAGCCTGATTACAAAAACAAAAGTCTCACTATTAAATTCCATGTCACAAACACACAATTATAATATTCTCATTATAATTTTATGTAGCCTATATAACAGACTTGCGCTGCACATGCTGCACTGAACTTTATTTACTTTTACAGTTGTTTAATCCTCCTCTGCTGAGATCTTCACAGATTTAATGTCTTTTGTCTTCATTTGATTTCATCTTCTTGTGTTTCTCTTTTTCTCTGTTCTTATTGAATGTCTTTCATTCAGTGATTCTGCTTGTTGACAGCAGGTGTTCATCATTAATGCCCAATCATCACTTAATTAATCACTTAAGTATCTCATTAACTTTAACTCTGATTCAGAGTTATTTTAACTCTCTGTAGAGAGGGACCGAATGTTCTCTGAGCAGAGTTAATTTAACTCTGGGGATACATTTTTTTAATTATGATGCAAGTTTTGATAATTATTAAATGAAAGTCAATATAATATGATGCCTTTAAAAGTCATCATTATGACATACTAAATCAAAATTGTGAGATCAAAAAGTTACAATTATGAGATAAAAAGTCATGCTTCTGAAATAAAGTCGAAACTATGACATAAATCAAAAATATGAAATACTAATTTTAAGTTATGACATAAAAAGTCAAAATCATGAAATAAAAAGTCAAAAAAATTTATGAGAAGTCATAATTTCGACGTTACTACGACTTTTTGTCATAATTTGGACTTAGCATGTCATTATATGTTATTAATTCATACTATTTTATAATGTACTACAATAGACAGAGGTGCAAATAGTACACAGTAAATTCCCCAGTGTTAAATTAACACTGCTCAGAGCACATATGGTCCCACTCTACATGGTGTTAAAGTAACACTGAAGCAGTGTTGAAGTTAATGAGACAATTAAGTGATCAATTGAGTGATGATTGAGCATTATTGAAGACACCTGATGTTAACAAGCAGACTCACTGAAGGAGAAAATCACAAATTGTAAGCCACCGTTATGGTGATGGATGTTTGCTTTAGTTGGGCTCTTGACCCTTACTGTATATTATTAACTCTAGACTTTGTTTGTCTACTGTTATTGATTTATAACAGTCAAATGAACAAAGAAAAAGTGTGATCTGATGGTGTTGGTTATGTTTTGACATAATCATGCTGTGATCTGAAAATGAAACTTATTGAGATAGTTTGGTGTAACTTGTTAGCAGCAGCTCTGTGATTCTACAGCATATGATTATCTGCATTTTTCTTATAATCCAATATATTTAATAAACATTGTTCTGATCAAAACACTTTCAAATGTATTTATTTAGAAACACAGACATCAATGATCAGCCTGTGAATCTCAACAATGGTGACAATAATAAAGCATGTTGCAGTGGCTGCCACCAATCACAACTCATTAATGGCTCCCATCATGCATTGCGGTATGAATAAATTATGATCTGAATTGTCTATGTAATTTACTTTTCCTAATTGTCACCATTGTTGAGATGCATAGACTGAATCTTTATGTCTGTGTGTGCCTAACACAGAAAGATTTAAAAAAAAAAAAAAACCTTTTAAGAAATCCTTTATATTATATCTAAAATTCTGGATATTTATGCAGAATCACAGTTATGCTGTAATCAACAACATAAATCAGAAACATAAAGTTCAAATGATGATTGTCATAACATAACCAACACCATCAGATCGCTTTTTTTCTTTGTTCATCTGGCAGTTATAACTCAGGTACAGCAGCCAAACAAAAATTAAAGTTAATAATTTAAGGGTCAAGAGCCCAACTAAAGGAAACACCCATCACCATAACGGTGGCTTACAATTTGAGATTTTCTCCTTCAGTGATTCTGCTTGATATAATCAGGTGTCTTCAATAATGCTCAATCATCACTCAATTAATCACTTAATTGTCTCATTAACTTTATTTAATTACATGGTGTTAACTTTAACACCATGTAGAGTGGGACCATATGTGTTCTGAGCAGTGTTAATTTAACACTGGGGAATTTACTGTGTATCTGCCACTCTTTACACTAAGTATGAATTGCATCTAACAACTATTTACAGTCTATTTATTAGTCTAACTATTTATAGTACAAAATCAAGAGCAAGAGCACAAGAGCAGCTCTTTGTCAGTAAATGTGCAAGAGAACAGAAAATAAATGTTTCTAAAACTGTTTATTTCTATTTTGTTGGTTTGTTTGTTTGTTTGTTTACATACATTAGATATTTTGTAGTTGGTCTGAGTTGTAGTTTAAGACCTTTTCTGTTTTGCAGGCAATCGTAAAACAGCTATACACTGCATTGTTCATCTACAATATTCCCTCTTTACAAACGTTGTTTATTCAGGTAGGCAAATTTGAATATTGGACCGCACATAATATTATCATAGTGATATTAATACTCTCATTAACAAAACTCGAAATGGTTTCAATGCAAGTTCAGATCACTCTTTCTTTGTCTTAGTTCTTTTTCAGTCTTTCTGGAAAAAAAGTCTGAGTTATGAACAATCTGATCGAGTCCTGATAACAATCCTCTTTGCAATAATGATTCTGATATGCATCACGAACATCGTTTTCTGTAAGTATTTCTGTATCGTATCACTTTAAATCTCAGCATTATACATCCTACATTGACCACCTGATTCTGCTTTTTTGTTTATGAATAATTATTTATGCTCACTGAGTGCAAATGGCTTAAATGCAAATCATTAATATACTTTAACACAACAGAATAAGCTGTTTTTGTAACTTATTTCAGGAGGTTACTTCATTGCTGGTTAATTCAATCTCAAATTGTATTATTTTTCCCAATGTATTTCTCAGTACCTGTTGTTTTACTGTTTGAATGAGATGTTATTAATCCTCCTATTCTGTTACAGTATCGGCTGAGCTGATTAGAAATAAAGATGGCCGCATGCGTGCTGTGTTAGACCTCGTGTCTGATATCGGCCATGATGTTCTTCCTCCATTACAACTCATCTTCCTCTTCTACGCTTTTGGAGCTGCCAGTGGAGGTGAGACGTTTTAGATGTGCCTAAACTAGCCTACTAAATAATAGCTTAATTTATACCCATTTTTTGTATGTTAATTGCTATAAAATATCACAATCAGGGAAAATGAATAAAAGGTAAAAGCTGTATTTAGTTTTAATTTTCTCAAGGCTAAGCAGCTCACTCCTAAAGAATAGTTTAATTGTGTGTTTAACTGTTTGTTTAAGCCCAGTGTTTTCAGGAACGTCATGCATTTTTATTTTTCTTTGTCTGATTTACAGCACTTTTTGTTGTTGGAGTTTTTCCACTGTTCCTAACTTTGACCAGATATAACTGGAAAGATGCATGCGTGGAAAAACTGGAATGTAAGTATTTGATGAATCGTGTTTCAACTGCATCAATAACTGATCATAGATAAATCAATGACAATTCATCAATGTTAATCTGTCATGAATAGCACTGTCTTTAATGGTTTTAAATGACTTGCTGTTGAATAAGAGTATGAGTTGTTTACTGAGCATTTGTTGTCAGATCTGAGATGATCCGAAATCATATTATTCCGCCATTTTAAAATGTAAAACTTTCTGACATTTTCATCATTTTCAGGTTTGCGCTCGATCAGGAGAGTAGCGTGGTTAAGTTTCATGATAGTGGTGAACGCAATAATGGTCTATTCGTACCTCATAGCGCTGAAAAAAGAAAAAGGTACAATAATGGCCAGAGTTACAATAAAATGTCCAACTAAAGTTGATACTGTAAAGTGTTAATAATTTTTCCAACTGTAGATTGTGAAGGATGGGTCTGCGTAGCTGCATTTCTTCAAGTTCTCTGGGGAATTGTGGTCCTCAAACACTCATTTGGTGATGACCTGGGTACATTATTGATTACTTTAATAACTTCTATTTGTTGTACTATATTACATTTTTTTAAAAATGGCTGCAACCTTTTTTATGTCATATTTATTTATTTCTGCCTTACAGATCTTCCTTTTAGACACATTGTGCACCTAATCGGATCAGTGGTTGTTGTTCTAGTGAACTCGTTTGCATTGATGACCGAGCTGATCATGAAAATGGGTGAGTTTTCGTAGCCAGTTAACGTCATACTGGAAGGCTTTTCCCCAGCAAAACTGTTATGTGAATCAGAGTTCAGTCTGCAATAACAGAAGTATAAACTAGGCAATATTTATGGCTGCATCTTTTGAATGTCTGTTATACCATCTCCATATTTTATAAGACTGACATCACAGCATGTTAATGTGATTTTTTTTCACACTTAGTTTTTTTCAGGGGCGCTTCTCTAGAATTTGTGAAATATTAAATCAAGTGCACACACAGCAAAATCCCCAGTGTTAAATTAACACTGCTCAGAGTTTATATGAGTCCACACTCAGAGTGTTATAATTAACACTGAAGCAGTGTTAAAGTTAATGAGATAATTAAGTGATTAATTGATTAATTGAGTGATGATTGAGCATTATTGAAGTCATATGATGTTAATAAGCAGAATCACTGAAGGAGAAAATTAATTTTTTAAATGGTCACCATTATGGTGATGGGGGTTTAGTTTAGTTGGACTCTTGACCCTTACTTTATTAACTTTAGATTTTGTTTGGCTGCTGTAATTCAGTTATAACAGCCAGATGAGGAAAGAAAAAAGATGATCTGATGGTGTTGGTTGTGTTTTAACATAATCAGTAGTTGGCCTGAATAACTGAACTCATTGAGAGTAAAATTTCTGAGTTAAGTTTCCCTAATGGATTATAGCAGCACTGTCCTTGTCGAGCATGCCATTTTTAGCCTTTTCAATGAAAACCAAATGATCAAATCAATTACGAAAAAAAAAAAAAAAATCTTAAAAAGTGTTCTTTTCAGGCACACACAGACATCAGGAATTAGCGTATGAATCTCAACAATGGTGACAAACAGATCAACTCTGAACATAAGCTCATTATTTATTCATGCAGCAATGCATGATGGGAGCCATGAATGAGTTTTGATTGGTGGTACCCAGAATGCACTGCAACATGCTTTATTATTGTCACCATTGTTGAGATTCACAGGCTGATTCTTGATGTCTGTGTCTAAAAAAAAAAAAAAAAAAAAAAAAAGCATGTGAACATCTTTTAGGAAATTATTTGGATTACATTGTAAAAGTTAAAAATATTATGCTTTTCAAGGACAGTGCTGCTATACTTAATAAAGTATATAATTCAAAAATTAGGCTCTATATGAGTTCAGTGATTCAGGTTAAATGATTGTGAAATAATGATTATATTAAAACATAACCAACGCCATCATAACACCTTTTCTCTTTGCTCATCTGGCTGTTATAATCGAATTACAGCAGCCAAACAAAATCTAAAGTTAATAAAGTAAGGGTCAAGAGTCCAACTAAACTAAACCCCCATCACCATAATGGTGACCATTTAAAAAAAATATTTTCTCCTTCAGTGATTCTGCTTATTAACATCATATGTCTTCAATAATGCTCAATCATCACTCAATTAATCAATTAATCACATAATTATCTCATTAACTTTAACACTGCTTCAGTGTTAATTATAACACTCTGAGTGTGGACTCATATAAACTCTGAGCAGTGTTAATTTAACACTGGGGATTTTGCTGTGCAGATATGACAGAACAAGCATATTTTACAAATAGAGAAGTTTGTGTGGTTTGGCCTTAATATACTCATGGCAAAGTTCTTTTTCGTTCTTCGCTTTGGGGTAAAACGAAGTTCGAAATACACGAGCAGCGATATACTGTCAGTGAACATCCAACGCCGACACTTCTGAGAGCGACGTTTAGATGAATAAATGTGAGCTTTCCTCTCAATAACAAAATAAACATACAACAAAAATGACAGTTGTGAGAAAACAGCAGTTGATCATAGAGATGTTTTCACCAGATCTACAATTCAGCGCTCTAGTAAAGTCACGTCACATTTATTTATACAGCACTTTATACAATAGATTGCTTTAAAGCAAGCGGCTTTACGGTATTAAACATGAAAAAACAGAGTCAGTCTCTCTTTAAATTAGAATTACCACTTAATTCACTTGCGGACGTCTGACCTCGATGGACTAAACAGATGAAATGAATCGGAAAAGATTTTCATGTGAAAGAAGGCGGAGCTTCAGAGCCACGCCCACCTAATACATCATCGCCCCGGACCAATGGGAGTTCGAAGGCGTTTACTAGCCAGGGGTGCGTTTCCCAAAAGCATAGTTGGCCAACTATAATCGCAATTTCCATTGAACCCTTTTGGTAACAACAGAACTTGCGACTATTGGCTTTGGGAAAAGAGCGGGAAGCTGTTTCGAACCCCCCAAACAAACACAAAACAAACTTCGTTTGGCTTGATTTAGTTCGAAATGACGCCTCACCAGTTTGTTATTTTGCTTGAAGTATATCTGGGCCTTTAGAGTGATCAAACTTTGTATTTACTGTGACATTTTAATTTCACAGTTAATGGTGAGCGTGCGATGGGGGATCTGAGGAAAGTTGTCTTTTCCTCTGAATGTGTCTTTGCCTCATTTGTGCTGCTGTTAATCATTTGCGAACCTTGTGAGTATAAACAATTTATCTGTCTGTATAAACCACTAGTGTAAATAACATTGAAACTAACCGGCTGATCTTTAGTCTCTGTATGTGTTTCTTGATTTCCTGTAAATCAGGTGTTTTAAAGACACTGGGTCTGTTTAATTGATTTTTGCTGTACAACCAATAGCGGTTTGAGAAACCTGTCTGAAAACAGACAGTCATAATTTTTTGTAACACTGGTGAAGCAAAAATGACCTTCAACTTCAAAAAGGAGTCATTTTTGAAGGTGTAGGTGAATTATTAGTGCTTTCTTTTCTAAATCCACAAATCAGCAATTATATACAGTCTGATGGGTGTATAATAGTAGTGCTTTAGTTGAGAATAATCAATTTCACACTGATCCACTAAATATATTTTACCCCTTTTTTCAGTAATTAAAAAACTTCAGCAGCATTTTCAGGTTAGTAACACACACACACACACACACACACACACACACACACGTCTGGTTCACTATCTTTGTGGGGACTCTCCATAGACGTAATGGTTTTTATACCGTACAAACTGTACATTCTATCCCCTTACACTGCCCCTGTCCCTAAACCTACCCATCACAGGAAACATTCTGCATTTTTACTTTCTCAAAACAACTCATCCTGTGTGATTTATAAGCCTTTTGAAAAGTGGGGACCGCTGGCTGGTCCCCACAATGTAGGTGATCTCAGGTTTTACTATTCTTATGGGGACATTTGGTCCCCACAATGTAATATAAACAAGGGCACACACACACACACACACACACACACACACACACACACACACATCTATCTATCAGACAAGTAGCTTTAGTTTATAAGCAACAGATAAACAACGGATTAGTTTTAGTGTTTACACTGCCAAAAATAATTTTTGTCTTGTTTTCCTTTACAAATACCTTAACATAGGCTAAGAGACATTTACTCGAGAAGCAAATTTACTCTTGTTTTCTGAAAATTTGATCAAAATGAATTGAGTTTTAGCTTAAACAAGGAAAAACATCTGCCAGTGGGGGTCAGAAAAATAAACTTAATACAAAGGGGAAAACAAGATTTTTTTTCTGACCCCGTTGAGAGATATTTTCTCTTTTAAGTGTAAAGTCACTTAATTGTGATTTGGCTTCTCAAGTATCTTAGTTTAAGGATGTTTAGATATTTGTACTGGAAATCAAGACAAAAGTACTGAGGAAGAAATTAATTTAATTTAATTCACAGATGATCTGTAAATTATTATCATTTGTGTCAGACTGACTTCTGACTTGATACTGATTTCTGATGGAAAAGCCCAGAAAGCTGTTGTAAACATGGTGTTTCAGCTTCACACAGTACTTTTTATTACCTTTTTAGCTTTATTTTAATAAACTGGTTTCTGGGATGGCAGATTTAAAGTGTCACAATCAAGTGTTTGTAATTTCATCTATAAGCAAACAACTTTATTTTGAATAAAGTGTATATACTATAGCAGAAAGGTGTCATGTGGATATTGTTTAACTCGTGTGTCTCCTCCTGAACACAGAATGAGGCCGTGTCTGATGAAACGCCACATAACCCATCAAACCAGAACCAGAATGCAGCAGAATCGCTTGAGTTGAGGCCGATGTTAGACGCTCAAGAACAAGAGGCTTCTGTCCAACAATCAGTGCAATGAGTGAATCTGACAGATTTATCCACTGTTTACTCCTCAGACATTCAAGGGGTCAAGCCGAGGGATCAGCTTTAAAATGTCTGAATGTCATTGCATTTCAAAAAGATATCAAATCAAGTATTTATTGTAAAGAGATGGACAAACTCACTTTACAATCCAAACACTAGACAGACATAAGCTTTACTCTTAAAGGGATAGTTCACCCAAAAATGAACATTCTGTCATCATTTACTCACCAAACCTATACAAGTTTCTTTCTTCTGTTGAACACAAAAGAAGATTCTTGTAAAACGGTAGCCATTGACTTCCATAATAGGAAAAAAATACTATGGAAGTCACTAACTACTGTCAGCTGTATGGTTACCAATATTATTTATATTCTTATATATATGTATATTTCTTATATTCTTTTATATTTATACAATATTGATTACATACTGTACAGTGTTTTTTTGATAAAATGCTGGCATGGACGGCATGAATATGTCTCATGGTGGGAGTTTTCCTCATGTTGCTCTTCTTATTAATATCCCTTCTGCTCTTTATTTGAGTGTTGCTCATTAACCAAGCCAATTTCATGTTCAGAAACGCAGTCTGCAAGTTAATATGTAAATATTATAAACAAATATCCAAGAATGTGTCATTGTTGATGTTTACTTTCAGTAAATGCTGGACTGGAGCAAAAGTTTTGAGTTGTGATTGCTTATAGCACATTAAAATCCATATATATATATATATTTGTTTGTTGCAAATGTTAATGGTTCAAAATGTAGTGTTTTGTCACCCAAATAAATGACAGCAAGTTTAATTGTTAACTTGGATTAGTTCACAGTATGATTGTGTTTGTTTGGATATGTTGGTGTTTTTGCACTGATGACAGAACTGATGCTGAAGATAAGTGAGTTCATTTCTGTTATAAACCGAGTCTATTTGCATATATGAATTTGGATAACATATTATCAAAGCCATAATGATTCATAATATTTTTATTTTAATTCCTCAGTGAATGGCGAGCGTGCAGTGGGCGATCTGAGAATCATTATCTTAATTAATCTGAAAGACTCATTGCTGATTTGCATCTAGTGAGTATAAAAATTGTTGTGTTTAGTACAATGCAATGTTGTCCCTGAGATACTCATAAATAAGATTCAGCAACTAGCTGAAATAAAAAGTTTTTACATAGCCTATATTTTTATTTCAGTTAATGCTCTTTTAGCTAAAAATTCATAAACATCGTTTATGAAAATGTTTTAATGATCTCTAATGGTATACTTGCATGTATAGATACGCATCCAATTTAAAAGATGTTTCTGAAAACTCAATTCAGAATAAGTCTAAACATACGGTATAAATTGTATTGTGTGACACATCCACCTTTAATATTGTGCTAAACATCTTTTGTGTTTTACAGAGAAACTTTCGGAAAAGTCACAGAGTTATTAAGCAAAGTCATGTTGCCATCTTTCTGTTAGAATATAATCCACAGAATAACAGAGGAATGCATTGAAGAAAACCACACGTTGTTTGCACTGTTTTAAATGTGGGCAGGAGGGCCACTTCTCTCGTGGGCGCAGAACCACGTCAGAAAAACGGGCAGGGACTACTGAGGGGGCCAGCAGTAGTCCGAAGCCGATTGCCCCGAAACGAGTAGCCACCACCCAGCCCAGTCATGCAACCAACAACAGCCTTTGAAAAGAGAGCAGCTGGCACCTCATCGGCTGTAAGTGTGATAAACTACATACCACCTCGACACCAGCCACAGTTGATAAGCCTTGTGGGTAGCCGATGTATAGTGGACTGCGTTATGGATAATTGCCCAGTTAGAGCCCTGTGGGACACGGGAGCACAGTCCAGCATAGTGAATGACCTCTGGCGAGTGAACCACCTCTCCCACACTGTTGTCAAACCCATCTCAGAGTTGTTGGGGGATGAGACACTGACAGTCTTTGCTGTTTATGACACATCCATTCTATATACAAAGTAAACCAACCCTCAACAAACTACTTGTGTGGCCTTAAAAATGTATAACAAAGAATTATTTATAGCTTCCGCATAGCCACGTGAATTATATTATAACGTGAATTATCCCGACAACGTTTTATCAGTACAGAGATAAAGAGAAAGGAAGGAGGCCTTCAGAAATCCTGATGTGTGGGGGGAACTCCGAGGACAAACAAAGTGCAGATTATCACGTGAAACGAAACAATATCCAATCAGAAAGCAAGCTGAATTCAATTATCACATCTAATTGCATGCATATCACATGATTAAATAGTCTACACTTTAGAGTGATTAGTAATGGGAAGCTGCCAATTGCATGATCCATTTATATGAGTGGAAGCAATCAAAAACTATTTTGACATGCTATTATAACTATTGTTATTTTTTAACATGATCTTCAAGGTATATGTGTGTGGCTGTCAATAAAACTGAAGATAGAATTGTTTTATAGTGTACTTAAGTTTTACAACATTATTTACACATTATTTATTTTTACAATACAAATGTTTACAAAACTGCTTTAAAGGAAATAAAAAACTGAAAACTATTGCATTTTGTAGATTTTTCTACAAGAATTTGAGTTGTTTCCTCACCAGATAACATGATTGTTTTCCATTAATATGATAAACATTATATTAATTTAAACATTATTTTTAAATACATTTATGTAGATATAATAGTGTCTGATTGACTGTTCATGTCTACCCTTAATAGTTGTAAAAAAAAAAAGAAAAAAGGAATGTATACATTTATTAATATTGCTGTACCCTTTGTATATTCCAATAAAACAATAGCCCATAAAAAAAATAAAAAAAAAATAGTGATGGATTTATGATATAAAATTCACTTCAAAAGAAAATGACATTCATTTACAAAAATAAAGCATTTTAGGATCAAGGTGTGTTTATTTGACATTAATTTCAAGTCCAGTCAAGCATCTGGACATTTTACTTTTTGAAACATTTTGCTTCCCATTATTCACATTGACACATGATCATTAAAGCTTTCCAAAATAAAAATGTAGTTTGTAAAATGAGGCTCGTTATGAATTTTTATTTTTTTCTGAACCACATATTTCAATGTATTGTATTGTTTTTTCTGGATTAGACCAAAAACAATATTATATAGTGGCATCCAACATTTATAATAGGGACCATTTCCATTTATAACACACAAAACATAAAAAAACAGCAGCACAAACAATTATATACAGCTGTACGTCACTTTCAGATACTTATTGACACACTGACATGGATCAGAGTTTGAAGCAGTTGACGAGATGTCTTCGCAATGCACCTTATAAGAAAAAAAACAGCAGCAACAAAGATTATTATTTATTATTGTGAGCATATCTTATCTAAAGCTAAAGAATTGTATGATCATTATTTCAATTCATCTATTCATTACTATTAATTTATATTAAATCAAAATTTAATATGAAAATTGTACATTTGGCACAATGTTGGCACAAAAATTCTACAATTGTTACAAAACAATTGGCTTACTTCATCACCGACATGCATAAGTCAAGGACAGGTATTTAACAGTTCCAACACAAGGATCACCGAAAACTGTGTTTGATGCATGAACAACACAACTCTTTCTTCCATTGCACCTGAATCATAGACAGAAAATAGGTACTTAGGAATAGCTTTAATGTTCCATAGACATAAGAAATATATTTCTTGTTCTTGTAAAATACTTAAATGAAATCATGAACATTAACATATTTTACTGTTATCTGTCAATCTTACCGATTGGAAACTGTATTAGTGACTGTTCTTTTGCAGCGCGTGTTTGAGGTATGATAATATGGTATCCCTCTAACACATGTTGTGCGGTCAGTCCGTCCATAGTTGGCTTCAATAACCCTTATTGTTCCAAAACCTAACACACATAAAAACAAAGCAAATTGTAAGATTTAAGCACACACATGTTCAGAATTCTCCCACACTGCTTCATGTCTCTCTCATACTATCCTATTGGGATACAAAAGGCCAAAAATATAACTTAAAAAAAATAAAATACTGAGTTACTCACCACAGCTGAGGGTGCCAAACCCTCCTTCACAGATCACACCTGCTTCTATTCCTGCAGAGATTATATAGTAAAATAACTTGAAATAAAATATTGTAGTTTAATAAAGTTTATAATAAAGTTTTTTTTATATATATATTTAAAACTAAATCATACATTATAAATTAGTCAATTGGCATTCTTACCATGCTGACACAGAAACAGCAGCACTGAAAATCAAAGTCAAACAGAAACAAGCTAAGACACTGAATTGAAGAGTTAAAATCATGTCAGTACAGACGATTTTAAATCATTACTTACAAATGATCCAGCTTAGCTTTTGCACATGCATGTTGAAGGTGTGAAGTTGAATTCTCTTAAGGAGGCACATGTGTGCATGGTTTTTATAACAAACACAGACTCGTTATCATCTGTTTACTGTTGATAACCAATGCGGAAATGGGAGTTTAGAAATTTCAAAACAAGCAAGATTATAAAAAACAAAACGTATTTTTCTGCTAACGATTGCATGGATTTGTGACAATATTATTTTGGCAATATTGCGGCAAGCGCTGAATTCCATCACAACACCATTATAGATAAAAACCTTAAAGTCAAGCTTTATAAATCCATTTGTAGAAATAAAAAATAACTACATGAGGAAATGGTGACAAATAGCCGATTTATCTTTTGTTGATCGTTAACTTGGCTGATTGCACTAGCAATCTTTTATGATTCTATTGAAACCTATTTTACTGCTTTGTTTTGATCACGTTCAGTCACCTTCATGACCCAATTGAGAGTCCTGAAAATTTCCGGAAAAGTTGTTCCTGTTGTGGGATTGCAAATAACATTTCTGTGCTAACATTTTGGGAACATTACTAAAGACCAGGCAACTCTGAATGACATTCTAATAATGTTACTGGAAATAAAACAGGTCAGATATTTTAAAGTTTGAGTTTTAAACACACTGTAGGAAAAATAACTGCTGCAAATGCTGGGAGCCATGAGTTTTATGCTGTGGTGGCTCCCAGCATGCTTTGCGGCATGAAGCGTGTCATATTTCATGTGCTGATTCTTAATGCAGTTATGTCTAAAGATTTTTTTTTTATCCCACAGTGTGGGCTATTTAAAAATCCAAATTCAGAATGTCTGGGGCCTTATTCACAAAACATATTGCAAGAGCAGAACCTGTTTCAGGGTTTTCTAATTTTTTGAATTTTTGAATTTTTGAATTTTTTGAGGAGTGGAAGAAGATCAGGCCTTGGCTTACCTGGTGCGTAGCCTTCCCAAATGGTTCCCTGAATTGGACATTATATCCCCCGGAGCTCATGCGAGCACATCGCGTTGGCCCTCCGCGCAAGGCTTCTGTTCCTCCGCGGACCATGATCCTGAACTGTCTTTGCTTCACCGACAGAGATCGGATTTTGGGATTCGCAAGGAAGTCACCGGTGACAGTAGACGGCCAAGCAATTCGCTTCACTGCAGACTATAGCGATGCCACCGCTCGGCGCAGACGTCCGTGCTTCCCTATAATGAATACGGCTCGCACCTTGGGATTTCAAGCTTTCCTACTATATCCAGCCACCATGAAGTTGACACGCGGATCCGACCAAAACCTGTTTACTGAGCCAAGTGAGGCATCTAAGTTTATCAACTTGTACAAAATTCCCCGCCTCACGCATGCGCAGACTTGCCTGATGCATGCGCAGAAAGTTTCATTCGGCAGCATCCAGTACAAAAGTTATACGGAGTTTCCTGGCATTGTTTATTTTCTTTCTAAAAGTCTTTTCCCTTGTGTGGTATTGCTGTGCGTTCATAACTATGTAAGTATAAATATTTAATGTCATTGTAGACGTTTTTCATAGAGTGTCAGAGCGTGATTCAGTTTATTTTACCTCAGAAATATTATTGTCAGTATACATCGAGCACAGCGCTCGCGCGTGTACGAGTCATCCTGTTGTGTTTTGTCGGCGATGTTTGTTCGTTCGGGAGGGGGAGTTGCTTGTCGTATGTTGATTAAAACATTTATCGATGCCTTATCGGCGTATTAGTTATGTGATAACGAGTGCACGGGAGTGCTAGAGCAGCGCACACACATTTGTAATCTGACACCTCTTGATAGCTGCAGCGGCAGATCGATCTGTTTAGTGCAGCTGCATTTAGAATACATATATTGTAATAAGCTCTGGTTTGCTGATACTTCATATAACTTAAACTTATCTGTGTATATTCTGTCATGTCATATTATCATTTATACTTATCATCCTTATTTTGTTCTCACAGAAACCACTTTGATACATATATCCACACAAAACCTGCAATTGTATGACCTAATAAACGTTGAAGATGGACAAGTTAACTCTGGAGTAGCTGCAGTTCTTTCTGACAGAAGAATTAGGCCAGTTGAGTTCCAACCATCTCACTGCGCGCAAAATATCCCACAAATTGGTCCTTCGAGCCGGATAGGGACATCAGCTGCGCTATGGCTACATCCAGAGATTACTACGAGGGAGAACAAGTACCAGATCCTCGTCCAAGTCGTACCCGGCGGGTGCCCACCTACTTGGAGGATTATGTGCTTGATTATCCACTTCCACGTCATGTTCATTCTTCTCCAGCCGAGGTCGCTGCAGGAATCTCCCATACAAGCCAGGGCTATATTACTCCTGCTCCCAGGGACAGAGACTTTGAAAGTGGAAAGCTGCATCACTTAGAGGCCCGGTGGAAAGATTTAAGCAGTGAGATGAGAGAGCTTCAAATCAGAATGGACAGTGCGAGACAGGCATCCTTTGCATCTAGATCTCCTGCTTACGGACACTATGAGAGTCTTCCTCACATTGAACTCAGTAACACTGGATTAGAACCCTCTGTGACTGTAGCATCATCCCCACAATATGAGGAAACAATTTACCACGAGCCTTCCATGCTGCTGCAGTCGCAACCCAGCATACGTCCACCTTATACAGCTCGTGTATCTTCCCTGCCTGGGCCACAGCCTCAGAGACCATTTGCTGAACTCCGACGATCAGACTCATGGCCCCCCACAGCTGCTCAGCCTGTTCAGCCTGCCTATCCTCAGGTACAGCCACAGTATCAGCCAATTTCAGTGCAGCCTGCACCAGCCTGCATACAGCCACCGCATCATCAATCAGCTGCTGTACAGCCTGCGCATTCCTATGTGCAGCCCCAACGTCAGCCAGTTACTGTACCATCTGCGCCAGCCTCACTGCAGCCACAGTACCAACATATTGTTCCAGCTCCAGTTCAGCCTGTTCCAGCTCCAGTTCAGCCTGTTCCAGCGCAACCAGTGATGCATCCTCAACGTCCTTATCAATCACTGCCACTGCCTCCACCTCCTTGGCCTGGACCACAACCACAGTATTATTATCCTGTCAATCCTGTGACACCTGGGCTAATGGAAATGGCCATTGCATCCTCCTATGGCATACCCAAACCAAAACTGGCAGTCTTCTCCTCAGGGAAAGAGAGTGATTTTCTTATGCTCAAGAAAGGATTGGACAGCATCCTTGGCCCACACAGACATCTAACAGAGGACTATAAATATCAAGTGCTTTTGGATCATCTACATCTGCCCGCTGCTTACCAGGTAGCTAAGAGATATGTCAATAGCCCATTTCCCTACACCAGTGCTATGCAGGCTCTTGAACAGAGATACGGTCAACCAAGACAGTTAATTCAGAGCGAGCTGAGAGCTATCCTCAATGCACCAGCTATTCGATCAGGTGATGCTCAGGGATTTGAAGACTTTGCGGCAGCTGTTAACACAATGGTGGGCATGTTGAACACGATGGATGGACCCTCTAGATACGAGCTGCAGTGTGGCTCCCACGTTGACACTCTACTGACCAAACTGCCTGTCAGCCATAGAGACTCATTCATAGAGTACTGTCTCAACAAGCACATCATTGTGAGCGGCAGTTCTAGGACTTACACACTACCAGAATTTGCTGAGTGGCTGGATAGGAAGGCTCAGGCCATTCAAATATCTAGGCGTGTAACAGGGCCAGCGCATGCAGAGCCTTTTCGGCGAGAGCAGAAACCTCCTTCATATCCCAAAGCCAAGGCAGCCACAATTCTCACAGGCAGTGAACAACATAAAGTCATCAATTTTCCCTCCAGCTCCTTCACAGACACTAAAATGGCAGCTACAGCTAAAAAGCGGGATCGCTTTAAGCCCTTTTGTCCCTACTGCAACAACCATGAGCATTGTCTCAATGCTTGTGCAGCCTTTTGCAAGTTGAACCACACACAAAGAGGAAGCTGGATTAAAGAGCAAAATAAATGCTGGAAGTGTGGACGAGGTCACAAACAGGACAGCTGCACGCTCAAGAAAACTTGCTCTACCTGTGGAGGACTCCACCTGCCTGTTCTGCATGAAGTTGCAATTGCTGCGGAAAAACAAAGCATACTCACAGTGAGCACAGCCACTTCTCAAGTTTACTTGGATCAGGCCAGTCATTCAGGCAGAGTGATGTTGAAAGTTGTCCCAGTAAGACTTCGCAGTGGTAAAAGGTTCATGGACACACATGCTGTGTTGGATGATGGTTCGGAAAGAACAATTATTCTGCCAGCAGCAGTCAAACTTCTGGGCTTAAAAGGATCAGAAGAAACTTTGACTCTTAGAACAATAAGACAAGACCTTGTTCAGCTAAGAGGAAATGCAGTCTCCTTTGAGGTATCTGCGATATCACATCCAAATGTGAAACATCAAATCCAAAGAGCATTTACAGCTGAAGAGCTCAACCTGGCTGAACAGTCTTGTCCCGTGAATTCACTGAAAAGAAGATATGGTCACTTAAGGGACATTCCTTTGAAAGGTTTCACTAAAGTGCAGCCTTTGCTACTCATAAGATCAGATTATCCACAGCTGATCACACCAAACTGCCCAATCCGTATGGGGCCGCTTGGTAGCCCTGTAGCGGTACACACTCTTCTTGGCTGGACAGTTCAAGGGCCAACAACCTTTCTCCAGCAACCCTCAAATGTAAGCTCATGCCTCCATACCACATTCCTTCCTCCTACACAAGAGTTACGTCAACATGTTGAGCGGTTGTGGCAGCTTGACCTACTGCCACTAAGGAATGAGAAAGAAGTAGTCCGCTCCAGACAAGATAAAGCTGCACTAGCAATATTGGAGGAGAAAACGGTGCATGTTACAGTTGATGGTGTAACCCGCTATGCTACCCCATTGCTTCATAAGCGAGACGCAGCTAAACTCCAAGCACCACCAAATGCTGTCATGGCTCTTTTAAGAGCTACAGAACGTCGCCTTGTTAATGATCCTGATCTGGCAAATGTGTATGACAAAGAGATACACAAGCTTGAGGAGGCAGGTTATGCAGTTCGATTAACCAACCCAGAAGCTGACAAATCCGGTGATTCATGGTACGTTCCTCACCACATTGTGCTTCACAATGACAAAGCCCGGGTAGTATTCAATTGCTCTTTCACCTACAATCAAATGAGCCTAAATGACAATCTACTCCCTGGTCCCACTCTTGGTCCACCACTGCTGGGAGTCCTGCTCAGGTTCAGAGAGTATGCCGTTGCGATAAGTGGAGACATACGAGCAATGTTCCACCAGATCAGACTGTTACCTGAAGACCAGCCACTGCTCCGCTTTCTCTGGAGAGACATGGAAAGAGATCGCAACCCAGACATCTATGAATGGCGAGTGTTACCATTTGGGACCACCTGTAGTCCATGCTGCGCTACTTATGCCCTCCAGAGACATGTCAGAGACAACAGTGAGGGCAATGAAGATGTGGTTAAGTCTGTCCAGCAGTCTTTCTATGTGGACAATTGTTTACAATCTATCCAGTCTCAGCATCAGGCTAAGAAACTTATTGACAAAATGAGAGCATTATTAGCAGCTGGTGGTTTTGACATAAGGCAGTGGGCTAGCAATGTTCCCAATGTGATTGCACATCTACCCGCCAAAGCCAAATCGGTAGGCTGCGAGCGGTGGCTTTCTGCAAACAAAACTGATCCACAAGAGTCGACCCTCAGCCTAGTGTGGCACTGTTCCCAGGACACTTTAGGTTATAAACACAGGCCTGTGTCAACAAGTGGGGAAACGTCAATGAGAGATGTCTATCGCATCCTGGCAAGCCAGTATGACCCACTAGGTTACATCATTCCGTTCACCACAAGGGCCAAAATCATGGTGCAATCACTATGGAAGAGGGTTGGAGGTTGGGATGAACCTCTGCCAGTTGACCTCTTCTCAGAATGGCACGCTTGGGAAGAAGAGCTTCCAAACCTACAGAGAATAACACTGCCTAGGTGTTACACACCAGCATGCAACAACACCTCCTCCATTATCGATATGCATGTCTTCTGTGATGCCTCGGAGAAGGCATATGGCTCTGTAGCCTATTTACGGGTGGAAACAGGTGATGACATCCAAATTGCATTCATCATGCCGAGGTCACGGGTGGCACCCAAGAAGCAACTCTCCATTCCACGCCTTGAACTCTGTGCAGCATTGTCTGGAGCTCAGCTAGCCAAAACACTGAACACAGAACTTACCCTCAACCTCAGACAGACAATCATGTGGACCGATTCAACAACCGTATTACACTGGATACAGTCTGAGTCATGCAACTATAAAGTGTTTGTTGGTACGCGAATCGCAGAGATTCAAGACCTCGTTGGATATGAGAACTGGAAATATGTGGACTCAAATAACAACCCTTCCGACGATATAACTCGGGGTAAAACCCTCATAGATCTGTCCCACACCTGCAGATGGAAGCAAGGTCCAGAATTTCTGCACCAATCTCCAGACCACTGGCCAATCCACCCATCAGTGCCAATAGAAGATTCAGAAGAACTCTGTAAATCCACATTCTGTGGTAATGTCACAATCAGTGATGCCTCTTTACCTGATGTAGATAACTGCAAATCATGGGACGACCTCATCATGACCACATATCAGTCTCTGCATGGGGCGGCAGCACCCCCTATGTCTGCCACAGAACGCATAGAGACTGAAACTGCTGTACTCAGACGTGCACAAACTGAAAGTTTTCCTAAGGAAGTACATGCCCTTAAAGCCAATAAATCTGTGCATTCAAACAGTCGATTACACTCCCTTGCTCCAACTTTTGATCCTCATCTTAATCTGATTAGAGTGGGTGGTAGATTACGCAAAGCTGCAACACTGCCAGAGGATGCACTTCACCCTATTGTGTTGGCACCAGAACACCCCATAACAAAACTGCTAATCCAAGACTTTGATAACCGCCTGATGCATGCAGGTCCAGAAAGAGTCTTCGCAGAGCTAAGACGAACCTATTGGGTTCTCAGAGGCCGCCAGGTGGTAAAAAAGTACCAGAGACAATGCGCTGAGTGTAGGAAATGGCGTGGCAAGCCCATTGTACCTAAAATGGCAGACCTGCCTGCTTCCCGTCTAAGAATTAACCAACCTCCATTCTGGTCCACAGGAGTTGATTGTTTTGGCCCCTATGTAATCAAAATTGGCAGACGGCAAGAAAAGAGATGGGGCATAATATTTAAATGTCTCACTACAAGATGCATACATCTCGACTTGTTATGCAGCATGGATGCAGATTCATTTTTACTAGCCCTCAGACGCTTCATAGCAAGGAGAGGAAAGCCCTTTGAGATGATCTGCGACAGAGGCACTAACTTCAAGGGGGGAGAGCGTGAGCTCTCTAAAGCCTTTGCCGAAATGGAAGCATCGCTCCAAGAGCAACTAGCCAAACAAAAAATTTCCTTCCAATTCAACCCACCTCATGCACCTCACTTCGGGGGAGTGTGGGAGAGGGAAATTAAATCAGTCAAGGCTGCCCTCCAAGTCGTTCTGAAAGATCACATCGTCTCGGAGGAAGTCCTTACCACAGTATTAATCGAAGTGGAAGGCATTGTAAATTCAAAACCCCTGGGGTACGTATCATCTGATATAGCAGATCCTGACCCTATTACCCCCAATTTGCTGCTTATGGGGCGGCGGGACGCTTCCCTACCTCAGGCTGTGTATGGACCCAGCAATCTACTTGGACGGCGCCGCTACAGACACAGCCAAGTGATCGCCGATCACTTCTGGACCCAGTTCCTCAGAGACTACCTACCCAGTCTTCAGCTTCGGCAGAAGTGGCAGAACATTACACCAAACCTAGCAGTCGATCAGGTTGTATTGATTGTGGACTTTCAACTTCCCAGAGCGCAATGGCCTGTCGGTAGGGTAACCCGAGTCCTACCAAGCGATGACGGTGCAATAAGAGCCGTCGAAGTTGACATCAAGGGCAAAACATATGTCCGCCCTGTTGCTAAACTCATTGTGTTACCTGAAATGCCTAAAGTTTAGTTCGTAGCACCATTAGTTAAGCTGGGACATTTTGTGAACTTACAAATTTCCTGTGTAAATTTGTGGGGCGGCTGTACAAAATTCCCCGCCTCACGCATGCGCAGACTTGCCTGATGCATGCGCAGAAAGTTTCATTCGGCAGCATCCAGTACAAAAGTTATACGGAGTTTCCTGGCATTGTTTATTTTCTTTCTAAAAGTCTTTTCCCTTGTGTGGTATTGCTGTGCGTTCATAACTATGTAAGTATAAATATTTAATGTCATTGTAGACGTTTTTCATAGAGTGTCAGAGCGTGATTCAGTTTATTTTACCTCAGAAATATTATTGTCAGTATACATCGAGCACAGCGCTCGCGCGTGTACGAGTCATCCTGTTGTGTTTTGTCGGCGATGTTTGTTCGTTCGGGAGGGGGAGTTGCTTGTCGTATGTTGATTAAAACATTTATCGATGCCTTATCGGCGTATTAGTTATGTGATAACGAGTGCACGGGAGTGCTAGAGCAGCGCACACACATTTGTAATCTGACACCTCTTGATAGCTGCAGCGGCAGATCGATCTGTTTAGTGCAGCTGCATTTAGAATACATATATTGTAATAAGCTCTGGTTTGCTGATACTTCATATAACTTAAACTTATCTGTGTATATTCTGTCATGTCATATTATCATTTATACTTATCATCCTTATTTTGTTCTCACAGAAACCACTTTGATACATATATCCACACAAAACCTGCAATTGTATGACCTAATAAACGTTGAAGATGGACAAGTTAACTCTGGAGTAGCTGCAGTTCTTTCTGACAGAAGAATTAGGCCAGTTGAGTTCCAACCATCTCACTGCGCGCAAAATATCCCACACAACTCCTTTAATTTACTCAACTTGGATGATGAGACTTAATTTTCGCCATGAATGTGTCACCACGGTTACGCTATCATGCTTGTTTTTGTTTACTTTACTTTCGTACGGTATGATGCGATACGGTATGATTCCGTTCAAGGATAAGAGACGTTTACAGGTACAAGCTGATTTTGATTTTATGATTTTCTAATGAATTATCTGCCTTATTACTGCTTGGAGGCTTGCCAATTTTTGGTTGGTAATACTGATTTGTTGTTCTATCACACTGAGATTTAACTCGTAAAATCCTTTGTGTATCTTCTTTATTTATCTAGTAAAATGTAATAAAGTAATATGATTGATTAAGCTGACATTTGACATTTTTGTTTTGTTTTTCAATGCAAGATCTTATTTTATTTTATTCTTTTTTGTTGTGTGTGTGTGTGTGCGTGTGTGTGTGCGTGCGGTTTGAATGTTGATTTGCTCTCATATTCACCTTACCCCAATCACTACCATTATTGTAAATCAATAAGGAAGTGCCTCTGGCATGGAAGTGTACAAAAGTCATTCCATTGTATAAAGGAGGGGAGGGGACACCCAAAACATGAACAATTATAGACCTATCTCAATGATTAACAGTATTGTGAAAATTTTTGAGAAAATGATCTTCGATCAATTATCTAACTATCTTTCTCATAACATTTTACTATCTCAATGACAGTCAGGTTTCAGGAAACACTCAACTACCACTGCTCTTTTGAAATGTACAAATGATATTTTTTCTAGTTTTGATAACAATATGTGTACTGGTGCCATCTTCTTAGATCTTACAAAAGCATTTGATTTAGTTGATCATTACCTGCTCCTGGATAAATTATACTCAATTGGCCTTTCCCGTTTTCCAGAAGAAAGATGTAATAATCTTAATCTGCATTTTCTGGATTCTTCTCCTCTAGAGCCAACCGAAAAAATTAAATACCTCGGTGTTTGGCTGGAAACTGATCTTTCATTCAAAGCTCATGTACACGCCCTTACCAACAAACTTGACGTTCGTCTTAAAACATTATATCAATCGATAGACGGTTTTAACTTTCAGGTAAGGAGAAGAATAGTCTCTCAGTTGTTGCCACCTATTCTGGACTATGCAGATATTATATATTCTAACACTACTGCCACTTGTCTACACTCTCTTGATGTGGTATACAACAGCCTGTGCCGATTCGTCCTTCGCTGCCCCTATAGGACACATCATTGTGTGATGTATGAACAGCTGTCCTGGCATGGACCCTCAGCCAGAAGACAATATCACTGGCTACATCTCATTTTTAAATGTATTCACTTTCAATATCCATATTATTTATCGCTATATTTAGTGCCTCACAATATAGTCTTCGTCACAACAAACATATCTTCTTTACTGTCCCTAGAGTTAGGAGAGAAATTGGGAAATATGCTTTCTGTGTTAGGGCCCCTCGTGACAGGAACAACCTTCCAGCCTCCATTCCCTCGCTTATGTCTTTTCCTTTGTTTCGAACTGCTCTGTTAACACATCTTCAGAATACTTGTCTATGTTTCTAGCATTTCATATTTAGCATCAATATATATTATGTATGTGTGTATATGAATGTGTTTATATAATATATGTACATATCTAGAGATGTTAATTTTGTCAGTTATATTTGAGATTACTGTGTTATATGCAATATGTTACACCAGTGGTTCTCAAACATCTCACACCAAGTACCCCTCCTAAAACGCGTGACCTCCATAGCACCTTCATGCTGAGTCCTAGACTAAAAATGTTTACTTAAAAAGGGTATAAAATGTGTCTAGTGGTATACATACCACATTTTGGGAACCACTGTGGCGTACTATACTCCATCTATGATGGGTGGGGAGGGGAATAGCAAGATCTTGTGTGTGTGTAGGTGCGTGCGTGTGCGTATGGTGTGTATGAATGGGTGTGAGTGTGTGCGCTAAGGTTTTGTTGTATTATTATTTTTTATTATTTTGATTTTTTTTGTTTTATTTGATTGTATCTACGCTGCTGTTCTATGTTCTTTGGACATGATCCTGAGGACCCCCTTGAAAACGAGATGATTCATCTCATGGGGCTGATCCTCCAATAAAATGTTCATAAATAAATAAATAAATAAATAAATATGTTGTAAGGCAGGTGCCAGTAAGTCTGAGCGACCCCTCGAGGAAACAAAGACTCTCCTAAGAATTAACACTTGAACTCTCTTTTGCATATGCAACAGAAACATCCGAGACGCAGCACACATGCAGCTCCATCTCCCCCTTCTCCCACCTTCTCCTCACCTAAAACTCACTGCAAACCTATGCAATGTTTATCTGTACTGAGGTAAAGAGAAGGGAAGGAGGCCTTCACAGGGGAGAGACTAGTTGACACTTCAGGACTGTGTTGTCGTTGCGTCCAGGCGCAGGTCCTTCATCAGATCTGGATCCGGCGGACTGCGGTAAACCTCGGGATAAACAGAGAGACTAATATTAGCATAGACGCCATTTTTCTTATGATGTAACGAGTACTTTAGGGTTTATGGGAAGTGTTCCCGGTTCTGGGCTGACCTAATCTATACAGCCTACTTTAGTGTAAACGCCCACTGCTGTGATTGGCTAACAGCTTTGCATATGAAATAGCTAGTATTACATGTGGAACTCTCTCGAAAACTTTTAGCACGTTTTTACTATTACAGCTCTCAATGTTAACTACTGAAAAGTGATAATTATAGCATTAAAAGATAGATCCATGGCATTATATTTTTGGTATGAAAGGTTGCAGTGATGAGAGTGTAGCCGATCACAGACATGAATGCAGCGATCTCATGATTGTTACTCGATTTCTGTACACTAACGAATGCTTTCATCATAACTAACAGTGCAAACACAATGTAAATAAAAGATTAATTGATTATTACGAGAGTTTTGTCGCAAGTCCAGAACTCAGTCACTGAAAAACGTTCTCCATGGGATAAACAAGTGACGTCTTTTGTTCCCATGATGTTTCTGGAACGGTACCCAAGATTCTAAAAAATAGAACTTGTAGAAGATTATTATTTAGAAAATAAGTAAATTAGCCAAGGAAATAAGTTATTTAGCTATATTTTTGTATACTATTATTTCCCCTGTCTGTGAATTTGGTTTGGTTTTTTGAAGCCTAAAAAAAGGCCTGGAGTGTTGCTTGCAGCAGAAAATTATATTCTAGTATGTCACACCTAAAAATATCTATAGGGTGTGTTACCATCTTTGGAAAAGGATGTATGGTATATACAGTATATTATATATATAATATTTAAGATTTATTTAAGATTGATTGACATATTATAAGATTTTTTTTTTTTTTTTTTGCCGAACACAGAATCCAGCCGACCAGATAGCAGCAGAATCACTTTTCTCAGGTGAATATCTCATATAATCTTGTATTTATTTGAGAGCCTTCATTATAGATGAAATTATGATGATGCAGCTGCACTTTTAGGTTTCTCTGGCAAGTAGGCTAGCTTTAGTTTATAAGCAACAGATAACCAGCGGATTAGTTTTAGTGTTTACACTGCCAAAAATAATTTTTGTCTTGTTTTCCTTTACAAATATCTAAACATATACTTAAATCAAGATAAATTTACTCGAGAAGCAAAATGACTCTTGTTTTCTGAAAATTTTATCAAAATGATTTAAGCTTAAACAAGGAAAAATATCTGCCAGTGGGGTCAGAAAAATAAACTTAATTCAAAGGGGAAAACAAGATTTTTTTTCTGACCCCGATGAGAGATATTTTCTCTTTTAAGTGTAAAGTCACGTAATTGTGATTTAGCTTCTCAAGTATCTTGATTTAAGGATGTTTAGATATTTGTACTGGAAATCAAGACAAAAGTACTGAGGAAGAAATTAATTTCATTTAATTCACAGATGGTCTGTAAATTATCATTTGTGTCAGACTGACTTCTGACTGAATTCTGTTGCACTAATCCTGATGGAAAAGCCCAGAAAGCTGTTGATCAGCATCATACATTTTTATTACCTTTTTAGCTTTATTTTAATAAACTGGTTTCTAGGATGGCAGATTTAAAGCATCACAATCAAGTGTTTGTAATTTCATCTATAAGCAAACAACTTTATTTTGAATAAAGTGTATATACTATAGCAGAAAGGTGTCATGTGGATATTGTTTAACTCGTGTGTCTCCTCCTGAACACAGAATGAGGCCGTGTCTGATGAAACGCCACATAACCCATCAAACCAGAACCAGAATGCAGCAGAATCGCTTGAGTTGAGGCCGATGTTAGACGCTCAAGAACAAGAGGCTGGAGACAGAGAGACGCAACCTGATTCTGTCCAACAATCAGTGCAATGAGTGAATCTAACAGATTACTTCTCAAACATTCAGGGATCAAGCCGAGGGATCAGCTTTAAAATGTCTGAATGTCATTGCATTTCAAAAAGATATCAAATCAATTATTTATTGTAAAGAGATGGACAAACTCACTTTACAATCCAAACACTAGACAGACATAAGCTTTACTCTTAAAGGAATAGTTCACCCAAAAATTAACATTCTGTCATCATTTACTCACCAAACCTGTACGAGTTTCTTTCTTCTGTTGAACACAAAAGAAGATACTTTGAAGAATGCTGGTTAGACGGTAGCCATTGACTTTCATAATAGGACAAAAATACTATGGAAGTCAATGACTACTGTAAGCAGTCTGGTTAACAACATTCTTTACACAATCTTAAATTCTTTTATATACTTTATATTTATACAATATTGGGTTCATACTGTACAGTGTTTTCTTGATAAGTTGCTGCAGGGCATGGACGGCATTAATATGTCTCATGGTTGGAGTTTTCCTCACGTTGCTCTTATTATTATCCCTTCTGCTCTTTATTTGAGTATGTTACTCATTAACCTGCAGACCACGTTTCTGAACACGGAATCGGCTTGGTTAATATGTAAATATTATGTACAAGAATGTGTCATTGTTGAAGTATACTTTCAGTAAATGCTGGACTGGAGCAAAAGTTCTGAGTTGTGATTGTGTTTATAGCACATTAAAATTAACAAGATCTCTACTGTATACTGTATATATATATATATATATATATATATATATGTATGTATAGAGAGAGAGATTTATTTTATTATTTTATAATAAATTGTATTTAAGTTTGTTGCAAATGTTAATGGTGCAAAACTTGTTTTTTTTTTTTGTTTTTTTTTTGGTCCCACGAATAAATGACTGCAACAGTTTCATCGTGTTAACATTAGTTAATTACATTAGTTTACGGTCTCATTGTGTGTTTGTTTGGATATGTTGGTGTTTTAACACTGATGACAGAACTGATGCTGAAGATAAGTGAGATCATTTCTGTTATAAAGAGAGTATATTTGCATATGCATTTGGATAATGATTCATAATAAATATTTGTATTTTAATTCCCCAGTGAATGGCGAGTGTACAGTTGGTGATCTGAGAATCTTCTTTAATTTCACTCATTTGCATCTAGTGAGTAAAACTGTAAAAAATTTCTAACCCTCCCAAATCAAAAATTTCAAGTGACCGATAACATCTAAATTTTTCAATTGGCCCAAGTGAAAATCTGTAAATGTAATTTTATAATTTACAGAATTTCACTTGGGCCAATTGAAAAATTTAGATGTTATCGGTCACTTGAAATTTTTTATTTGGGAGGGTTAGAAATTTTTTACAGTATAGTACAATACAAGATTGTCACTGAGATACTATTATAGTGTTTGTTATGTTGAGTTAGATTTTGTTTTTATATTTTCTGTTTCATTTTATTTTTAGCTAAAAGTTTTATTAATTTTGTGTTTGTCATTTGTTATTTTTTGTGTTAAAACTGAATGAAGTGAAGATAATGTACAATTTGCTTTTGTTAAATGCCAAATAGTATGCATGTGTATTCATGTACATAATACAAAAATAAAGACACCAAAGAAAAAAAAAACTATATTCAATTGCCAAAGCCTTGAAAAATAAATAAATAAATGAAGAACACAAATAAATAAATACAATTGCAGTGCTACGCTAAAGACCCATTTAGGTGATGTGCTGAACCTGAGCTATTTTTGTTATTGTTTTTTAATGTCTATATAGTTTGTATAAAGTTTTAGTTATTTTACTACTTCAATATTGCGTTTCTCGTAAATTAGAAATGCTGGCTTGGCAACTATCTGAATTACATTTTTTTTATATTTTTTTTTTATTTCTTTTTTGCTAAAAATGTATAAACATGTTTTTAACAATCTCTAAACAGTATACGTGCATACATTTATAGATATGCATCCAGTTTGATAGCTGCTCCTGAAAACTCATGTGTGTGACAACCACCTTTAATATTGTGCTAAATATCTTTTGTGTTTCACAGAGAAAGAAAGTCATAGAGATATAAAAAAGTCATAGAGTCATGTTGCCATCTTTCTGTTAGAATATATAATCCACAGAATAACAGAGGAATGCAGTGAAGAAAACCACACGTCTGGATCTGAACAGGTTTGTGTTGTGGTTCATGTCCTGTGCTGGCTGATCAGAGAGCAGTGTTACAGTGTTCAGGCCAGTGTTTCCTCAGCTCTGTGTTCATGTAGTAATAGATCCACGTGATGAAGGGAAACACAGTGATTCCCACAGCAGTGCAGATCCTCACCGAGCCGACAGAACTCCTACAGGACACACACACATGAAGATTCACTACAGAAACCAGACCACAGATCAGTCTTATAAAGGAAAAGAACAGTGTTAAACACCATCTGTGAACATTAAAATATAAAACTTTATCAGATGGGTTACAGTACCTTCCTGAATGTCTGCACAGTAGCAGCCAGAAAACCACCAGCACGAGTCCACCACATTCCCTAAGAGACGAGATTACACCCAGGAAGGTTTATTTTTGGGTGAATTATTCCTTTATTTAAACGCTATCATGTTGTTCCAAACCTGTACAACTTTTATGATATTTTTAAAGAAGCTTCATGACTGTCAAGCTCCAAATTGATGATAGATAGATAGATAGATAGATAGATAGATAGATAGATAGATAGATAGATAGATAGATAGATAGATAGATAGATACAGACAGATAGATAGATAGATAGATAGATAGATAGATACAGACAGATAGATAGATCCTTCGCTCTGCTGATTCCAGCGTTTAAGAGTTCAAAAGTAATATAGTCATTAATATCAGCACAAAACCTGTGCGGTGGGAGCTTCGTGGAGTGGGACGGATAATGATTCTCTGTTTGGCAGTGAAAGGAAAGACAACCAAGACATTCTGGACAAGGCCAAGGTTTGGGAAGGTCCTTCTCTATTCCAGCATATACTGTGCTCCAGTGCACAAAGCAAGACCCATAAAGACATGGATGGATGAGTTTGGTGTGGAAGAACTTGACTGGCCCGGACCTCGACCTCATCCAACAGCTTTGGGATGAATTGGGACGGAGACTGTGAGCCAGACGTCCAATATCAGTGCCTGACCTCACAAATGCTCTAATGGATGAATGAGCAAAAATTCCCTCAAAAACACTCCAAAATCTTGAGGAAAACTTTCCCAGATGCTCCATATTAATGTCTATGTATCTAAAATGCAATGTCATTAGAGTCGCTGTTGGTAAATACTAAAATAGTTTTAGTCCATATAGTGTAGATAGATAGACAGAAAAACACCATAAAGTTCTATTCATAAATCCACGTTCATTCATACTTTTATGTTCCGCAGCAGAAGAAAGAAACTCATACAAGTTTTGAATGACATGAGGGTGAGAAAATGATGAAAGAGTGAACATGAAATTAACTTTTACTTCAAGACCAACAAAAATGAAGTGAAAAATTAAATCCTTTTCTGTTGTTACCTTCCTTCTTCTTGCTGGAAAATATCTGTAATTCCCTCCTTACAAAGTTTCCAGCCCAGAATGAGTCCAAACGTAGAGGCTATAAGCACATGCAGATCAGCGATTCTCCTCCATAGTAATGACTCTGGAAAAGCACATAGCGGAAGGAGAGTCTTCAACACTTTCAGCCCCTTTAATGATGTTTTCATTTACCGAAAATCTCACATTCAACCTGTTATTGTATATATTCACATGAATATTGTCCGGAAGTTCGCGCACGTGACGCCATAGTATTACACTAGTAAGTAAGTAAGTAAGTAAAGTTTATTTCTAAAGCACATTTAAAACAGCTTGCGCTGACCAAAGTGCTGTACATAATTGTATTGGCCACAGGGTAATAAAAACACATGTAATAGAAATACATTTACAAATAAATTGAGTTTAGGCTAAAACAACATTTACAGAGAAACGGCAGGTTGAAACACACTAGGCAGGAAAAACATTTAAGATGCCTAAAAGGCCAATGTAAAAAGGTGGGTTTTAAGTCTAACTTTAAAAATATCAATATGAGGGGCATTTCTGATGTCGGGTGGTAATCGGTTCCACAGCTGAGGGCCAGCAACAGAGAAAGCTCTGTCACCTTTTCGCTTAAGCCGGGACCGTGGGACATACAGCAGGCCCTGACTGGAAGATCTGAGGGCTCTGGAAGCTGCTTGGGGCTGAATGGTATTTGCTAAGTAGCTTGGGACCAGTGCATGTAGAGATTTAAAAACCATTAGCAGTATTTTAAATTGTATCCTAGACTGGACAGGAAGCCAGTGCAAGGAGGCTAGGATGGGTGTAATATGTTCATGTTTTTTTGTGTTTGTGAGCAGTCTGGCCGCTGCGTTATGAACCATTTGAAGCCGTGCCACTAGAGTTAGAGGAAGACCAAAGTATAGAGAATTACAATAGTCTAAACGGGAGGTTATAAAGGCATGGATGACTTTTTCCAAATCTTTGAAAGACAGGACAGGCTTGAGTTTGGAAATTATTCTCAACTGATAAAAACTGGATTTCACTACAGATGATACTTGTTTTTCCAAATTGAGTTCTGAGTCAAAAATAACGCCTAAGTTACGTGCGTGAGTTTTAACATACGGTGCAAGGGGACCAAGGTCGACGGTGGTGGCAGTTTTGGATCTTGAGGGGCCAAAGATGATAACTTCGGTTTTGTTCTCATTCAACGGAAGAAAATTATTACTCATCCAGATTTTGATTTCTTTTAAGCAGTCTAAAAGAGGTTGCATTGAGTTGCTTGATTTTAGTGGGATGTACAGTTGGGAATCATCTGCATAAAAATGGAAAGCAATATTAAATTTTCTAATAATTTTTCCTAGGGGGAGCATGTATAGGCAGAAGAGTACTGGACCCAAAATGGATCCCTGGGGGACACCATGAAGCACAGGTGCAGGCAATGAATAATATTGGCCTATGTTAACTGAGTAAGTTCTTTGATGGAGATAAGAATGAAACCAGTTTAGAGCAGTGCCCTTGATGCCAACCCACTGTTCAAGACGCTCTAGTAATGTACCATGGTCTACAGTGTCAAATGCCGCACTAAGATCCAACAAGACTAGGATGGCATTATTTCCTGAGTCAAGGGTGAACAAGAGGTCATTTGTCACCTTTAGCAGGGCTGTCTCTGTGCTATGGCGAGTTCTGAACCCGGACTGAAATGGCTCAAATGTCTCTGTGGAATTGAGATATGAGAGCAGCTGCGTTAACACCACCTTCTCCAAGATTTTAGAAATAAATGGCAGTTTGGATATGGGCCGGAAATTATTGTGACATTTTGCATCTAGATTATGTTTCTTTAGCATGGGCTGGACAACCGCGTGCTTAAGATATGTGGGAACAGTGCCGGAGGCAAGGCTAGAATTAAGGATAACTAGAATAGAGGGACCAACAACATCAAAGGCATCCTTGATGATCTGTGGTGGAATGGGATCATGTGGGGTTGTTGATATTTTCATGTGTTTAACAATGTCACATAGCTCATTGTAGGACACTCCTTGAAATTTATCCAGTGTAGCTGTAGTTGTAGGGTGGAGTGGTATGGTGTCAGAAACAACATGAGCAAACTGTGCTCTGATGTGGTCAATTTTCAGAGTAAAAAACTTCACAAACTCTTCACAATTATTAATGGATGCCTCAATTTCTGGATAGACTTGTGGGTTAACTATTGAGTTAATAGTATTAAATAAAATTCTAGGGCGATGAGAATGTCTAGTGATAATATCCGAAAAATGCTTAGCCCTGGCTTTTTTTGCTGCACTTTGGTAATTGGCCAGAGAGTTTTTAAATATTTCTAAAGAGACTTGGAGGTGGTCTTTTTTCCATTTACGCTCCGCTCTTCGAGAAATCTGCCTGAGATGGCGAATGGAATCATCCATCCACGGTTGGGATTTAAAATTAGGGCATTTAAGTTTCAGAGGGGCCACAATATCAAGGATAGCTGAGCAAGAAGCATTGAAAGAGGATATTAGCTCATCGGGGCTCAAGAGGTGTTCATGTGCAGTGATAGAGGCATTGCCTGCATCTCTCAAATAACATTCAGAAAACTCAATAACAGTAGAAGAGTTAATATGACGAAAGTAGTAGCCAGAAGATCTGACTGAATATAGTGAGTTCAATAGTTTAACATTGAACATAATAGGCATATGGTCAGAGAAGGATGCATCCTCAAAGGTTATGTTCTCAATAGAGAACCCACTAGGTAAATTGTCCACTTTAATCTTGACCGAGGAAAATCAAAAGTGTTTCTGGTGACTTGAGGGGGAGTATAAAATATTTTTTCCTAATTATTATTTTTTTGGACCAATGAAATGTATTTCTGCTTCACTGCACTAGAGGGCAGCATCGCGTCTTACTGTGATCAACGGAAAACACTGTTTACCTGTTATTTGTTGATGACAGCAAATCGAAAAGCATAATCCAGCTGGAATAGCATAACCAACCTGCAAAACCATTATGAAAAAACCCACATTAAAACACTTGTTTGTTTTATAGAAGTTTAACATGTTTCTCGGTTAAAGTGATATTCTTACCATCCACAAAACGGCATCTGGATCATTTATCTGACACAAACAAGAAGTTAATCTGATAATTAAATGACCGTCTTTATTACATTAATCAAGATTCATATTTAAAGATCATCTGCAGTTAAAACCCTTGTTTACCTGCACGTAAGTTGCCAGCGAGAAAAACAGTGACATGAATAAATTGCAAACTCTCCAGACGAGCTGAGAAGACGAGACACTGATCTTGTTCGTCATTGTTTATTCATTCCAATGGATTTATCTCCACATTTCTCTGAAACTAAACAGATTTGAACTTTGTATCATTTCCAGGATATGACGCGCAGCGGTGCTAGTAGAGCATTGTGGGAAATGTAGTTTACATCACACTGCATCAGACGCGACTCATTTAATTTCAGGACAGGTAAGGTTTCAGTTTCAGTCATTTAATAAGGTCAATTTATTTATTTTTTAGTATTTTTTTCGCATTGAATTCGTAGCCTAATTATACAGATTGCTTTTTAAAAAATAGCTTCTTTTGATTTCACCAGCCTATTTCTAAAATTAAAAAGTAATTATTTTTGTTGTTGATTAAGAACAACTGGCTACTTATATTTGCGAAAAAAAAAAAGTTTATTTGTTCTTTTTACTCATATCTAGGCCCCTCAGAGGCTAGTAATTCATATTACTTTTAAAATGTAGCTGTTAATATTCTTGGGGTTTATAATACGATGACTGTACATTTTCTACTCAAATGAGCTGTGTAATATTTTTCTTAATATTTGAAAAATGAAATCTTCTGTCTTGTAATGTAATTGATCACCAGCAGATGGAGACTCCAGCTCTCTTTGTCTTTTACAGCAAGAACAAAAGCCACTTAACGAAAGTTTTAAAGGACATTCTGACCATTTTATTAGTGTGTAAACTCTTAAGGAACTATTTTTAGACATTGATTGTATGTTATAGCAATAAGATGTATTTTTGAGAAGATAAAAAGATGTAAACATTGCATTTTTTACATATGGAGTTTTGTACTAAAAAATGTGCATTGCCTTCTAATATAGGCAAGCTACAGTTACAGTAAGCAAAAACACTGTATCACATGACATTATATGGAGAGACTCTATTACAGACAGTTAAGCGGCACTTGATTTTTCAGATTTAGATTTTTGTTTCATCATAATTGCTGGATGTTTAGAGATTTACCTGTGTAAGGTCTGATTTCAGACACCAGACCCGGTGTCACATTTCACTGTTTGCTTCAATAGAGAGTTAAGAGGGGGATTTGTGCTGTAAAGACACTAAAAAAACCCCACAATGGACTCCTGCATCTGCTTACACACACACACACACACACACACACACACACACACACACACACACACACACTCACTCACTCACTCACTCACTCACTCACTCACTCACTCTCTCTCTCTCTCTCTCTCTCACACACACACACACACACACACACACACACACACACACACACACACACACTTTTAGATTATCCAAAACATGATTCAGTAGTTTTATTTAAAGAGCATTTCAAAAGCTGTGGAAGGGAAATCACAATATTTCAACACAATGGTCTGTGCGCTGAAGACTAATGCTTGTGATGATTTGAGGTGTGTCATGTTGTGCATTTGCATGAATTACATGTCAATCACAGAACACCTGCGGGTTCTATTCATGAATTATGCATGTCCATTTAGTCTATTATTAACAGACCCTACCGTTCTGCATTTCTATCTGTTCAGTGTTATACAGGAGGACAACATTAAAACCTCTCTTGAGAAACATATGAAACACTCTTACAAATAAAGGTTCCAGAAGGTTTTTTTTTTTTTTTGCAGTGATGCCATAGAAGAACCATTTCTGGTTCCCCAAAGAACCTTTCAGTGATCAGTTCTTAAAATAACTGTTTTTTTTTCTTAGTATGAAGAACATTTTAAAATTCAAAGAATCTTTTGTGGAATGGAAAGATTCCATAGATGTTAAAGGTTCTTAATGGAACAACCGATGCCAATGAAGAGCCTTTGTTTTTAAGAGTGAACCAGGTCATATTTCCTAGAACATAACTCATCTTATCGGTAAAAGCAAAATGATTAGTTGGTTTCAACAGGAAGATAAATAGTTTGGACTTTCCATGAAAAGAGTGCGAATGTTTAAAACATGGCAGAATGCGTATGCAAATTTACCCTGAATTAATCACTAGTGGGGACCAAATGTTGTTTTACAGTTGCAAAATATATTCAATAATCGCTACTTAAATTACAACATTTAAAAAAAAAAAAACATATTAGTTCAAAGTAGCGTCGAATCAACTTTGCGTTGCTGTCTGCGATCGCATCAAGGTTCAGACAAATTTGCATCTAGAAAAGCGGATGTTTTGGAAAGTGCTGTGGCAAGTTTTTCAGTTTTTCTGCCATCTAGTGGTTTAGAGGAAAATAAAATCAAAGGTGCCTTTTACCCCAGTGCGCCTGTAACCCCGTTGTCCTCTACAAGTCCTGGGCAGGTGCACACCAGTCATCCTTTCTGCTGTCTTAACAGTCCATTGCTTTTCAGTTGACGAAGAAAGTACAACCTTTGCTGGGCCTTTTTGACAATAGAGGCTTTCGCACTGGGTAGTTCTGGGAACTTAGCTGTAGGAACTAGCCAACAGGGTGGTTCCCCGAGAACTAATGGTTCCCAGAGGAACATTTTCCTGGTTGCATTCGCACCGCCAGTAGGAACTCTGAAGTGACGTAAGCCGCGCTCGTTGTTGTGACTTTTATTTTGACGGTGCGGCGGACCTTTATTTTGACAGCGCTGAAAACGCCAATGATCTGTCTAACAGTCCTGTCTAATACGTTATTAGATAGAACTGTTATACATAGAAAGTAGATAGTAATGAAACGTTATTAGCGTATGGCGTGTAGTTGATGTCCAGTGTTGCTAGCTGAGCAGAAATGTTTCTCTTGGTCTCCTCAAAGTCTTG
The DNA here is from genome assembly GCA_022829025.1 of Squalius cephalus. Taxonomy (NCBI): domain Eukaryota; kingdom Metazoa; phylum Chordata; class Actinopteri; order Cypriniformes; family Leuciscidae; genus Squalius; species Squalius cephalus. The sequence goes on along the minus strand of CM040792.1, from coordinate 15,432,023 downwards.
TTGGATTTTCTCCTCAGCGTAAAGGTTAAGAGGTCCATCTATCACGGTTTTCCATGTTCGTAGAGTTAGTTTCTGGAGTAAATATGTAGGTTATAATCTGTGTGTTTACACAGCCTTTTTAAAAATGGCGGGTGCTGGTGTATCGCGTGCGTTCAGCCAATCCGCGCACACTAACATCACGGATAGTTCCTATAGCGCTGGTTTAGAGCGACTCTGAAGTAGGAGTAAAGTAGTTCCTCCAAAAGGAGTTCCTAGAACTAAAATCGTTCCTAGTTCCTGTGGGGCGAACACGCCAAAAGCTGGGAATTTCCGCCAATAGTTCTAGGAACTATGAAAAGGTTCCTCCGGTGCGAAAGCCCCAATTGTGATTGTCCCACTTAAGATCCTGAGGGATGGTGGTGCCCAGAAACCTGAAGCATGATGCTGAGTTGGAATAATGCTGGGCTGTTTCTCTGATAGTCCATGATCATCTTCACTGTTTTGGAGTGTGTTCAGCTCCAGGTTGTTGCGACTCTTTAAACTCCTGACTGTAAGAAGACTCATCGCTGTCCTGGACGAGGCCGATGACTGTGGTGTCGTCTGCAAACTTCAGGAGCTCGACAGAGGGGTCTTTGGAGGAGCAGTCATTTGTGTAGAGAGAGAAGAGAAGTGTCCTTGTTGTGTCTCTCAATAGACCTCATGACCACAGATGTTTGGCTTTCCTTATCTTCTGTTTCCCGAAGACCTGGCACACATCCTCCTCACAGATCTGAAGTTCAGGCTGAGAAGCAGTAGGAAGGAGGTATTGATGGTTGTGTGGAGAGGCAGTCAAAGCAGGTCTGGGGTGTGAGAACTGGCTGTAAACCAGCATTAAACTCATTCAGGTCATCGGCCAGGTGTTGATTCTCCACAGTGCTGGGATAGGAATGAAAACCAGGAGGTCCTGATGGTTTTCATCTCCATCTGTGTGTTTATAGAGATGTTTCTGTGTTTGAGATCATAAACACACACCGAATGAAACTTGATCTGCGTCTCGTGTGAGTCGGCGTATTCGTCTGTGGGATCTGAGCTTTCCAGCTAATGTGAGACACCTGGGATTGAATGCAGAGGAATGAATATCGAGCAGATGTTTGGAGCGGGACGGTGAGGTCCGGGTTTCCTTCTCGAGTGCAGCTGTGTTTTCTGAATCTCTCCCGGGAGAGTTTGAGTCGGTCAGGACTTCAATGATAAATAATCATCAGAACATGAACTCTGAGGAATAATCCTGCTGTCATCTGAAAACTCATGATCTGTAAATAGTGTTTAAAATGGGCTAATATAAAGGAGAAACCCCTTCAGTGTGAACATGGTGTTGCACAGCTCACTTCTCAGTTGTTTAGTTTATATCAACTTAGTCTCAGATGTTTCTCCTAAAATTCCTTAAGAAAAATGTAAACATGAAAAAGTGTAAATCGATACCTTGTAAGAGTCTAGAGCTGTAAATGAACGTGGAGCAGCTCAGGTCAATTTGATGAGAAATGTTTGAGATCAGATTGAGACTTTTGACTGCAGACTTTATCCTGAGCAAATCTGAGCTCAGTTTGAGATCTCTTCTGAAACTCTAGAGGAGAAACATGTGAGCATGGAAGCCCATTTTTGGCATTTATCGAAATTATGAGATCAAAAGGCATAATTATGACATAAACATAACGACATAAAAAGTCTAGATTAATACAAAAAGACAAAATTTAAATAAAAAATTAAATTTAAATGAATTCAAATAAAAATGCTATCCCATAATTATGACTTTTTGACTTTGACTAATTATTACTATGACTAATTATAAAAAAAATACGATCATATAACACCAATTCTGTCGTCTCTACATTGGTTACCTATAAAGTTCCGTATCAATTACAAAGTATTGCTACTGACCTATAAAGCCCTAAATGGTTTAGCTCCCGTGTATTTAACGGAACTTCTATCGCCCTATAATCCATCGCGCTCTTTAAGATCACTAAATTCGAGGCTTCTGGTCATTCCTAGGATATCTAAGTCCACTAAAGGAGGGAGGGCGTTTTCACATTTAGCTCCTAAACTCTGGAATGGCCTTCCTGATATTGTTCGAGGCTCAGACTCGCTGTCCCAGTTTAAAACTAGATTAAAGACGCATCTCTTCAGCCAGGCATTCACATAATACTTACATTTTATACTACAGTTGAATCAGATTGAATGCATTAATATTGCGAACAGCAGCTACGCTAATTATTTCCCATATGCTTTTCTGTTGTTATCTCGGGACGCTAGTCCCGAGGTAAATACAGATCGTCAGCTCCAGTTTGTATCCAGCCTCTCATGGAAACTACAGATTCTCCAACACCCGTGCAGAGACGACTCGGCGCCTGTGAAGAGACGACTCGACGCTGCGATGTTTATGCCCTAAATCAATACATGATTAACTAACTGTATTTCTCTATGTACATTTCTGAAATGCACTTTCTGTAAAGCTGCTTTGAAACAATATGTATTGTGAAAAGCGCTATACAAATAAATTTGAATTGAATTGAATTGAACTAATTATTACTATTAATTATTACTACTAATTATTACTAATTATCTCATAATTATGATTGTGTCTTATAATTAAGGCTTAGTATCTCAAAAATATTTGTATCTTATAATTATGACTTTGTCTTATAATTATGGTTTAGTATCTCAGAATTAAATGTTTTTCTCATAATTATGTCATAATTTCAACTTTTTATCACTTAACTATGACTTTGTCTTGTAATTATGTGTTAACCACCAATGTGTCCCTGAGCAAGACACTTAACCCCTAGTTGCTCCAGAGGCGTGCGACCTCTGACATATATAGCAATTGTAAGTTGCTTTGGATAAAAAGCGTCAGCTAAATGAATAAATGTAAATGTAAATTATGGCTATCTCAAAATTGCAATTTTATTCTGATAATTATAACTTATCTAATCATTTTGACTGTCATAATTTTGACTTTTTATCTCAGAATTATGATCTATAATTTTGGCAGTCATAATTTTCGACTTTTTATCTCATGACTGTCTTATAATTATAGCTTAGTATCTCAAAATTTCATTTTTTTCTCTTATAATTATGACTTATCTCATTATTTTGACTCACAAATTTGACTTTTTGTCTTATAATTATGGCTTTGTCTTATGTTTAGTATAAATAAAATATTTATGAATATCAAAATTGAGATCAAAAGACATAATTATGACATAAAAAGTCTAAATGAATACAAAAGACAAAATGTAGATGTCATAATTTTTTACTTTTTGTCTCAATCATTATGGGTTAGTATCTCATAAATATGATTTACCAAAGCAATCAGTTTTTTCTTTTTTCTTATGTATCAGAAATACTTCCAGATGACTATAAGCGGCTCAGCAATAACCAAAACTCTCAGTTTGATCTCCATTTAGTGTCATTACTAAGATAAACTATTGAGATATTAAAGAGATCTCATTGTTGAACCTGTTTAAACAGACTATGAGAAATGATTCAGCTGTACATAGTCAAAAACGTGATATAAAATATGCATTTCATGAATACATTGTGTTAATTTCAGTAATTTTCTGCTTGCATTCATTAAACTCTCTAGATTCAGCATCGGCCATTGACTGATTGACCATTGCTTGAAACTACAGTGTGCTGAGCTGAAGAACTGACCGTGTGTGTGTGTGTGTGTTCACTGAAGCGAGGTAAATACACACTCACATCCACAGAAAGAGCCCACATGTGAAGGCATCAATGTTTCATGCACTAAACTGCCTCCTCCAGTGTCGAGCTTCATTAAAAGCTCTTTCAATAACGAACTGTTTCCTTGTCTTGTCTCGTTTCAGTGAATAACATCGATCAGGAAGGTCCTGATGAAGATGATGAAGGTCTGTGCTGGTCCAGTCCTGTATGCAGCTGATGCACGCTTGGTGTGTATGAATGATTTACAGGACGTTATATAAAATGGAGCAGGGCATCCCGTCCTGAAGCTCTTGAAAGCACTTTTGAAAATGTTTTTTTTTTTTTTTCTTATAGTGTCCAGCTCAGAAATCCTCACTGTGATGGGAATGGAGTCGCCACACAAAACCCATTTCATCTCTGTGAATTCTCTGTCTTTTCTGGGCGCTGCATGCTTGTCGTCTTGTATTCGATCTGACAATGCTCTTAAATATTTCAGGGTGACCATTTACTTTGTGAAAATGCGCCTGAGAAGATCCTCACAGGCTGACCTGAGTTCCTTCCCAAACTCGCAGTCCCAGTCGGTTGAGCGATTTTTCTCATAGTTATTTTTTTGAAGACGTTGCGTCGTTCTCATGTGGCATTTCCGTTGTCCCGTTCACTTCTGGCTGTCTGGAGATATGGAAAGAAAACAATAAGCCTGTGATGAGCTCTGTTTTCAGCTCCCTTCCTAGATGGCATTACCATACATAGTGCATCAGGACAGTCTGCTCTAAAAAATAATATGTTACTGTATAAGATTTCATCTTCTAAAGCACATGCGTTTTTCATAGTGAAAGCAAATCAGAATGCATTGCATTGAGCTTGGTGACCAAAAAAAAAAAAAAAAAAAAAAAAAACATCCAAAATGGTGGACGATTGTGTTTGGTTCATTTTTTATTCTCTTTTGAGTAGCACATTGTTAGTTTTAGAGCATTTAACTCTGTTGGAATCATATATTTTTTGCTTCACATGAGATTTATTTTGACATGCTGCCTATGTAGTGTGTTTCAAATCAGTCACTTATTAGGGTCTATAGTTATTTCTATATATTTTAAGATATTTTAATATATAAATATATAATTTTTAGAAGTATTTTACAATTCAAATCTTAAATTAATATTAATACACTTAATATATTATACTATATTTTATATGTAATCTTTAATATACTTTATATCTATATAAAATCTTTATATCTATATAAAATATTAATATAATTCATATATTATAATATATGCATATATTTGTATAATTAATATCAAATATGTATTAATACATTCACTTTTTTTTTTAAATGTATGTGTACCTCCTGCACTCAATGCATTGTTGTTTTTAGGATCTCCTTTTATGGCCCCCATTTTGAAAGATTTGAACATTTGGATCATATTTGTCTCTTATTTTACAATATTAAGTGATGTTATTAAGAAAAAAAGATCACTGCATGAAATTAACTGTTTGACTAAAGACAAATGTGCAATTTTCCCTTTAACTGAACTGACTACATTAGGTTACATCAATAACAGTATAGGTCTTAAGGGTCAGATTAGGTAGACATGGCTCCTTTTATATAACAGCACATTTTAACACCATCACCTGTGCCGTATTTTGTTCTGATCTTACAGAGAAGGCTGTGGACTCACGGTTTGACGCGGTTGGTGAAAATCCGTCGCAGCATGAGAGCGATGGTGGTCAGGACCATGATGGTGGTGCACATGACGTCTGTACTACAGTGAAACTCAGCGAACACAAATAAACAACCCTCAGGATTCTCACCGGGCAGAGGAAGTGAACAAGGGTCACACACACACACACACACTTTCACCATGCCCTGCACGTGAGTGAGATTATGTGTCTGGATTAGCGCTAATCTCAGCCAGTATGAGTCGTGTTGGGGGGTCGGAGCCATCAGCTGTTGATCAAGCGCTGACACAGCAGATTACATGATCACAACCAGACCAAAGCACTCTACACATGCAACAAACCACAGCAACATGCAGAAATATAGTCTTTACATTTTACTGTGTTGATAGAGTGTTCCAGAGTGTTGCTAGGAGGTTGCTAGGGTGTTTTAGGTGGCTGCAAAGTGTTTCTAGGAGGTTGTTAGGGTGTTTTGGGTTGCTAGGGTGGTTTGGGTGGCTGCCAGAATGTTGCTAGGAGATTCTTGGTGTGGTTTGGGTTGTTAGGTGTGTTAATAGGAGGTTGCCAGGTTATTTTTTGAAAGGATGCCAGAGTGTTGCTAGGAGGTTGTTAGGGTGTTCTGGGTTGCTAGGAGGTTGTTGTGGTGGTTTGGGTTGCTTGGAGGTCGCTAGGGTGTTTGGGGGTGGTTGCCACAATGTTGCTAGGAGATTCATATTACGTTTTGGATTGCTTGGGGGTTGCTAGGGTGTTTTGGTGGCTGCCAGAATGTTGCTAGGAGGTTCTTGGTGTGGCTTGGGTTGTTAGGTGTGTTACTAGGAAGTTGCTAGGGTATTTTCGATGGATGCCACAGTGTTGCTAGCAGGTTGTTAGGGTGTTCTGGGTTGCTAAGAGGTTGTTAGGGTTGTTGGGGTTGCTAGGAGGTTGCTTGGGTGGTTGCCACAATACTGCTAGGAGGTTCTTATGATGTTTTAGATTGCTAGGGGGTTGCTAGGGTGTATAGGTGTCAAAGTGTTTCTAGGAGGTTGTTTGGAGGTTTTTGGTCAAGTCAAGTCACCTTTATTGATATAGTGCTTTTTACAATGCAGATTGTTTCAAAGCAACTTTGGGTTGTTAGGGTGTTTGGGGTGGTTGCCACAGTGTTGCTAGGAGGTTTCTGGAATGTTTTTGATTGCTAGGGGGTTGCTAAGGGTTTGTGGGTGGCTGCCAGAGTGTTTCTAGGAAGTTGCTTGGAGGTTCTTAGTTTGGTTTGGATTGCTAGGGTGTTTGAGGTGGTTCCCATAGTGTTGCTAGGGAGGTTATGAAGTTTTGAGTGGCTGCCAAGTTGTTGACATGAAATTAATAGGGATTTTTTTAGATATGCGTATAATAATCATAGTGTTTCTAGGAAGTTTCTAGGATGTTCCTATGATGTTTTGGGTTGCTAGGAGGTTGCTAGGGTGTTTTGGGCGGCTGCCAGAGTGTTTAAATGTGGTAATGGATTTGTTTTTGCTATGCAGATAATACATTAGATTACTTTATGCTGTCACCACAAAATATGATCCAGATGCAGCACACATGTAGGGAGCTTCACCAAAAAAGAATTGTCCTTCTACCTTATTTCCTTCCTTTTATTGCATAAAAGTTATTGCATGTCAAATAAGAAAGATATATAAAATTATATATATATATATATATATATATATATATATATATATATATATATATATATATATATATATATGTGTGTGTGTGTGTGTGTGTGTGTGTGTGTGTGTGTGTGTGTGTGTGTGTGTGTGTATTTTTTTGTCTTTTATTTGTAGTTTCTCAGCAGGAGAATGTCCAAATGTAACGTAATTTATAAGTATTCTGTCAAACAATAGGCTACCTACCTTTTGACTCTCCTTACTGTAGTTTTGGAGTTATGAGGCTTTAATTGTGTGTGTGCCACAAACAACAACTCTAAAACTGCCTTCAGGGCTTAAAGAGTTAAGCAATCGAAACCGCATAGAAATCCCTCACAATTTCTGAAGAAAACGCTGAGATCATGTTTAGTGTAATACGTGACTGATTTCAGGGATAAAGTGAACTGGGCATTCATCAAACATGGTGTCAAGTCGCTGTGACTCATGAAGCAGCGCAGATCGATCACATGATCAGATGTTCAAAGATGATCATGTTTCTGTCATTCATTTATCTGCTTTATCTGAACGACAATAACCTTCAAACCAGAGACGTTTCTCCAGATTCACCTGAGCATCAGAAGAGCTCTCAACACTGTCTCAAACAGACCTCAGATTCGCCAACATATTAGGGTACGTTTCCACGACAACGATACGCTTAAAACGGAGAAGTTTTTCCTTTGAGTTTTCCGCGTACAGACGACACCGTTGTCAAAACGATCCCCATTCACACAGATCCACGGAAACGACTAAAAACGCTGTATTCTGCTGCCAGGCCAGTAGATGAAACACTATTCACCTTATTCCGCCCCGCCCACTTTTACTTCTGTCCAGTACTTCCGTTGTAAACCAACTTCCGGTTTAGCGGACCCTCATTCAATTTCGAGGAGAACTGCAGAGAAGTCTCACTGATAAAATGTCACATAAGATAAGCTAATTTGTGCCAAATGTGCTATGTACGTGTGTACCAACAGCACAGCAATGCACTGTTTCTCGGGGTAATTTTTAAACGACTTTTAGGTGTTTATATGACCCGTCTGCCTGTCTGATCGCAGCCCGGCCGATGTGTAGTGTTTAGCCTACATTAGCCACAAACATCTAATGTTGTAATGGTCTCACTACAGGACACATACACATATGCTATACCTTGTTTGAAAGCTATGGTCCTCTAGAATTCAGTCGCTGGATTTATTTTACAGCCATTACTTGTGTTAGAGATCAAACCATAAGAAATTGCAGCTAGCAGTTAGCTAAGCTAACGTTACCCTCTTGTTCATCTAGTTGAGGCTCTACTTTCTTTCTACACCAGTTCGTGGCTATTTTTTTCTCATCTGTTGGCAAATGCAAATGTATCTGGTGATTAAGCAAACAAACTGTGGTGTAATAATGTTTCAAACTTTACATGTAGTAGTGTTTGTGCACATCTTCATAACTAAGTAATAGCTATTAGAAAGACACAGCTATTAAATAATTTGATTGTGGCATTGTTTCAAAAGCTTCAAGTGAAATGTACTTTAGTACGTTGCAGCAGTTGTTAATAACCATAGGCCAACGCATTTGGCTATAATATTATAGTCTATCTACTTATATCAAGACAGATAACAGATTGGACCAGGGCAAACAAAGCGCTAAGTAGCTAAACCAGGAAGTGAGATTACGCGGATGGCGCCACCCAGTGCTACTTCCGGAATAAGGTGAATAGAGCTGGTAAGTCCCGCCCCTTCCGCTAAACCCCACTGGACCTCTAGGCTGAAAAATCGTCAATGCAAGTGAATGGGAGAAAATAATTATTTTCTGGTCTCGTTTGAATTGTGCCATGAATGTGAACATATGTTGTCTGTGAATTTTTTATATAATCTTTCATGTTACGAGTTTGACAGTATATGGTATGATTCTTCGGCTAGCAGTTGTGGAAAAGACATAACGAGAAAGACTACATGTCGCCTATGTGACGTCACCCCATAAAGTTGACTTACCCGTGGTTTTCACCAACCTCAACGATTTTGTCCTCTCCCTGAAAGAAGGCGGTGAAGTGCACCAAAGACACAGTCATGTTTAGCGGGATCCGTGAGCTAGT